>CM053597.1:124637728-124704522 GCA_028646575.1 Pseudocheirus occidentalis | reverse complement strand
CAGCCTGTAGTGCTTTCTGTCTTGTGGAGAGTTTTGGAGCTTGAAAATCTGTTTAGCGTCCCATTTTATGAGTTTTTTAGCGTGTTTGTGTGGGAGCTGCGGTGCTTTGCTGCTTCTACGCCGCCATCTTGGCTCTGCCCCGCAAGTAAGCCTTCTTGAACCCAGTTTTCTCATGTATATAATGAAAGGATTAGATCAGAGGTCCTTTGAGATTCCATCTAGCTCTAAACTTGTGTTACTATATCTTGTGACTTGTGCTGAATCATTTGTATGCTCTCACTGTGCCTTTCTGAAGAAATTCCCTACAGGCTGCTAGTATGGAGTGAAATGTAGTGAACTTGTAATGGAGCCTATGATCCTGGCCTTATTATTGGTTCTTTAACCAATTAAACCAACCAATCAAAAATATTTTAGACAGCTAACTATGACAGGTACCTATCACATATGACTATTAAATTTCCTAGTTCCTTGGAAGAAACTCTTTGAAGTTAGTACTACAGAAGATCTTTTAATCATCATAGCAAAATAAGCACAGATTTTTTTTTTGGGAAGAGAGATAAAGTGAAAAGACGAAAAGCTCCAAATGAGAGGAAAATGTGTATGTTATGAGAGAGAATAAAAAATAAAAGATGAAGAACTTTATTGAGAATACTAGCTTTTTCTTTCTTTCTAAAGCCGTGGTTCTCAATCTTCCTAATGCCATGACCCTTTAATACTCATATGTGAGCATTTCTGCTTGTGGACAGACCTGCCTGGAGATGGATTAAGGAGCACGGTATCTTGTTTCCTAAGACCATCAGGAATATGTGTTTTCCAATGGTCTTAGGTGACCCCTATGACCCCTGTGAAAGGATTGTTTCAACCTCCAAATGAGTTGCAACCCACAGGTTGAGAACTGCTATTCTAGAGCTTTGGAAGACTTTATTGTATCTTTAGCAAAATCAGTGAATGAACTTCATTTTAATAGAGCAGAGAAGATAGTATCAGAAGTAAAACAAAAGCTAGGAAATAATGCCATGTAAAAAAAAGTCTGAGTCAAAAAGTAACTTACTTGAGATAAGAGAGAAAGAAAGCTATCATTACAATAGCTAGTAGGTCTGTAGATCGAGATTTGTTTTATTTTTTTTGATATTTTTTGGTTTGTTTTGGTTTGGTTTTGGTCATAGAAAAAGGAAGTGATATATCTGGTCTTAATTACAATGACTATTAATTGATATATCCCACACAAAGTCTCATTTTGTTTTAAAACATGACATAGTTGCACAGACAATATGTTTCTCTTCCCCTTCTTTCATTGACTCCAGCATTTTAGTTACCTGCAACATTGTCTTCGGTGTCCTTTGCAGTTCAGTTTTTTGGACGTGATTTGTGATAACTATAACCATCTCTCATAGATAGGTACTGTAATATCATTTTTTGTTTTGTTTTTTACAAATAGAGGAATGGTTGCATGTACTTACATACATCTTCTCTACAACTGAATAGTTTGTAGAGGCTACCAAAAAAAGACACTGATTAAAGATTTCAGCTTTCAATTAAAAGTGCTGAATTATATTTTTCCTGAATAATTTTTTTATCTGTCCTTCACCATTGCATTTTTTTAAAAAATGCTTCAAAATTTTATTAAAAATTGACAGTGGAATGATAGTGCTCCAGAATTAAACAACAAAAATAACATAGCTTATTAGATATTGTAGCTTATAATATAGTCCTAGAAAACTTTTTAAATTAAGGAAGAGACTGGCAATCATAGTATCTAGTTGGATTAAACTAAAAATTAAAAATTAAATTGGATGTTTATCTTTAATATGACCTCATCTGAGAAACAGATTTACTTTTCATGGTACACAGAGAGACAGAGTCTCATCCTGTTAATATTAATAATAGAGATTATTGATAGAGTTAAAAACCAGTTTAGAAAATAGAATTAGTAGAATTATTTCCAACCATATCACTGACATCTTTGATCTTGATATAGGTTTTAATTCTGAGCCAAGGAAGCATTATATATGGTAGCTTTATGCAGTCTCCTTTCCACAGACCATAATCTGGATGATTTTAAATGGCCCCTAGAAGTTAGGGTCTATGGAGTTTTATACTGAGTTTTCAAAGGAAGCTGAAATCTTTCCCACGTGTTCCAACATAGAGAAAGTACCTCAGCTCCCTTTGAACAGATCACTCATGAGTAGACCATGTAAGGACAAAAGACACGGCTTAGTGTATTGTTTCTTTGGTTTCAGAGGCTACACTTTATGAACTCATTCAGTCATTCAAGTTTTTTTCTGCCCAGATGTTCCTCCTGCCCTTTGAGAGAAGAGGGTCATTCTAACCAGATTATATTATTTAAACATCATTTTACTTCAAACTTTGTTGTTGTTGATGTTTGTTGTTTTTCAGTCATGTCAAACTCTTTGTGACCCTGTTTAGGATTATCTTGGTGAGGATATTAAAGTACTTTGCCACTTCCTTCTCTATCTCATTTGATAGATATGGAAACTGAAAAAAATAGGGTTTCATGACTTGTCCAGAGTCACGCAACTAGTAAGTGTCTGAGACCAGATTTGAACTCAGTTCTTCCTAACTCTAGACCCATCATTTAATTCACTATATCACCTTGTTGCCTCCTCAGTTGTTATATTACCCCCAAATTGTATTGCAATAACAAGAACTGCAATTTAAGTTTTAGTCACTCCAGCAACAAGAATTTATTAAACACTTACTTTATGCCAGGCACCTTGCCAAGTACTAGGTATACAAAGAAGGCAAAAATCATCCTTAATCTCAAGGGATTCACATCATAATGGGGGAGACAACATGCAAGTAATTATGTACATATAAGATATCCATACATATATGTGTATACATGTGTGTATGCATACACACATACACAGAGTAAATTGGAGGTGACCTCACTGAAAAATGAGAAGGCAGGAAGGGGAATCAAAAAAGTCTCTCAAAGAATATGTGATTTGAATTGATTCTTCAAGGAAGCCACAGATACCAGGAAGCAGAGACAAAATACAGAGAATATATTCTAGACCAGAAGGACAGCTGGTGAAAAGGCACAGATTATGTGAGAGGGAGAAAAATTGTAAGAAGACTGGAAAAAAGTAGGATGCAGCCAGGTTGTGAAATCCAAGCAGCAGCTTTTATACTTGATCCTGCATCTAAATAGGAAATATTCAATTTATGGAGCAGGGGACAAACATGCTCAGTTTTGTGAGTTAAAAAGATTACTTTAGTACCAAAATATGTACTGAAATAGGGAGAGATTAGAAGCAGGGAGATCAGTTGGTAATAGTTCAGGTGTGAGGTGATGAAAGCCTGAACCAGAATAGTGACTGTGTCAGAGGAGAGGAGATGACACATTTGAGAGATATTGCAAAAGTAGAAGTGAAAACACTTAGTAATAAATTGGATATGTGATATGAGAGAGGAGTTAAGTGGGAGGCTGTGATTGCAAGCCAAGGTTACTTGGAAAATGGTGGTACCCTAAGCAGTGAGAGAGAAATTAGGAGAAAGGACGGTTTGGGGGGAGAAGAAGATAACTTCAGTTTTGGATTAGTTGGATATGTGATGTCTGTGGTAATCTGGTTTTAGTTATCTGATAGACATTTGGAGATGTGAACCTAGAAGTCAGTAGAGAATTTAGGTCCTGATGAAACAGTGTGAGAAATCATCTGTATAATGATGATAATTAAATCCACAGGAGCTGATGAGATAGAGAAGGACAGGAGAGGAAAGTCAAGGATAGGTGCTTGGGAGACACCCACATAGTGGGCATGACCCAGATGAAAGCTCATCAAAGCAGACTTAGAAGGGGCAGTCAAATAGAATAACTAGGAGAAAGCAGTACCATGCAAACCTGAAGAGGAGACAGTATCTAGGAAATTAAGAGTGGCAGTGTCAGAAACTTCAGGAAGATCAAGAAAGATGAGGATTGAGATGAAGACATTAGATTCCGAGATCACTGATAACTTTGGAGAGACCACCTTTACTTTTTGCTTCCCCAACCTCATAAAGGTGTTTAATCAAGATTAACTTTGAACGAACCCAAAAAGATGATTAGTATAGTATAAGGCACTGTGCCAATTGAACATTAAAATTTTCAGGGGATAAAATATCCCGAACCCTCAAAGACATTACATTTAAAATGGTGTTTAAAATTTATATTTTAAGAGTAATTTGAGTTTTTCTCATTTTATCTGTTTATTCAATTTTGGTTTTATATTGATTGATATGGCCAAATTCCTTTTCATAGTACTTAACAAATCTTCATCACTTTAGCATAATCTTTTCCACAGCACTTCAGATTGGATGCTATATATCCAGTACACATTAATATTGTGTATTATTCCATGCTCACTAAAACATCAACAAATAACATCCAACTTGAGTGCAAGTATGTATAGATTTGTGCCTCATATAGCACCTTGCATATAATACATAGTAAATTATTATTTGTGGAATTAAATTTGTTTAGTAGGCATTATATGTGCCTCCTATTATTGTTGGAAGGCAGTAGGGACACATAGTCAGACCTGGAGTCAGGACGACTTGAGTTCAAATTTAACTTATCCTGTTTGCCTCAGTTTCTTCATCTTTAAAATGAGCTAGAGAAGGAAATGACTAGTTATTCTGGTATCTTTGCCAAGAACACTTCAAATGGAATCACCAAGAGTCTGACATTACTGAAAACTACTGAACAAAAACAAAATAAGAAGCATGTGCAAAATCCTGTGTAAACCTATATGGTGTTTTTTTTTTTGTATGGATATGTGAATAAGCACATATGTACACACACATGTGCATTGCTGCAATGGGAATCTGAAGATCTTTCCTGCCCCTAGAACCTTTGATAGACTTAAGTGGCTCTGAGAATATTCCCTGATCTGAAAATATACCCTGCCCCCTAATAGGCTAAATGTGGTCATGTGGAGCTTATGGCAGGAGGCTTGTTTTTTGGGAATGGTCACACCTTGTTACTTTGTAATTGGACAGTGGGTCAAGAGGACTGTGACATTCTCTGACCCAGGAGAAGGCCTTGATGTGAGGCTTTGCTTTGGGGCTCACTTTGAGAAGAGTTGTGTGATTTGGCCAGACGACTCTGGGAAGCCGTTGTGGGCCCCCCCCCCCCCCCCCCCGGCTTTGAAAAACCCAGATGTTGATACTTCCCTCTCTGGTGACTTGAATAGGTAATGGTCAGATGGTTGGAAGCCCATCTGCTGATCTGTTTCTTGGCCTGCTTGTAACTTGGGTTTATATTCTCTGGAGTTCAGGGTGCTGACTTATTCCCCTGAACTAGGTAAATGATATGTTTGTTTGATCAAAGAAGGATTGTTAACCCATTTTGAGTTGCTTTCCTTTAGAAAAGCAGATCTAAGAACCTGTGCTAGCAGCTGCCCTAGGTATGCTAGGGTGCTTGCTGATACAATTGCATATGTTTTATATGTGTTACAACTTTATGTATTTATATATTTTATATAAAACATTTTTGTGTAAACTTATATACACTTGTAGTGTATGTATAGATGTAACACAACTGTATGTCAATGCATTTTATACACAGCTATATCTCACAACTATATGCAAAATACTTTGCAAAAATCTACCTGGTTATATACAAAACTCATGTTATATGTAACTGTTTTAGAACATTATTATATATAACTGTTTATAGCATACATAATGCTATATGTGTCATGCACACCTTTATATATAACTAATAACTACACATATCATATTTATACATGTGTTATATAATTTTATATTAAGTATAGAAATTAACTATATATGTATATATAATTGATTTATGCAAAATACTTTAAAACCATGATTCATTATATATATATATATATATGGATGTTATTTGTAACTCGATCCACAGTATATGTATTTTATTTATAGTTTTATACATAACTAATAACTACATATGTGACATTTATACGCCTGTCATAGTTGCATGCAAAATAGTGTATAAACCTATGTGATGTGTCTATGTATTATAAATATATGTAACTTTATATAAATACATGTGACTATATACAATTATGTTTATATATCATATAATAAATAACTACACAATACCTATACATATGTGAGCATATACACATATATAGATATAAAACAACTATCTGAAAATACTGTAAGCTTATATAGTGTTGTGAGAGACAGACTGATTGATCTCTCTCTCTCTTAACCATTACCATACCCCTTTGTGAGATAAGATCCTAAAGTATGTATTCTCTCACGTTTTACCCTGAAGAAACTGAGATTCACAGGAAACTTGAATGACCAGATCAGTGGCCACACAGCATCTTAGGTATTAGAGGCACAATAACTACCCAAATCTTTCCTAATAGTAGAAGTATAGCTGAAAGAGACGTCAAAAATCATCTAATCCAATCCCCATCACTTGACCCAAAAAGTAGCTGGGATCCAGAGCAATGAAGTGATTTGCTCAAAGTAACATAGCTAGTAAGTAGCAGAACTGGGGTTTGCATCTGTGCCCTTTGAGGTCCAAACATAGTGCTGCTAAGTAGAGAGATTTGTTTTTTTATTCTTCTTTCTTAGTCATATTAATGGTTAAGTTTTAGTTAAGGTAGCTTTGAAAATGTATTATGAAACATTTTTGATAATAGTGTTGGATTGTGGAGCAGAGACTAGTAATGGCTAATATATAATAACTTCTTCAGTGCCTGAAATAAAGTGTTTGTATGGCCTCCTGATTTTTCATAGTTCTAGAACATAGTGGGACCCTTCGGGAGGTCAAAACACAATTACTGGGCCATGTTTCCATGGATCTTTAGTGCAGAAGGAAGGAAACAAAAGATCCTACTTTGTTATGAGATCTTAATTAAAGCTGTTTTAGGGGTCTCTGAACACTTGATGTGGTCTGAAAATAAGCACTGTTTACATGGAAACCACAATTCGATTCAAATTGAAGGCTTTGTCAGTTTTGTTTTGGCACTTAAATAAAGAATTTCTTTCAGGGAGGTTTTTAGAGACTACTTTTTTAAAAAGGCACTTTTATTTTAAAATAAAAGTTAAAAAAATAGATAATAAAGAATAGGATATAGTATTGCCCACTGTAGAATTGATTGGGCTTTCAATAATATCCTTGCAACAGTGAGCCTCTATTTGGAAAAAAGTGTCAATTTTACTTTCATGCCATTTTTTAATATGAATGGCTAATACCCACATTAAATTGTAGCTTCATTGCTATTAGTTGTCATTAGGAGGTGGGATAAATTATTATGTTCTTTTTAAATAATGAATAACATAGACTAGCCCCAGTGCGATAAGGGTTTACACTATAAAACAGGAGATAGAATCATATCTTTAGAACTGGAAGGAACCTTAGAAGTCATCTCTAATCCCCATGTTTTACTGAGAAGGAAAGTCCATCTTAGGTTAAATGACTTGTCCAAGATACATAGGTCATAATCCATGTCTGATCCGGATTCTAACATGGGTCCTCTGACATTCTACTGCTCTATGAATGTATGATATATAGAACAGAGGTAAATACATTTTAGGAGGGGGCTGAATAAAGTATGGGGGAAGGGGTATTCTAGAAAATTCTCTGAACTTTGTTGGCATTGGAAATGTAGATTCTTGCAGAATGATTCACTTCTCCAGCTTAACATCTAAAAATATAAGATGCTCCCTTCCATATCAAATTAGGCCAAGCACTTTTAAAAACAGCTATTGGAGGGAAATATAATGCAGAACTGGGAAGCAAAGGAAAGGAAGAAGTGCTAAGTATATTGAATACAAAATATTAACACCTATTGGAGATCTGAGAGGAGGCAAGGAGTGTGAAGTTGATGCCAAGTACTGATAATTGGTGGAACTGACAAAAAACAATTTAATAAGATCCTCACTTAAAGAAAGGAGCTTACCTTTACTGAGGCAAGCTGATCCAATTCTGAGCCTTGTGTTTGTTTTTAACAGGATTGTATGGCTCGAATGTAAATATCATATCTGGGATGATGAAAGACCTTTAGTGAAGAAGGCTCAAATCAGAGAGGGGCTCAGTGCCTGAGTCTACAAATTTTCATTTGTTTTATTTAATCACAGAAAGGAATGCAGAAGGGGCAAACAGCTTGCCTAATTCCTGAAATTCCTTTGGTGGGGAATAATAAAACCATTAATGTCCACGAGTTAGCTATAAAAGACTTAACATTTAAATGCCTGAAGAAAAATGGTTTGACATGTTGACATCAAATTATAAGCCCTTCAACCAACTGAAAAGGATGCCTGGGACTCTTTCCTGTTTTGATAGTAAGGAAAGGAGTTTTGAGACTTAACTGACACTGAAAAATTCGAGGGCCTGTCATCCATTTGAAATGGGGGAGGGCTTTTATATGGACTCATGAGCATAGGTGTTTCTCTCTTATGTCAGTCACTTAAAATAGACAAACTGGAGTAAGTAAACTTGGTGCATGACTTGGGTCAGATGTGAGGAGAAACTAGATTTTGTGCAGTTCTTTAATGCACATGACTCCTTTGCCTAGAGCCAGAGTTGTATGACTTTCAGAATTAGGATTTTCTTCTTGATTAGAGGGGTTGGGGCTCTGTTAGCCTATAGTATCAAAAAGACAAAGCTCTCTAAAGGGCTTCCAGTTTAAAAAAAAACAAAAACGTGACCCAGACATTAATTTGGATTAGCAAGCTCCTCTTTTAGAATGCAAATACCTCCTGAGAGTTAAGCTTATCAATCATTTGTAGGAACTTTAGTGTGAATCCTTTTAATCAAATAATCAGATTGCTCTGTGTTGGGGAAGAAAATGGAGATGAATAGTACTGAACAGATTGGGAGTTTTGATATTTAGAGACTGGGAGAAATGACTAGGAGAAGTACTTTTTGAGCTTGTGACATTTGGGGGTAAAACCCTCAGTGCCCTGCTGAAGTGAAGGCTCTGAAAGAGGCTGAGGATTGAACCCTGGAAAAGGGATGCCTGAATGTCTTAGAGAATTAAAGAATGGGTGAGTACCCTACACACACACTCTTCTCAGCTTTGAGTGTGCTAACTTCCTTTAACACCCCCTTTGGTGTCATTGAACATCTCATGTGACTTCCTTTGCCATATCTCTCACATAACCTTCTGTGATTACCCTACCACATATCAACAAGTGATTATGAGTAGCTGTATTTGAATTCAAGTCTTCTAGACTCCGGGGTAAGTGGATAAGGCACTGGTCTTGGAATCAGAAAGGCTCATCTTCATGAGTTCAAATCCTGCCTCAGACTCTTGTTAGTTATGACTAGCTAAGTCACTTAACCTTGTTTTCTTCATTTCTTCATCTGTAAAATAAGCTGGAGAAGGACATGACAAACCCCAACATGGAGTCACAGAAAGCTGGACCTGGCATTTTATCCACTGTACCTCCTAGCTGTCCAGATGAGCAGGGCTTTGGTTGCCTGGTGGCTGCTGTTACTCTTTAATGTTTCCTCATCCCTTAGATTTTCATCAACCTTGATATTCCACCTCTTCCCTTCTGATTGGAGGGTGGGGCCATGAACTCTAAAATCCAAGGAAGGCTTGGCTCAGACATGTCCTCATTTCTCCCCTGGCTACACTATCTTAGGACTTCTCTGATTACTTCTCCACTATACCCCTGGTGTTGGATACCCTCTCCTTTTCTTAACCTCAACAACCCCACCTCCTGTTTTTCAGTTTCATGTCTTCCACCATGAGATTATACCCATGAGCTCTTTGAAAGCAACGGCCTGGTTACTTTTTGTATTTGTTTCCCTAGCATTTAGCATGGTGCCTGGCACATAGTAGGCACTTAATATTTATTGACTATTATTGCTGGGTGTGAGATTTGTGGAAAAGAAGAGCTCGTGTGGGGGAGAGCCACTTCCTCACTAGAGGAAGTGAATAATCTGTTAGCTTATTCCTATATACTAATAGATATGAGATTTCATGGATGGATATTCCTCCAACCATGCATAGGGGACACACTCCATTCAAGTATATTCTGAATTACTCTTGTTCATTTCCTCCCATAAGTTCCCAGGGGATATACCCATTGCCCTGGATGCCTTCCTCATTGTGATATGATCACTATCTTCTAAGAACCCTTCTTCCATATTTTTCCTAATGCATTAAACTAGTCTTGATTAGCCTAGAGGGACTAAAAAGTTCAAGTTATACCTCCCACCCACATACCATATGTGACTTTTTGGTTACCTAAGAGCATAAAATAGTTTAATCATGTGGACTTAGAGGACCTTCAAATTTGATACATTTTGAGTCATCACATCTTGCCCTACAGAATAGAACTTCATATGGAAGTGAGAGGGACCTAGGCAACCCAAGCTAAGTGCTCTAGTATCTTTGTTAAGTAACTTTTCTTTCCTAGGCTAAGTAAATGCCTCATTTTGTTCCACTGTCCCTCATCGACCATTCTTAACACTTGACCAGCTCATCTTTTCTCCTATCATATATTTCCCCAATCACATATTTTACTTCTGTCCCTTGTCAAGGCATCTCATTGATTATTGATAGGAACAGCTCAGTATTTTTAGTAAGTTATTCTTGTTGACTTATGTGTGAAACTTGAGTTGTTTCAAGAAACAAGGACTGTAACCATGTCACTGCCCTCTAACTATCAGAGTCCTAAAAATAAAGTCCCACGTACTTATAAAATGAGGCTATAGGGAGTGTGGCATAAGAAATGAGTAATCATTTGGCAAGTTACTCAACCTTTCTAACTATTGTTTTGTCATTTGCAAAATGGGAACCGTAATAGTTATATTGCCAACCTCAAATGTGTTTAGTGACAGAGGCATTTTGTGAACCATGCTACTGCATATATGTCTGCTATTATCTTATGCTTTTAAAACACTGACTCCATGTCTGATTGGATATCAGCCTCTCCAAGCAAAAAACAAAATCAAGCAAACAATCACACAAAAAAGCAGATTACTAATTACGGGGACCAAATCATTTATTGAATGATAACTTTGAGTTGTTATTCATTTTATAAATTTATACTCAAATAATGATATTTTGTATCCTTAGAAGAAAATAAAGAATGTAAATGATAGATTTTGAAAATTTCAGTTCCAAATGTTTAGATAGGGATATGTATACCTATTAAAAATTAATTATTTTGTGTCTTCTGAGGAGTTATAGTTGTGTCAAAAATAATTGTGTTTTTTGTACTGTAATATCAGTAAACTAAGGCTCCCATACATGTGAAAAACTTTCTCCATCTGTGACCCAACTTGTATTAATGTCTGAAGAACTTTGAATGCATCTCCTCTTGAAATCCTGTTGTTAGGTGAATTAATCAAGTCAGCAAAGACCAAACCAAACAAAACAAAACAACCCCCCTCCCCCACCAAACCCCAAATAACAGTCAAATTTGTATGAGTGACGGGGCATTTTAAGTCTGTCTAGACACTCAAAACAAATACCTCAGGAAATATAACTTTGGGTTGGGAACAGAGAAGGATGGAAAGCATGATGATATGATACAGTAACTATAAGATTTTGCTGTAAATATCTAATCTGTCATGTCAGATTTGCTGCAGGAAAAAAAATCAATTCAGTTTCATCATCAAAGGAAATTTTGTTAATTGGTATCTACTAATGGGCATCCATATGAAAACTTAGGGGGCCTGCTATGTGCCCAAGACTGGGCTATTACTGGTAAGATATTAACTGATTTTTTTTCAGAATCATTGTGCTTTAGCATCAAGCATATGTAGGCTCTAATCTGTTAAACAGGATAAAATACTGCTTGTGAAAAGTAATTACAGGTTCTTAATGGAAATGACAGTATAAAGCCTCCGAGATGGTACTTGTCATACTAGCAACAATACAAAAAGCTACAGAAGGCCCTGGCTTCTCTGTAGAAAGACCCCTTCCGGGGATAATGATAGAGCAGCTTTCCGAGACTGATAGGATCAGGTAGCAGCCTGATAGGGGGTGCTCCTTTCACCTTGGGTGAACAGCTGTGCCAGCCATTCAGGAAGAACGGAGACAATAAAGAGAAAGTGTTAAACAATGGATAAACATCACAAAGTCCCCATCCAAAGCAGGGCTTTGAATTTAAAATATCAGTGGGGAGAAAGGAAAAGGGACTTATTGACTTTTCAGTTATTTGGAACAACAATTATACATAGTTTTAAATCAAGTACTTTTCAGGGGGTCACTCTCCAAAGACAAGTTTCTTTCAGGAGAGTCTAAGTAAATTCTGGTGTTTAATTAAAGTAATAAGGTTTATGCTGCAATTTAATTGGCAGCACCAATGATCTGTCGGTGTAATGGCAGAAGCTGTGAGTTTACAGCTGAGAGACCTTTATATCAAATTTGCTTAATACTTGCTTGTGAGCTCAGCTTATTGGCAAGTGATTTTCATTTAATAAACTTTTATGGCTGAACTGTGAAGGACACAGTGTGTGTTCTATGTATGATGTTCGCATCTCTCATTTTCTTAAGAAATGTAAATTTGGTAGCTGCAAATGAAAATTACTGTTCTGCATAGCAGGCAAGAGACCTAGTTTCTTCTTCGGTCTAACTGGATGCTTTATGCAGGTTGCTACATTGATTTGGCCACGGAAATTAGTATCAATTAAGAAAAAAAAGGTGAAATTTGTGCCTTAGTTGGATCATTATGATTATGTCTTGGCCATAAGATCTCTAAAATGATATATAATTTCCCAGTATTTGTAACGAGTACTCCTTGAAGGAATTACATTTTGGCTGCAGTTATTGGCAGGGAGATTGTATATAAAAGTGCATGGTAGTTTCAGCCATTAGAGTGTCTTCCCTATCAAAAGGTAATCTTTTTGAGGGCAGGCTCTGTTTGTCTTTTTGTTTCAATTTGTGTTTCCAGCATTTGGCACAGTGCCTGGCAAAACAGAAACTGAATCAAAATACCCCAATGAATTGGCCAAAGAAGTATGAGATTTCTGTTAATAATAATACAGCACATTGACTAGGACATTACTGGTTTGGGGTCAGTGTTAGTATTCTTCTTTTCACTACTCTGAAACATCTTAGAAGCATAGGTTTTTTTGGAGAGGGGAAGAGGGAAGACAAGGCAATTGGAGTTAAGTGACTTGCCCAAGGTCACACAGCTACTAAGTGTGTCAAGTGTCTGAGACTGCATTTGAACTCAGGTCCTCCTGATTCCAGGACTGGTGTTCTATTCACTGAGCCATCTAGCCGCCCCATTTTTTAAATTTTTATAAGATTTTTATAAGTGGAAGTGTCCTTAGATAATTTCAGTAAATGAGTCTTCTAAATCCAACTTTACAGTAAGACTATGTACAGTCCCTGATTTCAATAGTTGGTTTGGATTTGCTTTCTACAAAATTTAATTTAGTGAATATTTATTAAGAGCTTATTAGTTAACAATCCAGTCAGTCAGCAAACATTTATTAAGCGGTTTCTCTGTGCCAGGCTCAAGTGTAGAGATTAAAAGCCAGAACACAAAACAGTCTCTGCCCTAAGGATCTTACATTCTGCTTTGGGGGAGGGGGAATGTATGGGGGAAGTGGTTTGCTGGGAGAGAATACAACTTGTACATCACTAAATAAATGTAAGGTATTTTGAGAGGAGAGAACCATTATAGGGGTCAGCAAAAGGCTTTCCATACAATGGTGTCCTAGATAAGTCTTGAAAAAACTGAATATTAAAAAAGTGAAGCTATTAGCTAACAATGAGGTCAGAACACATAAAAGGGCATGGTGTACACTAACTTGTAAAAAAAGGGGTGGAAGTAGGAGATGTAGTTCTAGATACATCAAATTTGATCCAAGTTTGTATTTATTCATAAAAAAATTCAGGATTATTTTGTTCTTGAAATTTCTTTCAGTTCTTACACTCCATAATTTTATTTATATTCCTTGAAATTACATGGGGTGAAGCGGCATTTTTGCTTAATGATATAGAAATGGTGAAAGTTGTAGTGTTTTACTGTTTTTTTTTACTGAGAATCTTATTTGTTGATAGGATTCATTTTTGTTATTCTAACTTAGATCCAATAAATTTTAATTTTTTTATTCATATTTTTGTAAATTTAGTTTCACATTTTATTCTGATATGTCTTCTGATAAATGCCAAGTAAATGAGTCCCTTTATGAAACAGGTTCTCTGAAAAAAAGTTAATTATTGATAATTTGTAAGAAGCACAGATGTGTCTGGTAACTTTGTTGATGAATCTGTAGTGCCCCTAAACCTTATTCACATCCTTAAAACCTGTTTATGGTCTTTCAAAACCTCTTTTAAGAACACCATTTTCCTCTGTCCATCCCAAAGACCAGCCTAAATTTAATCTGTTGACACAATGGTAAAGCAAAAGGACATTTACTTAAAATAGAAAATAACCATTCAATGCTCTCAGCACCCTTCCCCGCCCCCCCCAACTACCTTTTGTACTCCACAATAAATCACAAACAGGTGTTAACAGAATGCTGGGAAAATCTGTCTAGTGACCTTCCTGTCCACTTTCTTTATCTCAGTAGCAAAAGTCTTGGAACCAGTGATTTCTCTGAGTAGAAGTAATGGAGAGAATTGGACTTCTGCATTGTAGCAGACTAGAAAAGCAGTAGCTTCTTGGAGGAGCAGCAACTGGAGCATTATTGAATTCCCAGATGGGTCTTCAGAGTGTCATTTGTCACCATAACCATGAAGGACAAGAAGAGATGCTGAACCTCAAAGCACAAGATACTGTTTTCCTTTCCTTTCTCCCATTATTTTTTTCATCTTCCACACTCCCAATTTTTTCTAACTCAAGCATAAGTTCTTCTGTCTTTCATCTCTCTCAAGGCTGATGCCCAGAATCTGTACAATCCCTAAAACAATAAAGGAAGCCCTAACATGTGGTGTTTCCTGATTCCCAAAATCTGAATGCATACATTGATAATTTACCAGTTGACTCTAGTGAGCCAGTTCTAGTGGAGCTCTAGTCTGTCCTTGCCGTTAGATACCTTCCTTAAGGCTGCCATTGATTTCTTAGTCAATGTACTTTGAATGGGATCAGCTACTCATCCAACTATCTCTTTTAACATTCAACCAATCAGTAAATACCTCCTGCTTGCCATGCATTACTGTAGAGCTGGAGGAATATAACGAAAGAGGAAAAAAAATAAAAGCAATCTCTGACTTTAAGGATCTTCCATTCCTATTTTCTCTGCCTCATCCACAAGCATATCATGAAAGACTTTGATGAAGTGTATGTCTGACATTTCCTAATAAACTAGATTAGTGTTTTTAACACTACAACCAACTCTCTTTCCCCATCAAATTAACCCTTTTCAAATTTTTCATGGATCTTTATCTATACCTTTGCAGTTACAAAGATATTACAAAGAAAAATAACTATATTGAAATAAAGTTATCAAAATAAAAAAAAGAAACAAGTTCCTGGACTTGAAGTTAAAGGACCTGAATGTAAGAATAACTCAAAGGACAGATGTCCCAGCTCTTTTCTCCCTTCCCCTGCCCTCCCCTCCCATTCTCTCCTCTCTCTTTTTCATCTTGTCTTTCACATAATCCAATAATTCTTATATTATCTCTCCGGGATCTATTTTTAGGTCAGTTATTTTTCAAATGAGAAATTTCACATTTTCTTCTACTTTTTTTTTTACCGTTTTGATTCTATTGTATCATATTTTGATGTCTCATACAGACATTAGTTTCCACGTATTCAATTATTATTTTTAAGAAATTATTTTCTTCAGTGAGACTTTGCATTTTTTTTTCCATTTAGCCAATTCTATTTTTAGGGTGTTATTTTCCTCAGTAAACTTTTATCTTTTTCTATGCTTTCAACTCTTTTTTTCATGATTCTCTTGAATTACTCTCATTTATTTCCCCAATTTTTCTTCTGCTTCTCTAATTTGATTTTTAAAAGACTTTTTAAGCTCTTCCAGGAATTCTTTTTGGATCTGAGACTGAATTACCTATTTCTTTGAGACATGAACTACATGTAGTCATTTTGATACTGTTTGTACGTTGATCTCTGTCACCATAATAGCTTTCTATAGTCAATCTTTTTTTTTAAATTCCCTTTTTCGGCCTTTTTTTGTTTGTTACTTGGTGTTTTTATGCAAGAGTAGTCTTGCACTGTACCAGATTTTTGTTGGGGCTCTGGGTCTTTTTATTGGCTTTCACTGGACTTTAGGGTTTAACTGCTTACTTTCTCAAGAAGGTAGGCTTCCCTTCTGGATTGTACTGTGAGGTGGAGCCTCTCCATTTTCCTCCCCTGGGTGTGGGGTTTAGCTGCTGGCTTGCTATGGTAAAAGAGTCTTTCTGGTGGTGACTGGCCCCTAGAAGAGGGATCTTGTTGTAGACCCCTGCTACCGGGTTTCTATGGAAACAGGGTGTCTCTGCTAGTAGGCCCCAGGGGTAGGGTTTTGCTGTTGGCTAGCCCTGGAGTGGGGCTTCACTACTGATCAGCAAAAGCCTTGCTGGTGACTTGGGCTGGTGGGTGGGGTTTTGCTGTGCTGTACAGACTGCTCCCTTGCCTAGGGGTCTACTGGCTTGCAGGAGAGGTGGGGCCTCATGGATAGATTGCCACAGACTTGGAGCTTTGCTGCAGGTCCCCGGCTGTGATGCTGGCTGCTTCCTCACTCTGCCATTTTGGTACCTGAAGTCCTCCTATATATTTCTGAGTAATTTCTCCTAGGTTTAAACTACAATACCAAAACTTATGAAAATAGACAAGAAATGGACAATGCTTTCCCCATCTCTTTAAATAAGACTGGAGTTGTCTTGTTAGATTCCCATCTCTCTGTCTCCCTTTTCAGCTCCCATTTGCATCGTCTTATCTCAGCAGGATGTAAGCTTCTTGAGGACAAGGACTCTTGTTTTTTTTTTTTTGCTTCTATTCATTTTCTGGCACTAAACTTATTATTTTATGTATAGTAATTAACAAATGCCATTTCTATTTGTCATTTACCTTTTCATATTTATATCTGTATGGTTATTTCTCTTGATCTCTATCATATTTATCTGTTTGTGTTTTTCTATCTAGTGGTTTTTCTTTGTACCTGGACAGTTAGGTATCTAAGTGTCTGTTATACAAGATTTTTTTTTTTGCTTTTTTGGATGGGGGATTGCAGGGCAATGGGGGTTAAGTGATTTGCCCAAGGTCACATGGCTAATAAGTGTTAAGTGTCTGAGGCCCAATATAAACTCAGGTTCTCCTAACTCCAGCACCAGTATTCTATTCACTGCGCCACCTAGCCACCACCATTATATAAGATTTTCTAAGAGCACTAGGGAAATTGCTGCTAAAAAAAATCTACTTCATGCTGGAACATAAATTAAGACATTTCAACGTATCTAATTTTGCTTGATGTAGGAATGATGGGAGAGGAACCTGCACCTTCTCTTGTCTTGATAATTTTCCTTAAAGCAAAAGAGTTAGTCATTGCGGTCCATATAGCTCCATGTGTTCATCTATGTAGAGTACATAAAGTTCTCTTGTGATGAAAGCAAACAGGCAGTAGGAAACTGAAATGCGAGCTGCTGGCTGGTGGATTAGCAATCGACTGTGCCAACCTTCACTGCCAGTTTGTTGTTTTGGTTGAAAGTAAATGCTTAGCAAGCTCTGCTCTTTGAATTATTGATAGGCCATTTTGTTCGATATAAAGGGACAAAAAAAATATTTTTGAGTAACTGTTTCCAGTCAGTCAGCAGGTAAGGGTATCAGGCTCTCTTGGCTAAATACGAAGGAATATTCAGTTCCACCTATTAGAGTTACACACACGCTGGATCCTTTGTTTTATCATTGAATTGCTATTTCATGATCACCAGAAGATATGTACAAAGAATCTTTAAAAAAATATTATAATGTCCCATTGAAGAAATTCTTTTATTGTCAGCATTTAAATTTATGATCACTGTTGGAATGAGTTTTCTGTTGTTCAGTCGTTTTTGTCATGCTTGACTCTTTTTGATCCCATTTGGGGTTTTCTTGGCAAAGATGCTAGATTGGCTTGCCATTTCTCTCTTCAAGATTGAGTTGTAGGGTTTCTACAAATATCAGTGAAGGATTCATCCTTCTAAATCAGTTCTTCAGTTAACAGCTCATCATTTAATTTTTAAGGAACATGAATTGTGTTTATGTTCGCAATAAATGTTTTGGCAAGAAGAGTCCTGTAGTTCTTTCTGAATTATGCATGCTTTTACCTGTTTTTGCTCAGTGCTCTACTCATTTAGGATTTGGTATTTCTTAGGCTTCAGGTAAAGAAAATGTGCTCTACATTTGTGGCATGCGTTCTACTTTTTGCATGACCTGTGGGGGGGATTCATTTTGCTTCCCTGAATATTTATTATGAGGATTTTCCCTTTTTTTGCAGTGGGAGGGGAAGAAAGTAAATGATTTTTAATTTAAAAAAATATTTTGAAATCTGGATTTGCAACTATTATTTAATTTTATAGACGCTATACCTCTCTCCTGAGTTAGATAAGACAGCAGCTTTTTATCTCTAGTTTACAAATGAAGAGTTACCCAATAAGAATAACCAGTGTCACATGGCTCATGAGTGCCACACTAGGGACTTAAATTCAGGTTTCCTTTCTTTTTCCTTTTTCCTTCCTCCTCTGTTTTTTTTTCAATGTTTTATATTCAGATCTGAAATGAGAAGTTTTGGGGTATTTTTTGGCTGACATGACGATTAAATGAAATTAAGTTCAAGTTTAGTCATATGCAACTTTTCATGACCCCATTTGGGATTTTCTTGGCAAAGAAACTAGTTTCCCATTTCCTTCTCTATATCATTTTACAGTTGAGGAAACTGAGGAAATCAAGTTTAAATGACTTCCCCAGAATCACATAGTTAGTAAGTGTCTGAGGATAGAGATGAACTTAGGGAGATGAGTCTTTCTGACTATGCCTAGCATTCTATTCACTGAGCCACCTAGCTGACTTTACATATATGAAACTCTTACTAAAACAGAAAGAATGATATAAATGATAATTATTATTAGTTGTATGAAGCAGAACTAATTTGTGTTTGGGCTGTGAAGAAAATGTCAAAAAAAAAAAGTAAAGTGATACTCTGTTCGTTTGGTTTTTTTTTTTCCCTAGTCTTCTTAAGGCCCAATCTTCATTATGATAAACATTTTCATTTGCATTGAATTTCTATTTTCATTGTTGTAAAGCTGATTAGAAATAAGTTACCAAATGATTCCTATCTGAAAGGCATTTTGTGCAGTGATAGAAAAGATATTTACCATCAGGATTTCCTACTTCTCTGACAAGTTTGAAGTCTTTATACTTCTCTCAAATTCACTTTTCTGTGCCTTATAACCACTTCAATTCATCATCTCTTTTTTGTGTCATATGAATAAGATCAATGAGCAGTGAAGAATAGAGTAAGAAGTTCCAAGAATTGGAGACTGGGCCTTGGCATACAACTATAGAAGGATGAGCAAAATTAAATAGAGACATAAGGAATTCCAGAGACAGGGAGATATCTGGGGCAGGAAAAAGTCATAGAAGCCAAAGGAAAGAAGAGTTTCATGAAGGAAAACAGTTAGGGACACTCACTGAAACAATTGGAATGAGTGCTCTCTGGATTGTTGGGAAAAAAATCAGGAAACTTGATCAGTTTCTCCTAATTCATTTCCTTCATGGGGTGACTTGTGTTTTTCCAATGAAAGTTTATGTGCTAATTCGACTTCACACTAGGGAGTGGGAAAAGATAAGGCCATATGGGCACATAGGTGAAGTTTTAATTGAGGGAATGGGGGAGGCCTTGACTGGTATTTAGTAGAAAAAGAAAAAAAAAAGCAAGAAACAGTCCATGTAGTATTCTAACCAATTGATATGCGCAGGTAGTTCTGCCTCTTGCAGTCCTTGACAGATGCTAGGAGAATGAATGACCTTGGGTTGTTGTGTCCAAGAGAGGATGAAAGACCTTACAGTGGTGCCTATGACTTTTTTTCCCCTTGGGATTCTACCTAGAAATGCTGGTTCAGAATCTCAATCAATAGTGTGGGGAGGCAGCCATAAAAGTTGGTTGTATTGAGAGGCATAACTTCTAGGAATAAGTGCATGATAGTCTCTGTAGTTGTTTTTCTCTACTCTTTTCTATTTAAACCATATCTGGACCTTTGAATTCCATTCTATGTACCATTTTTTTGAGAAGGCTATCAATGAGCTTGAGATAACCCAGAGGAAGGGAGGGAAACTAGGTTTTAGAAAAGTTTTGATTCCACGCTTTCTGAGGATAAACTAAAGAAACTGGGCATATTTAGAGGAAGTAATGCTGGGGGTAGGGGAAAAAGCACAATGAGGGTTTTCAACATGAAGAGCCTTCACATGGAAGAAGAATTCTTTTTGTTCCTTTTGGCACCAGAGCAGTGAAAAAGGAGGAATGAGTAGAATTTGCAAAAGCAAATTTAGACATGATGGCAGGAAAAATTCCCTCACAGTTACAGCTCAATTGGCTGAGAGGTGGTGGTTTTCCCCATAATTGCAGGTCTTCAAGCAGAAACTGGATGTCCACTTATCCAGTAAGTTATAGTGGCCGTTCTTTTTTATATATGACTTGGACTAGGTGGCTATTGAGGTTCCTTCCAACTAAATTCAGAATTGTGTGATTCTGATGATAGGTAAAGACAAATTGAAAGAGAGATTTAAAGAATGTATTGAGATTTTCTTGCCTATGCCAAAATACAAAACAAAAAATGATTATACTGAAAATTTCCTACAATAGTGCCAAGGTAAAAATGTATTTCCAATTGGCATTATACACTTGAAATAGAGAACCAAGGAGACTTACAGATGCCAAATGAACTCAAGGGAAGCATTTCCCCCAGATTTTGAAACTGCTGTGCTTCCTGACTTTTCTGCTTTTAAAAAATAAAGCCTAGATACAGCTTTTAAAAATTACTTGTAAGTATTACTGATTTTAAGGTACTGGGACAATACAAATCCAGAGTAGTCCCATTTCCAGGCAGGAAACTGTGGAATTAATTGAAGGGGTGTGGAGGGATGACTTAGGATTTGGCAGACTTAATAAAATATAGCAGGAAATGTTAGAAATTGCTAATTTTTTCTGGCGTATTTTTTCACTTGAATTGGATACATTAATAAACAGTTCTTAAGTACTCTTTCTCTCACTGATTAAATACTTTTCAGATTATGGTGATTAGGCAGTTTATTTCTAACTGGCTTTACTCTCAGGAGAATAAGAATTGATCATAAATATAGATACATTTTCTTGCAAACACATATGTTGCACATTCTTTTCTGGTAGCCGTTATTAAAGATCCCTTCTTTGATGAATATATCTTTCATTTGTATAAAACATTTAACTTTTCACTGCCAGTTTCCATAATGACTATCTTTATTTCATAGGTTTCAAAGACTAGTGAAAACAAAGATGCAGTCAGTACAGAAAGTGTTAATGAAAAGTTAAAGTACCTTTGCCTATGTGGAGATAAGACCTAGAAAATGTCTCTTTGGGTGCTGTAGATTCCACCTCATCAACAGCCATAGCTACTGAAAATTAAGAAAAGAGATTGTGGCCAAATCCTTGACGCTATCAAATGGTTCAACATTAAAAACTGATAATGGTTTTTTTAATGGAAAAGACAATAAAGAAGTTATATTACCATCTAAGTAATTACCTCTATGATTTTCTATCTAACTTGCAGCTTAAGCCTGTCCCTCCCAGCAGAATGGGAGCACCCTGAGAGCCAGAACTGCCTTCCTTTCTCTCTCCAGCACTCAGAATATTGCTTTGCATATAATAAGCCATTAGAAATTTGGTGGTGCAGTGTATTGCGCTCCATACTTGGAGTCAGGCATACCTGAATGCAAATTCAGACTCAGACACTTGCTGACTTTGTGACTTATTCCACCTTTCTCAGACTCAGTTTCCTTAGTCATAAAATGGGAATTATAACACCTGCAATATTAGGTTGTTGTGAGGATCAGATGAGACAAAACCTATAAAATGCTTTGTGAACCTTTAAGCATTATGTAAATGTTTAGTCATTATTATTATTGTTGTTGTTGTAGATACAAGAAAATTTATAAGTTACTTATATTAATATAAACTTATTTACATGTTGTATGTGGTATGATATATGTAATAGTCACAAAATTTAAGGGTGCCTATTGTGTGTACTGACCTCAAAATGCATGTGTATGTATGCATACATAACTATATATCATATATATGTGTGTGTATATATGTGTATATGCATGTGTGTATACTATATATATATATAAATAGAGTAGAGATTTATTGCCTTATGGTAATGTGGCAATGCATAACTACACATTTGAAAAAGCTGGCACGGTATTTGAATATTCCTACAACTCATAATGAATAATGGGTAATAAGGAGGTCTAAAAGATAAGGTAGAATTCTCAAAGCCAAACTTTGAAGATTATAGTCCCCTTTATTTCTGGGTTGGCAGATGTGAACAGGGCCTTTGGTGAAACTTCTGTATCAGTATCCCAGTCATTTCCTTTGGTGTAGGAGATGACATCCTATTAAGAAGTATTTGGTGTAGCATATTTACAGCAGCACAGATTTATTTATTTTTTTATTCCTAAGTCTCCTTACTTAGATTGTAATTCTAGATTCCTTTTGATCAAAGCAAGGCTTGTAAAACAACTAATTTTTTTTTCTTTTTAAAACTATTAAAATTGTAGAAATAAAAAAAATGTATAAAGTCATAGTGCTGATTTTTCCATATGTATATAAAACAAAACTGCCCCAACCAATTTCTTATCTAGATCTGGAACTGTAATGTTTTCCACTCCCTACTTTAGTTACAGTTGTTTCTTTGATTGAATTATAGAGCAGCAGAGATGACACAGCCTTAACAATTGGAGTTCACTTCTGCTTATGTATGATTTTATACATTAAGGTAATGTAGGGAAATTCTAAAAATAAATTCTAAGCATACTGGGTACTATTTGCAAACAATTCTGAGTGGAATTTTAACAAGATTGGTACCGACAAACCACATGAGTGAAACATTTTAAAATTTGTATCCAAAATGTTATTGAGAATGATGTTTAATCCTATTCTGCATTTGCCTTGAGTAAAGTAGATGAAGTGTAAAGGCTTGGTTGGATTAGAGATTATATCTGAAGAATTTGAGAGAGCACGTCCTATTTTACAAATGTTAATTTCCTGGTAAAATTGATTACGGATGTCCATTTTTAATGTTCAAATTAAATATTTGAAATAGGTCATTTTAATTAATCTCAACAAATAGAAGCAAGCATAATATACAATGATCCTTCAAATGTAGCCATATAATTAGTATGATTTATATTTCAAAAAGATAAAATCATGAAGGAAGTGGCATGGTATATGCTAAAATGTTGAAAGTGCTGATTTGGACTTAAGAGGATCTTTGTTCAAATCCTGGTTCAGCTATTATCCCTGCAGTCTTGGGCAAGTTACCTACTGAACCTGTCCATTTTATTTTCTCATTAGTAAAAGGAGGGAGTTCAACTAGATGACCTCTAAAGTCTCTTCTAATTTTAAATTTATAATCCTGTGGTGATGGTTGTCATTTAGTCATTTCTGTCATGTCTGACTCTTTGTGACTCTGGTTTGGGTTTTCTTGGCAAAGATACTGGAATGGTATGTTATTTCCTTCAACTCTTTTTATAGATCAAGAAACTGAAGCAAACTGTGTTATGTGACTTGCCTAGGGACACGCTGCTAGCAAGTGTCTGAGGCTAGATTTGAACGCAGGTCTTCCTGAATCCAGGCCTGACTCTTTGCTGCACCACTTAGCTACCCCATAATCCTGTGGTAATGGGCATCTTAAAATAATAATATTGAAGCTCTGCCACCTTTCATGTCTCTTTTCTGTCTATTTATAATCTTATATTCTTATTTTTAAATTAGCATCTTGTGTTATTCTAAATCTGGTGTTTTTTAATCACTTTGTATGCATGCCTTTCAGTGTTTCTTAATATATTTTTGAATGTTATTCATTCCTACACATTGGTATGTTGCAGTTCCTTTAATCATTTTTCAATTTTGGGGTATGTAGAATCATTCCATCCCCCACCCCTTTGATATTACAAGTAAAGCAGGGCATTTTTGTACAGATATGTATTTCTGGTTGTATAATTATAGAAGAGGCGTGAGAAGACCTCCAAATCAAGAAGACCTAGGTTCAAGACCTACTTCTGACATATGTTGGCTTTGTAAACCTAGACAAGTCCCTTAATTTATTAGTGCCTCCATACAACTGTGTAATAATTTAAAAAATAACCATAGATTTGCATCATTGTAGACAGCTACATAATTGTTGTAGGCAGTTCCCTACACCAATGATGTTATAGCCAAGATCCCCTCCCTCCCCTGACATCCTCCCTCCAAAAAGAAATCTTTAGAATATAATCTTCTTAGATAATGTGATAAAATGACATGATCAGTTTTCTATGTTTTAATTGCAATTGCCAAATAGATTTCTGATCAGATTGCATAGCTATGTATGTTCCATACCAACAATGTAGCTGTGTTCCTACATTGTGCAGCTATAATATCACAAAAGTTTATCTTTATAAAAATTGTTTCACTAAATTTATGTGTGTAAAATAATAGCTTCAGCTTGTGTTTCTTTGATTTTTTTTAGAGCATTAAAAAAATTTCCAAGTGATTTGGAATGAGCAAATGATAGATAAATTGGCTATATGACCTTTGTTCATTGATTTTTTTAAACAGGCTTTAAAAAGACTTTTTTTGTCCATATTCACAATATTTCTGGGCACAGGAGAATGTCAAATACATTTTAGTTAAGTGTGCTGACCTTTCCTTCCCCTAAAAAAGTTTGATAGAGTAATTTCAAGCTTTGTAAAGTGTTTCTTTCTAAATATTTCTACAGCTGACCTTATGGTAAATTATGCATTTGCGTCATATAAATATCAACACCAGTGTTCATTTAATTGAATTTTAAATTATCTAAAGACTATTTGCAGGACAGTTGTTTCTCCTAAGGGAGGCAAGTCATATCTGCTGTCATCTTTGAATATGTTGCTCTGTGACAATTGAGAGCACTGGATCCCTCATCATTTATGAATCTGACACTATAATTTTGAATAGAAAGAAAATCCAACCAGATAGATGCCTTTGGATTAATGAGCACCTACTTAATTTTCCAAATGGAGTAACTAAATGGGGATGTACTTTTTACTTTTTTGGAGGGGGGTATTATTAAGAAATAATTTTTGTTAAATTTATTATTTCCACTTACATACTGAGACTTTCTATTAACAATAAAAACAACTGGTCTATATTATAACAAAATGAATTTGTGTCTTAAAAATCACTGATTTGTGGACTGATTTTTTTCCAACCTTCTTCCTGGCTATTGTGGCATTGGGCAGACATGTTTGATGTCGGTATTATCCAAATTATGATGGGCAAAGGATTTTGGTGATGCTTTTTCCTCTTAATCTCTGGCTCACGTTTCTTTATTAGTAGGAAGTGAAGCATAAAACTGAGAAAATGCTTTAATATAAAAGCCTTATTTAAGTGAAGCAACATTAAAAAAAATCCTGCTCGTCTTTGGAAGTATAGTAATTTTTAAGGATATTTATATGATTTGCCTTCCTAAGCATTACACTTTTACTTAGTACTTGGAAAATTTTTCAGAGGGAGCATTGCCTTAGAAATATAGGTCTTTAGGAAAAGGAATTTAAAGCATATTAAAGGAACCATTGAAAATATGATTTCTAGAAGGACTTAAAATAAACCAATAGTAATATGATTAATTTTTTTTCAATTTTCTAGAATGAAAAAAAATTATTTTTATTAATGCCTGGAAAAAGTACACAGAAGACATGCCTGAAAAAAAATAGATTCAAGACACACAGATTAATTTGGCCCCAGAAGTCTTAGTGTAAAAATAAATGAATTTTTTTTTACTTTAAGGGATAATTGTAAAGCAGTATTTTGAGGAAAATATATATGTGTATATGTTACTGGTTTTTTATTCAGGTGAGGGTTATCTTTTTGGGTCAGGATGTATAGGGCTTACATATACCCACCTCAACAGGCCTCGGGCGTCCCCGGCTCCCGGTCCACTCTGGGAGAAACAACTGCACAGAGAAACTCAGGACACAGGACTTGCTTCTAGCTTTTATTGAGAGTTCATCCTCTATCTTAGTGTGGCAGGACTGGACTGGCCTGGCTGGACTCGACTGGCCTGGCTCCACCAAACCACACCTGCCTCCGAGTAGCCTGTCTTTTAGTCCTTTCTCCAGGGCCCCTTAGGGCCCCTCCCCTGGCCATGCCCTTGCCACAGCTAACCATTGTGTCTCACCCTGAAGGCAGAGAGATTATCCTGCTTACTGTAAGCAGGTGCAGCCTTTTCATTCTCCCTCCAGGTGATTGACCACGTGCACTCCTGTTAGCTGAGGACCGGTTCTGTCCATCTCATGTGGAGTATCAACAACCCTCTTTAGGAGTCTCCTCCCCACGTGAGGTATCAGAGACCTAACATATATATATATATCTACATGCGTATATGGCATAATTTAGCATTTCAATTTGAGAAATAGTGCATTAGTGTTAATGAGCAGATGTTCAACTGTGAATTGAAAGACCTAGTGCAATTAAGAAATGGATGTAGGTGGTAGGAGATCATTCAACACTGTATATACTGACAGATCTACCTTGGCCAGCTTTCTGGATGACAGATGCAGTCACATTTTGTGAAGTCTACTCAGTCAGTGGTAAAATTGGCAGCAAGGCTTTCAGCAGTCATATATAAGATCTGAGTATGAGAGAAGGAAGACTTTTGGTATGCCTTCCCTGATGCACTAATGCTTGGACATACAGTTAAAATGATAAGGTCTTTGTTGGCCTTCTGCGTAAATTTGCATTTTAATTCATCAAGAGAGCATCTATCTTTCTCTTTGCCTTTCTAAAAGAGAGGTTGGAGGACAGGCTTGGAAACAAGGGAAATATTGTCCATAAATATAGAATTGAATATCTGCTTAGGAGAATCTGCTCTAATTGAGACATTCACATATATTTATAAGGCATTATAATGAGAAATTTTGGAATAAACACAAGAAAAAAATCACTTTAGCATTACTCCCCCATTTCCACTGCATTGGTCAGGCTATCAATTTATTTCAACATAAAATCATGGATGAGGAAGCAGGTGCACCTTGAGTAGGAAAGTGGAGCTTTGAGAAAACAGTTCATTTATTGGAGGGAAAATTTGATTCAACTGATATGCTTTCCCTTATTCTGCCCCTCCCCCTTTCCTTTCTCCATTTCTCTTCAGGTCAGAGGCTGGTAGCATAATTAAAATTTGAATTATTTATGAAGAAGCATTAAAGTGGGCGGCTTGCAGATTAGTCAAAGACAGCAGAGCTGACACTAAGCTACATTTTCCCTTCTCTCTCATTGTAAATGATGTCTCCACTGCCTTGAAAACAACCACATGAAGTCAAAGCATTGAAAATGCAATGTAGCAGAAACATTCCAATCTTTAAATTTAAGAAAGAGTGTCAGATCGAAATATGTGTGTCCAGTGTATACACAAACCAAAAGTTGAACATTTTATGTGTGCATGGATATGTAAAGAAATACTTCACTCTACCAGATATTAAAGAGAGAATTACCATAGGGATCTCATTTTTGTGCAGATACATAAAGATCTGTCTATGACTATGGTTTTACACAAATGTGTGTGAATTATTAAGTTTGTTTTATATTTGACCAGGACCATGGCAGCAATTCAGAAACATCTGTCACCAGCATGATGAGGCATATAGGCAGAAAGACCTAAAATCCCCCCTCCCTTTTTTTCCTTTGAATAAGCTTTACTTTGCTATCTATAAACATCAACATCATTTTTAATCTGCCAATTAAAGTGAGCCTGTGAGCTTAATGCAATTTTTGAAAACAGTGGGAATTGATATAATGACATCAAGAGAGCATAGTCTTCAAAATCAGAAGGAAATTTGTTTAAAAATAGGTAGGAGATGGGTTTATTTATATCCTTGTCCTGGTCTTATGTAGAAAGAGTGGAGTCTGGTGCATTTTATGTCCCACAAAGTTACTGTCCTTTTTTCTCCTCATATATATGTTTGCATGTAACACTTGAAGGAAAAGGACTTTGTCTCATTTAAATAAATGTCCTTGCCTTCTCTTTCTGTTTTTATGTGCAGCTTTATTTTCTTTGTTCTTTAATAGAGTATATGTAACCTGTCATCACACACACATATATACATTTGTTCATATACATATATACATACACATATTTTAAAAATATGTTACATACATATGTACCTAGTTGATTAATAAGTAGACATATATAGCTCATATTTCTTTAATAATTTATTCAAAAATTACCGTTAGTAGCTTGTAAAGAGGCTTAAATATTTTATATCATTTAATACATGTTACACAGAGACTGAATTGTTTTCCTCAAATCTTTCATCAGTTTTAGAGACCTCAGGATATTAGTTTAATTGAATTGAGAAGTCAATCAGATATAGTCATTAAATTGATCCCAAATAGATTTCCTGACTGCTTACTTTGCATCAGTTTATATAAATCTTCCCAGTTTTCCTTGAAACAATCTCCTTTGACTTAAGAAATTTTATCATTATAATGACTAACCATGATTCCAAAGGACTGATGCTGGTGAAGAAACCTGTTCAAAAGATGCTGACAAGCGCAGAGTACAGAATAAGATATGTACTTTTGGACATGAACATTATGGGAATATATTTTGCTTGACTATACATATTTTTATTATGAAGATTTTGTTTTGTTTTCCTTCCCCCTCACCACCTCACTCTAGGAGAAAGAAGATGTGTGAGGAAGAGAAAATAAATGTATTTTAATTGAAAAAAATAGCTAAAATAATATTCAATATCACATCTCTGAGTTTTATTTTATTTTTTTTTAAATCTTCCATCTGAGATGTCAAACATAGACTAAAAGCTGTTTGTGTATATGGGGCCCTATGATACTAAATCTTTGGTACAAGATTAACTCTAAAAATCACACTGTATGAGCCCACTCTTTTTAGGTTTTTTTTTTTAATATTTGGACAGGGGACAGGGCAGTTGGGGTTAAGTGACTTGGCCAATGTCACACAACTAGTAAGTGTTAAGTTTCTGAGGTCAGATTTGAACTCATGTCTTCCTGACTCCAGAGCTGGTGAACTATTCACTGCACCACCTAGCTGCACATGAGTCCATTTTTAAGACATATAAATTAATCTAACCCAGATTATCTTGGAATCACTTATTGCAGGCTATGTGTTATTACTGATTATAAGTATAGTAGGACTACAGAGAAATGAAGAATTATCCTGGGTTATAGAAGGATATATAGTCCTATAGTTGTGTAGGACTATAAATTTGGGCAAACCATTTAATCCTTTAGGGCTTTAGTTTCATCTATAAAATTAAAAGTTTTGGACTAGGTGACTTCTAAGGTACTTCCTGATCTCGGAGCCTATGAAATTCCAAGTCTCTTCTAATTGTGTTAATATGTAGTACAAGGGTGAGCAGTCTGGTGACAGTTATTTCTTTAGCCCTCTGCAGAATCTGATTATCACCAAGAACATTTAAGGTAAAACCTGCTGTTTTAGTTCTTTATGATCTGAAAAGTGCCTATGAAACTTTAGGGCTCCAACAGATATTTATTTATGTGAAAGAAAATGGTTCCCTCCCTAAATGACAGCCAAAATAATTTTATAATGCAATAGTATATTAAAAACAAAACAACACTACATTTTCCCAGTTGAATGTTTTCCTTTCTTCCAAATGAAATAAAATGTCATTTTGTAATTCCATTTTATAGGTAAAAGTTATATTGAATTACTTTCCCAATAGCATCAGGCTAGTGTTTGATTTGTTGGATGTCACAGTGACATCTATGAAGTCATTGTTGAGGGTTCTACTTCCATGGGAACTAACTGCCAATGATCTATATTCTTGTATCGTGTTTGTTCTTGTCCATGCAATTCAAGTCTTTTCTTCAGTACTCTGTTCCATCATTTCAGTTGTGACTCCTTATCCCATTTGGAATTTTCTTGGCAAAAATACTGGAGTGGTTTGCTATTTCCTTCTCCAGTTCATTTTACAGTTGAGGTAACTGAAGCAAACAGGGTTAAATGACTTGCCTGAGGTCACACATCTAGTAAGTGTCTGAAACTGGATTTGAACTTAAGTCTTCTTTACTCAAGGCTTGGTTCTCTATCCACTATGCCAACTAGCTGCCCTAAAGGTCTCTAAAGATGTTCTATCCAAAGCTCCCTAGGTTTTCTGATTCTTTTAATATCTTGGAAATAACATTATATTTCTTGGGCTATCCAACTACTGATATACATCTTTCTCATTACATCAATGGTCCTACTCATTTTCCAGTCATGATATACTTGAAGAACTGCTTGTAGACAAAGAACTTGGCAAGGCAAAATTGGCACTTGTAAATCTGAGGAAATTTGTCCTTCCAGAATGTCAGACTGAGTTTAATGAAAGAGGTTACATGTTATGTCCAAAGAAAAAGGAAAAAGATCTATATATACAAAAACATTTATAGCAGTTCTTTTTGTGATGACAAAGAATTGGAAATGTAGGGGATGATGGACAATTGGGGAATGATTGAACAAGCTGTGATACATGATTGTGATGGAGTATGATTGTATTATAAGAATGACACATTTCAGGAAAACCTGGGATGACTTATATGAGCTGATGCAATGTAAAGTGAGCAGGGCCAGGAAAACATTGTGTATAACAATACTGTATGATGATCAACCATGAATTACAGCACTTTTCTGATCAATATAATAATCCAAGACAATTCCAAAGCACTTATGGTGAAAAATGCTATCTATATCCAGAGAAAGAATTGATCAACAGATTGAAGAATAGTTTTTACAATCTTCATTTTTTCTTGCTTCATGGCTAATGTGGAAATAAGCTTTGCATGATTTCGTATTTATAACTGATATCACCTTTCTTGCTTTCTCAGTGGATGTGGGAAGGGGGAAGGAAGGAATATAACTTGAAACTCAAAAAATGAAATGGAAGTTTAAAGAAACTCTTTAAAAATAAAGGGGAAAAGGAAATAGATTTCATGCTAGGACATTTTGACAATAAAAATCTAAAGCAGATAGAATAGTTGTTTTAAAAATGTAATCATCATAATTTTAACCAATAAATCCTGCATTTGCAGTGTTTGCATTGGGACAACAAGGTAAGGCAACAAGACAAATTTTAGCTACAGACATTACTATGTGACCTTGGGTAAGTCACTTAACTTCTGCCTGCCTCAGTTTTTTCAGCTGTAGAATGGAGATAATAATAACTTTTACCTCAAAGGGTTGTAGTGAGGATCACACGAGATAATATTTGCAAAATGCTTAGTGCAGTACCTGCCGTGTAGGTACTTAATAAAAGCTTCTTTCCTTCTTTTTTTTCCACCTTAATTTTTTCAGCTCTCTTTTATAAGTTTCCTTCTTCCATTAGAAGGTAAGCTTCTTGAAGACTGAGTATCATTTTTGCTTGTTTTTCTACCTTTAGCACTTAGCACATTAATTATTAAAAGCTTGTTACATACCTTTTGGTTTTCACCTAGAAATACAAAACAATCTTCTATTGATGTGGTGATTCATTGTTATCATAATGGTTTCTTTTCATGTCATTTTTTTTCCTAGTAGTATTTCAGGCAAGTTCCTGTTATCAATAATTCTATTATTTTATTGTTATTATTGCTCTATTCTTTGGCCCTTAATTGCATTCCAGGGTCTATTAACATTTTAGCCATGGTTTACATTGGCTTTGAGATTAGATAGTCAGAGTGACATCATTTACTATATTGAGGATGCCAGCTGTAGATGGAAATTCTCCTGAGATGGATATGCATTTGGCCTGAAACAAGGTAATTGGCAATGGGTGTGTGTTTTCAGTGGCATGGCTATTGTAATGTATATCATTAGTTGTAAAACATAGTCTGGTTTGGGATGTGTGCCAGAGTCCTGTCTCATATTCAGTTGGCAATCCCTTCTGGGACAGTAATAAGGGCCACAGCTGGTTTGCTCAGCAGAAATGGCTTTTCCAAACTACCATGCAGGATGAAATAGTGGGGAGAAGAGAGGGAGAGCCTTTGAGTTGTTTTAAAAAAATCACCCCTGTGATATTTTTCTATATGGCAGAGCACTGAGGAACTTGAAATTAAATCTGGATACTAAAAACTTTGTGATGGCATGAGCTCGCTATTGTTGAATCACTTTATGTTCAGGAAAAACACAAGGCTCTCTTAGTAATGTTTTACTGTAAGCACCATCTAGGTTCTTCTCCTACCTTTATATGATTCCTCAATTTCCTTTCCTGGTTCATCTTGCATATTCTGCCCCTTTAATGGATGTATATCCTAAGGATCTCTACTGCATTCACTTCATTTGGTGATTTATCAGCTCATATGGGTTTGATTATGCATGTTTAGACATCTTTTTTGTGTGTGTATGTATGTGTGTGTGTGTATATATGTGTGTGTGTGTATACACACATACATATATATGTGTATATACATATGCATATACAGAGAGAGAAAGAGAGAGAGAGTAAGAGTACTCCCTTATTTCTGTCCTGTTCCAGTCACACTTCCTGAAGTATTAGACATTTTAAGCTAGATATCCTGTGGCCATCTCCCCTCTCCTCCAGTTATTCCTCTTTCTGTCAAAGATACTATGGCCTTTCCTGTCACACAGGTTCATAACCTTGTATCATCCTCAACCCCTCAGTGTCCCTCATCCTGCATTTTTAAATTGTTGCCATATCTTGTCATTTTTAGTTTACATCATTCATTTTCACAAGATTTTGCATTACAAATTTTCTCCCCTTCTTTCCCCAGCCCACCACCCCAAAACAACGATCTCACTGTGTACCCCCTCCCCAATTCTGTTCTCTCCTATATCTTCCCCCATCACTTTCTCTGACATTCTGGTAGGGCAAGGTAGATCTCTCTATCCCAGTGCCTGTATATCTTATTTCTCAGTTGCATCTAAATAATAATAATAATAATAATAATAATAATAATAATAATAATAATAATAATGACAATTATATATATATGTATATATATATATATATATATATATACATATTTAAACATTTGATTTTAAAACTCTAAATTCCAGATTCTTTCCCTTCCTCCCTTTTCACTCACCCACATTGGGAAGACAAGCAATTCTATACGGGCTGTATATGTGTAGTTACGCAAAGCACCTCCATAATGGACATTGTGAAAGACTGACTGTATTTCCCTCCATCCTATCCTGCCCCCACTTGTTTTATTCTCTACTTTGTCCCTGTCCATTTACAAAAATGTGTGCTTCTAATAACCCTCCCTAACAACATATCCTCCCCTCCATTATCCCCACCCATCATCCACTTCCCCCCTACTTTCCTGTAGGGCAAGATACCCAATTTAGAGTGTATGTCATTTCCCTCTCTAAGCCAAATTCAATGACAGTGAGATTGACCCATTCCCTTTTGTCTTCCTGTTCTTCCCCTCCATTGTAACAGTTATCCCTTGCCTCTTCTATATGAATTAATTAACCCTGGAAAGACTTATATTCTCATAAATTTGTCTCAGTTCACATTTGAGACATGAGGCTGTTATCATAGATAATTACTGTAAAGATTCTTTCCCAACTTAATGTTTTCCTTCTAATCTTGGTCTCATTGGTTTTGTTTGAGCTAAGCCTTCTAAATGTAATATATTCAGAACTTCTCCTTTAAGAATTGGAATGCTATACCACACAGTGCATTTATGTTTGATATTGATATTACTTCATAGTCTGTGGCATGTTTTAGCAAGATGTAGTTTCCTTCCTTTTCTCCTTTAATTAGGTCTATTTTTGGTTTTGCTTTGCCTAAGATCAGGATTGCTACCCCTGCTTTTTTTTCCCCCCAACTCCAGCTCTTTACCTTTACTTTGTGTGTGTGTCTCTCTGCTTCAAGTGTATTTCTTGTTAACTACATATTGTAGGTGTCTAGGTTTTTATCTACTCTGCTGTCTGTTTCTCTTTTATGGAGAGTTCATCCAATTTACATTCACAGTTCTGATTACTAACTGTGTATTTCCCTCCATCCTATTTTTCCTTCTCTTTCTCTTCTCTCTCCTTTCACCCTTTCCCTTCTCAACAGTGTTTTGTTTCTGTCTACCACCTCCCCTAGTCTGCCCTTTCTTCTGTCAGTCCCCCCACAACTTTTACTTAATTTCCTCCCCTACTACTTTCCTGTTATATAAGATAGATAGTCCTTCTTTGAGTCAATACTAAAGAGCAAGGTTCAAATGATGTCCATCACCCACATTCCCAGCTCTCCCTCCATGGTAATGTTTTTCCCCATACCTCTTCATGTGAAATAATATGCCCCATTTTACCTCTCCCCTCCTTATGTACCAAGTATACTCTTTTTCATCCCTTAGGGGTTTTTTAATGTCATTCCCTCAAATTCACTTTATATAGATGCCCTCCGTCTATGTATGTCCTTCTGGCCGTACCATTTGCGGTACAAGTTTTAAGAATTATAAGTATCATCTTCCCATGTAGGAATGTCAACAGTTCAGCTCCATTGAATCTTTTATGTTTTCTATTCTCTTTTTCTCTTGTTAGGTTTCTCTTGGGTCTTGATATTATAGATCAATTTTTTGTTCAATTCTGGTCTCCTCTTTAGGAAAGCTTGAAATCCTTATATTTCCTTAAATAACTTTTTTCCCCTTTAAGTATTATGTTTAATTTTGCAAGCTAGGTGGTCCTTGGTCATAGTCTTAGTTTATTTGCCTCCTGGAATATCATGTTCCGTGACCTCTGATTGTTTAGTGATGCAGCTGCTAAGTTATGTGTAGCCCTGGTTGTAGCTCCCTGATAATTAAATTGGTTTTTTCTGGCCACTTGCACTTGCAGTATTTTTCCTTGACCTGATAGTTCTAAAATTTGGCTGTAATTTTCCTTGGAATTTTTATTTTGGGATCTCTTTCCTGAGGTAATTGATGGATTCTTTTAATGCCTATTTTTATTCTCTGGTTCCAGGATATCAAGGAAGTTTTCCTTTATAATTTCTTGAACAGTACTTTCTAAGTTGTCCTTTTGCTTATGGTTTTCAGATAGTTCAATGATTCCAACATTGTCCTGGATCTGTTTTCCAGGTCAGTTGTCTTTCTAAGGAGGTATTTTACATTTTCTTCTATTTTTTTTCATTCTTTTGAATTTGTTTTATTTTTGATGTCTCAGAGTCATTAGCTTGCATTTGCCCAATTCTTGCTTTTAAGGAGTTGTTTTCCTCAGTTAATTTTTGTAGTACTTTATCCATTTGGTCAATTGCACTTTTTAGGGAGTGGTTTTCTTCAGTGGGTTTTTGTATCTCCTTTTCCACTTGACCAATTCTACTTTATAAGCAGTTATTTTATTTTTCAAACTGGTGACTCTTTTTCTTGTAACTCTCATTTCTTTTCCCATTTTTTTTTCTATCTCTCATGATTTTTACGCTCCTTTTTGAGCTCCTCCATGAGTTCTTCCTGGACTTGAGACCAGGTTCTGTTTTGGTTTGTGTTATGCCCAATATGTTTTGATATTGTTGTCCTCTTCTGAGTTTGTGTCTTGATCTTCCTTGTTGCCATAATAACTTTCTATGGTCCGATTCTTTTTTGCTCATTTTTTTGGCTTTTTGCCTTTTTATTTTATCTATGCTCTCAGGGTGTAAGGGGATCTCTCTCGGCTTTCTTGTGCCAGTGACTGCAGGTCCTGACTGCTCACCTGGTACTTCACTGATGTTGCCCTAAGGCCCACGGGGAACCCTTGTGTCTGGTGCTGCACTGAGGGAGTTAGGTGGGGGAGGGCTAACACTAGTCAAGGCCATAGGGGTTTTACAGTTTAACTGGTGCTGAGTTGGAGTCTAGTGCTGGTGTCTGTCATGTACAAGACCAGTGGGGTGTTTCTGTGTTTCCCTAATGCAGCACTGAAGGATACGTAGGTAAGACTGCTAGAGGTTGCCTTTTTGCCTGGGACTACATTCAAGCGTGTGTTAGTTCTTGGAATTGGAATCTGCTCATTCCCCTGGCTATGCCAATGCACATGGGGCTCCCTGGTGTTTGTATTTGCCTTCTCTATCACATTGGGTCTCAGGATTTCCTGCTGGTCTGCTGAGGTGGGCCTTGATACTGGCTTGCTGGGATACTTCCTGTCCTAGACTGTGCTCCCCTTTAACCTGAGTAAGACAGACCTTTCCTGCTGATCTTTGAAGTTTCTTGGTCTAAAAAACTGTTTCACTCCATCTTGCTACTGTATCTGCTTGGCCTCTGTTTGGAGGTGAATATGGGAGTTATGATGATTTACTGATTATTCTACTGTCTTGACTCCTCAAAGTTCTCCTTCATTCTTACTTAAAAAAAGAAATAAATGTTCATTTAGTACTTGATGTGTGCAGTAGCATTTCACTGAATCCTCACAATATCCCGAAATTGTAGGTGTTATTATTTCCCTCTTTTACAGCTGAGATTTGAAGTCAGATCTCCCTGACTCTAGATCCAACATGCTATCCACTATTGAAGTATAACCAGAACAACCCTTTGTAGTATTGGTTTTATGTTTATATACTCCATTAAATGTATTTCTAACCAAATATTACAAATAGTATAGAAAAATGTTAAAATATCAATCAAATAAGTCATAAAATTGTGTAAACAAAGGGGTATAGTGGGAAAAAGGGGGGAAAGATTGAATATATTGAGAATTGCTTTTATGAGGACTATGTAATATTGTCTTTTGCTGTTGTGCTTTCCTCAAAGGCAAGGACCAACTCTTAATGCAAATTTAATTCAGTGTAACAACCAAAAATATTAAGCCCACTTATTTGCAGTACAATGAATTAGGTTTTTGGAATGCAAAAATAACCCACCCCAGGGAGCTTAAATTCTACAGGAAGGGGTCTCATGTACAGAAATAAGTCATATGCCCCTCCATGTGCTTATTCACTTTACTTATATGCTTATTTTATTATCCACTTATTCACTGTCTATGTTCTGAACATGTTACAAAAAATGATTTGAGGAGGGGAATAGTATTATAATTGAGCAAAAGTAAAATTATATTTATATATATATATATATATATATATATATATATACACACACACACACATAGGTACAAAACCATATGAAAGGAATATCACAGAACATAAAGAATTGGGTATACAGAAGAGGTGGCAATCAACTCTATCAAATGCAAACTTAAAATTCAGGGTAGTACTTAGGATTGTGAAGACTTTGGGGAAGGGGGAACTTAGTAAATGTAAGAGCTCACCAAACTGTATTTAGTGTAGACAGAACCTTGGGAAAATGTAATTTAGATTTTAAAAATTTATAAACTTGTCCCTTACTCTTCCCTAATCTTTGTAGCCTCAACTTTCTTAATGACAAAATGAAAATTTTGAACTATAATTATTAGGCTACCTTTCAATCTTTATGTTCTTTGATTGTAATAAATATGAAGCAGTCTTCTCACAAGCTTGAGAACATAGGAAACAGGAGATTGTGTGTAAAGATATAATTTTTCCAGGTTCCTATAACCCCACCATTCATGGTCCTTTATAGACTGATTTACTCTGCAGGGAACCAATAACCAATAAATAAAATGCAATAACAAATCATAATAAAAATTGTTTTTCTCCCCCCACCCAATTAACTTTAAATTTATGGTTAGGAAAATCTTTGTCTAAGATGGTAATGAAATATTTCAGTATCACAGAGAAAAAAATATTAAGCCTAGAACTTCATTTTCAAGGAAAGATAGATATTCTGTTCACCAAATTTTCCATTTTGGAACATTTTAACTTTATGGTTAACTGGAGATTTCTTGGCATTACCCATACATAATAACTTCAAGGTTAAATAGCCTCAGGGAAGTAGCAGTAAAACCTTACAAGGTTAGAGAGAGGAAACACTAAGCATGCCTACTTTAGGTTATAAAAATCATATAATAAAAATTTATTTCTCAGATCCATCAAATTTGTCAGATATAGAACTATTAGATGTAGTAAACATACAGTGGGCTAAAAGGTAATATATCTTTTCAGTGAATCACAAATTAAAGTATACTAGTACCATAGTTCATTGGAAATCTTAATTTTGTCCTTTATATGTACCTTCTTGTAAATGTATATCACTGTCAATATCTTTTGGAATTCTTTAAAATATTACACTGTTTCCCATTGTGATAACAAATGTGAATTAGGGAAATTCTCAAATACTATGTTACATGTGAAAAATATTACAGTATTACAGTTACTTTTTAGATGTTCATTTTTGTCCTAATTGTCCTTGCCTTTGTATTTTTTGAGAAGAAAATTGTTTTTTTCTTCCACATTATTTCATCCAGTTATGTGTCTGTCTCTCTCTGTCTCTCTCTCTCTGTCTCTCTGTTTCTCTCTCTCTCTCTTTCTCTCTCTCTCTCTCTCTCCCTCTATCTGTCTCTCTCTCTCTGCCAAACACCTTCTCCCATACATTTTTTCTGTAATTATTTTTATTTTAGATCAGTTTTTTTATTTAACATTTTTTTCTCTCCATTTCACTTCTCTCCAATGGTAGAAAAAAACTCTTCTAACAAATAGAGCCAATCAGAACAGATTCTCATTTCATTCTACACTTTGCATCAGTTACTTCTTTGTAAGGTGTGATGGGTAGTAGCATTCTTTGATATTGGTTTTCTGGAATCATGGTTATTATTACATTGATCTGAATACTTAAGGCTTTCAAAGTCGTTCATTTTACAATGTGATAGGATAAATCATTTCTTGGTTCTACTCACTTCACTCTAAAGCATTTTTGCTCTGAAAACCATCCCTTTTTTAATTTCTTGTGGTACAAAAGCAAATGCTATTACTACTACTGCTGGTTTCTCAGAGGAATATATTCAGATAGAGGGAGTAGACATCTCCTTATCACTGACTAGATTTGGGGGGAAAAGGGAGCATCAATATTGTGAATAATGTTACAACCCCTTATTTCTCATGTCTTTTCCTTCTTCTGTCTCTGTAGTGAGCCAGTAATGAAATGGACCAACCACCTGTTTCATCTTCCGATATAGTCAGGGATTCTGAATCAATTCTTCATCTTGAAAAGAATTAAAACCCCAAGTTAAACCTCACCTTTCAGTAACTTACAAAGCAATGCCATTTACCTGCCTACCGCTCGGAAACTCATGTGTGCAGCTTCAAAGTCTAGTCTTTCCCTCTATATGGTACATTTCTTAATGGGAGAAAGTTTAGATTTAAGTCAACTTTTACACTCTTCCACCCCCAACCACTTGTGACTTATGAAACAGAACTAAGAATTTCAAAGGTTTATGAAGATTTCCAATGGTGGTAGATAATCTCTGGCTTGCTTTATCTTTGCAGTATTATCCTACCCCCTTTTATAAGTCAGCAATGATGGGAACTGGTGGAGAATTATCGATTATGTTGAGCTTGATTATTGCTGCATCTGATAAGTATTATATAGCTTAAACATAAGGAGCTTTTCTATTCCCTCTCTAAAAGTATGTGAAAGTCTAATTACTTGGGTTTGCATGGGACAGTTAAATTATAAACAAGGGTATAATAATGATATGCCCAGATTTTACTCCTTTTTCTCACGTGCTGCCTTAAAGCAGAATAGAACAATTAAACTGAAAGTTTATTAATCTATCATTTGATGTCCATATACCTAGAAAATCTTTTCATAAATATGGGTAGGTTAGGATTTAGGAATTTAGATGCTGTAATCCATTTAAATGAAAATAGAAATAGGTTCTGAATTCTATCTTATTACCTACTCCTTTTCATTAAAGACTGAAGTAACTGTGCATTGTTTTGCTAAGAAATGATCCAATATTAACCATGCACAAGGATGCATTATTTTTATTGGATTAGTATATCATTTTTTAAAAAAAAATTAACACTTGAAATATCATTATTTTCTGATACCTCCATAGAGACATATTTTAGGTGGTAGGGAGCAGGCAATTTTATAAGGCTACTCAAAAATAAGAAAAATGGTTTGCAAGTGGAAGGAGGAAGAGGCGTTTCTGCTTTTTGTTGCATATGTCTTAGAAACTTCTCATTATACCATGCCATTGATAGATGGGAGATGCACATATTTCATTATACTTCTACTCCAATGAACATTTTGAAATTCAGATAGAAATATCTTCTTTTAAACAGTTCTTTGAACTGCCTCTCAATATTTCAAGCTCTACAAAAATAATAATGTAAACTCTTATTCCTTTGGAAGTATTTGGACAAAAATGTGAGCAGTTCTTTCCTGAAGACATGAATATTTCTTTGTAGAGTGCTATGTGGAAAAACCTAAATGCATAAAATATAATTGATTTCTTTTAAAAGTCTTATTATGTAGCCCATGAGAAAAGTATTTGTCTTAGCTAAAATTGAATTATGTCCCATGTAAAAATTATATTTAAATAATAATGTAGAAAGGAAAACTTCTCTGAAGTGTGCCCATCTTTAGCAATTTAAAATAATAATCTTTCTTTTCTATACTCTTCAATACCGTGAGTCAATTTAGGACACTTTTAAACTTATTTCATCATCTTTGTTGAGTTTTTGGCTCAGATTAATATCTATTAGCAATCAATGTTAGCTTAGCCAAATGGAAAATTCCTTAGTGGTAGAAACATAAATTGATTAGTAGCTAAAGGACAAGCTAAAAAATATCTAACATAAGCTCTAATAGTTAGAATATTTACTGTTATTACCAGCAGAAACCTTTGGGGGCACCTAGATGGCATAGTGGATAGATTGTTACTCCTGAAGTAGAGACTCATCTTTCCCAAGTTCATACCTGTCCTTAGCTCTGTGACCATGGGGAAGTCATTTAAACCTGTGAAGAGAAGAAAATGGTAAACCACTCCACTATTTTTTCCAAGAAAATCCCAAATCAGGGGCGGCTAGGTGGCACAGTGAATAGAGCACCGGCCCTGGAGTCAGGAGGACCTGAGTTTAACTGTGACCTCAGACACTTAACATTTACTAGCCATGTGACCTTGGACAAGTCACTTAACCCCAATTTCCCTCCCCTCCCACCACCAAAAAGCAAAAAAAAAAAATCCTAAATGGTGTCTCAACAAGTGAGACACAACTGAAATGACTGAACTGCAATGACACAATTTTCTATGGTTATATCTGAATTTGATTGTAGAATTCCCATAAAATATACACAAGAAATTATGCACATCTGTAGGTAAAAGAGAATTACCCTTTGGAGATAATGATTTTATTTCATTTAACAAAAAATATCATTTTCTTTTTGAAACTATTTTCCTCCATCTGCCTGCATTTAGATATCAGCATAAGTCAATATAATAGAGTGGAAAAGAAAACTCTAGATTTAGGTTAAAAAGCAGAATGTCCTGATTCTGTCAAATTCTAGACAAATCTCAGACAAGTAACTGACCCTCAGTTTACTCACCATAATGAAAATGCTAAAGACTCCATTGGTTTATTGCGAAGGACAAATGGAATAATCTATGTGGAATTACTTCATAATCAGAAACCACCATATTAATTAATTATCCCAATTGATGTAGTAATGATACTATTAATAAGATGTGTGTATATATATATACACATGTATATATACCTGTATGTATGAGTATACACACGTTTATCTGTGTAAATGTATACACAGATATATAGGTCATATATATGTATTTGTGTATGCATATTTGTTAATTACATAATTTAACATCATAAATTGATATAATTTGATCATGGAAATGACATTAAGGAAAAGACATTACCATTGGTTTTATCCCTACAAAATTTCCATCTAGCTTATAGCTGAAATCTCACATATTTGTTGTCTCTGATGTTGGAACGTAAACTATTTAAGAGTGGGACTGTCTTTTCTATTTGTATATTAATAAATACTTCATTCAGTAATTCATATCTGAGTGGGAACAGTGGCAGTCCTCTATATAGAATAATGATATCTCTTAGGAGAATGGAATCTCAAAGGTCCAACAAAGACAAATCAAGAATTTACTCTTAACAAGTTGTCACAGAGCCCTTGCTTGAAAGCTTCAATCCATGGAGAACTCACTCCTTCCCCAAACTACTCATTCATTTTTTTTGACAACTCTAATTCTTAGGAAATGATTTTTTAACATTAAGCTGACATTTCCTTGTCTACAACGTCTACCCGTTGTTCCTTGATCTAATTTCCTCACTAAGGAAAAAAAATACCTCATCCACAACAGTCATTAAAAGTATTAAAGATAACCATAATCTAACCACCCCCCACTCCTGACTTATAAAATTGAGGGATAAAATGTGCCTAAGCTTTCAACTTGCCATTCTATATCATGGTTTCAAGTAATTTCATCATCTGAGTCTTCTTTTTTCATGATGTATCCTAGTTGGCTAAATATAATTGTCTACTTATGCATGGGGGACATCTTGTTGTACAAAGCCTTTAAGGTTTGATTTTGTTCCATCAAATAAGCAATAAACAATTTAAAAAGAGAGATCCTGTATTCCCTTTGCATTTCAATCAGATGTGTGACTAAACATATGGTCTGGCATAAAATGATTTGTTCCTTATACTCTTTTCATAAAGGATACATGATAATAGTAATTTAACAAAGATTTGTAAAAAATAAACATCTCATTAGTTATTGTTTCTTTAAGAGATAGCATAGTGAGGCAGTTGGAGCATTGGGTCAGGAATGAAGAAGACTCTGAGTTCAAATTTCATCTCAGACGCTTATTAACTGGGTGGCCTTGTTTGATTCCAATTCCTCAGCTATAGAACAGTTATAATCGTACTCCATTGTAATGATGATCAAATGAAATAAAATTTTATGGCATTTAACACAGTGCCTGGCATATAGTAGTGTTATATGTGTTGTTGTTATTATTGTTATTGTTATTATTATTAATTTCCACTCACTTTTTAAAGTTGTAATACCATCTATGATTCTTTTCTCTGGTATTTTGTTCTCAATCAGATCTGATAAGGATCAATTCATTGCTACTTCACAGGTTCCTTCCCCCCCCCCACTAATTCCTTCTATTTCTGTTTGATCTAGACGAGCTACTTCTTCCATCTTTTGTGTGTGCGTGTGTGTGTTTTTCATTTTCCTTTCATTTTGTTTTTAGTATCACTTTCGCTTCCTCATATATTCAGAACTGAGATGTTAGAATTCTAATTTAGGGATTATGTTGTAATTGATCAAGAAAGCGTTTGTTCTTTTGACTCCTGTTTGCAGAGGAAACTAATTAAAAGGTGAATAATGGCATGGAGGTGACCTAGGTTCTCAGAGGCTATGACAGTAAAGTGTAATATTCTACCGTATTGGAAAACTTTTAAGTACTGTCCTGATGATAGTATCTCCTCATATAACCCAGAATCAGGGAATTAATATAAGACTAGTTATGAAATAAAGATTTATTTGGGCACAAAAATATCTATAAATAAGTTTGCAGTCACTAAGGTAGGAGCTGAGAGAGAAGGAGAGAGAGACAGAGACAGACAGACAGAGACAGACAGACTGGGGATGAAGAATAAATGGAAATAGCACTAAATAAGGTCCCTGATGAGACAAAAGGGGACAAGATGAAAGACAGAAATGTTGGAGTGAATTTTGGTAAGAAGAGAGTTTATCTGCTGAGACTGGAACAAATGGGGGACAATGGGTGAACATAGCAAGTTTTGACACATGAAAGCTGCATGATCAGAGAAGTCATGATAAACTTATAATAGGAAATAAACAAGCACTTAACAAACTTGTTATTATTTGCCATTCACAGTGAATTCAACGTTTCCATCAATTGCTTTTTTCCTTTTAAAATAATATTGATGCCTTTTTTTACATTAGAGAGATTTTCATATATCACACACCCTCATACTCAAGAGAACCCCCTTCTGTCACACACCCAAAGAAAAATCAATTACACAGAACCATCTGCCACAGTGAACTTATTTGACAGTGTGAGCAAAGCTTGTCACCTGTGGTAGTCAATCCCCATGTGGATAGAAAAGAGGTGTGTTACCTCCATTGTCCTTTGGAACAAATATTATTTATTACCTTTCATATAAATGTTGCATTTTGTTTTGTCTTCATTTACCTTTTTTGTAATCATTATGATTTTATTATTCTGCAGAAGTTAATATGTTTTCCTATCTTTCTCTGACTTTGGTTTCCCAATTTCTTACATTGCAATAATTATTCTATTACATTCACAGTACCTATTTTGTTCAAATACTCTATTTGTATGTGTCATCCACATATAATATCCCTTTACCCCAAAACATTTATTTCTTCCCATTTTGTTAATAACTATGTTTATCAGAATATATTTTTATAGTATAGGATGAATACTATTTTTTAAAAAATTTCCATGAGTTTTTTATATTAAATTATTTATTTTTAGTTTTCAACATTCCCTCCCATCAATTTTAGATTTTCTTCCCCTCCTCCCCTCTCCCTTCCCAAAAGAGTTTGCAATCTGTCATGGATTCTATACATGCATGGATGAATATTATTTTAAAATGACATATAATTAAATAATTGAAATTCTATTTTATGTTACAAAATTAGTAATGAATTTTCCAACAACTGATCATTTGCTAAGTAAAAATATAGAAAACTTTCAAAAGAGGAAAATTACCAAAAAAAAAAAAATCCAGACCAAAAAAAGGTTCACATATTCTCTCTAAAAAATAAAATCTGTTTTACCTGCCAAGAATGGAGACTATGAGTATAAGAAAGATTTTTAGATGTGTTTTGGGTTAGCCTCCTGTGTGAGGTTCACCTAGGTGGCACAGACGATAAAGTGCCAAACTTGGAGTCAGGAAGACTCATCTGCCTGAATTCAAATCTGTTCTGAGACACTTATTAGCTGTGGGACACTGGGCAAATCACTAAACCCTGTTTGCCTCTTTTTCCTTATCTTTAAAATAAACTCAAGAAGGAAATGGTAAAACACTCCAGTAATTCTGCTAAGAAAACCCCAGATGATATCATGAAGAGTTAGGCATGACTGAAATACCAGTATAATGGAAGTGAGGTATAAATCCTTAGTATATCATCTCCTCAAAATGTCCATTACAGCTTCTCATGAGATGCACAATACCAGTGTGGAATGATGGAAATAATATTAGTTCTTGAGTCTGAAGCTCTGAATTCAAATTCCATCTCCACTATTTAATGCCTGTGTGACCTTAGGGAAGTCTCTAAATCTCTATCACCCTTACTTTGCTCAATTGTATAATGAGATGCTCTTGTTAACCTTTGAGGTCCAACCATGTCCATACCTATAATCCAAATGCAAATCAAATGTTCAATTGCAGTAATACAACCCAATATTGGTATACAAATTTATCAATGCAAAAATATTTTTTATGCAATATGAATTCAGTTCTCTATATGCTTAGGTTTTTTTCTAAATATCAAGCTCTTGTATTTGATGATTGAAAAACTGTCACAGACCTGGAATTTTGTTCTAGAAACAAAAAGGAAAATAATAACTCACATTTATGTAGTGCTTTACAATTTGTCAACTTATTTATAAATATTTGTACATTTACAAATATCCCATTTAATGCTCACAACAAGACTGGAAGGTAGACATTATTGTCATCTCCATTTTACAGTCTGGCAGGGTTTCTGAGGCTGCCAGAGTATCTTGCCCAAAGAGTGATTGAGTCAATGTATGGGGTCAGATTTGAACCTGGACCTTCCTGAGTTCAGGGCCACTGTTCTTAGTCATTCAGAAAGAGGGCCCAGTCCCTTGTTGGTGACTTATAAGGTGGCATTTTCCCTTTGGTGTGGTCAGTGAAATGATCAGTCTACTTTTTTCGTTTGCTTCATTAGGAGAGTTAAAAGCCATAAATTCACTTATAAATTACAAATGATTGTAAAGTGTTAAATTATTGGTTTTATATGAGGAATTCTTACACAGAATCTTTCTTTCTAAATGTCATACTTCTCGAATAAAAGTGTCACGACCCTTAACAGATTAGCGCTTGCCAAACTGATTTATCCAAAGCAAACATGTGAAGCAGAGACTAATAGGATGCTCTCAGAGTTTGCTTCCTAAAACATGAATAGTTTATTTCTGAAACGAGACCAAATCACTAAATATCAGAGAAAATCAAGCATTTAATACAAACAAATCCACCTGACCACAACTCACAGAAATCTTTGATCCTGGAGAGTATTTGCTTAAATAGTGTTCATGCTCTTGCTACATCCACTCAGCTCACTTAGTATTCTGGGATGTAGCATGCCTTTTCAAAAATTCAGGGCAGCATGATTTGCCCAGAAGCCCAAAATACTTTAAGGTGACAGCTCTTAACCTTGTATGAGTTACAGGTATATTAGGAAATTACACTGCTATTTATTTTTTTAAAAGCTATCAGTAAAAATTTAAATTTAATAATAAAAATGTGACTATGAACTACCACAAGTTTAGCTCTTCCATTGCACTTACTCCCAAGAAATCATACTTAAAGGTCCCTCTTTTCATCATCAGCTTTTAGTGAAGCAAACTTACTTAAGGTGTAATTGGATGTAACTGAATCACATTATGTGCCTACTACATTCAAGTCACTAGAGCTAGGATTCTTAACCTGGGGACGCTCAGACCAATGCTGTGGATTGATTTAGGGTGTTCCCTGACCTGGGTAAGAAATCAACTTGTAATTTTTACCAGTGGCTAACTGTAATTTATCTTTTCCTTCAATTCCACATCTAGACAACAAATATACAGAGAAGGCGTCCATAGACTTCACCAGATTGCCAAAGGGCTCCATGATATACACACACACACACACACACACACACACACACACACACACACACACACGAGTAACAGTCCCTGCATCAGAGATTAAAAATATGAAACTTTCTTTTTTCAAAGAGCTTAGAGTCTACTAGGTAGAATGAACAACGTGCACAAATAGATCATACATATACATATATATATATATATATATATATATATATATATATATATATATGCATGCTATGATGAACAAAATGCAAAAAAAAATGAATGTAGAAACATGTAAGCACCGTCAGCCATATGAGAAGAGAAAAACAGAGTAGCACAAGGAGCTCATAATATTCTTGGGATTATGCTACAAATATGTAGAAAATAGCTACTGAATATAACCAGGTTCCAGATCATTAGATGGTAAGATTTAGAATGAGGAGGAACCTTAGAGAGTATGTAGTCAGTACTGTACATATTATTAGAAAAAGCAAATTTGCAGGATGTATAGCTTTGATTATACCCCAAAGGCTGTCCGTACAGGACTTGGCTGAGTTCAAGTCCTTCCCCTAAGACTCATTGGTTTTGTGACCCTAGACAAGTCATTAAACCTCTGAATGTGCAAAGCAGTTGTAAGACTTTAAATTGCCCAGCAGGTGCCCATATGCATTGATGGAAAGATTTTTTCACTTCAAACTCTACACATCTTTGAGTTCACAAATACAGATTTTTGTTTCTAAAAAAAAAACACAGATGACAAGAGGGTTTTCTGTAGAAAATATTGCAAGTTGTATTTAGGAACTTGGTCAACAAACATTTATTCAATACCCTTTTTTTTTTTTGGCCAAGAACTATGCTAAGCGCTTAAGAGCTACTTATTATTATTGATGAGTTAACTTTGCAAAGCAATTTAAGTTTTTGACTTACTAGTAAATCTTACAATATTTAAAGATACTCTTGTAGGAAATGTTTTTTAAGCAAATCTAAAAGATTTTACTGGATTAATAATTAAGATTTTTTTCAAATATGTGTGCATATGCATACTGGCATACATATCTATGAATATTTTTAATGTTTTTAGAATTTTTTTATTATCTAGTTATTAGAGTTCCCTTGAACCCTGGGAGCACCAGAATGCAGAGTTCTAGTCCCTTTGGAAGCTATTAAAGGGGAATTTCAATTGTACAGTAGAGACTTCTACATTGCTTGAGAATTACCAGGGGTTTTATTGAAGACAAAAACAAATGATTCTCTTGTGCAGGACTGAACAAGCTTCAAGCCCAAGGGTGGTAATGCAGCAAATTTTGCCTTACCTGTGTTGGTGATGACTCCAGATGAACAGAAATAAGCATCATTACCAATCTCCAAATTACCAGTGGTTAGTACCTACTATAGTCGCAACACAAAAGTTATAATGGACATGATCAATAATATTTCCTCATGCTATTTTATGTTAGGGCTATTTCACATGATTTTGTATATATGATAGAGAATACTTTATGCATCAGTTTAAAATCATCTCAAAGCTTTTGCTATGTTTTGTATTTTATTATGTCTTTTCCAAGCATGAGAGGTTGTAATGATACAAGATTCTTCCCCTTTCCCCCATTTATAATTCATATGAGCGTGTTGGAAAACTATTTCAGTTGTCTCAGGAATAAAATCTAGCATTTACCTACAATGATACCCTTTAAAATAATCCCTTACTTGGTATTCATTGTATTACAAAAAAAGATCCAAGTCAAGAATATTATTATATGATTTCACATAGTTTTCAAAAAGCAAGGATTCTTTGATAATTTAGTAAGTTTCATAATATAGATTCAAGAGAATCTATACCCTCTTGAAAAGTCTCTAGGGCATACTTTATCACTCTATCGGTAGGGAACCTGGGACTATATCACATCACAGGCAATGTCCCTGTGAATATTTGAGTCTTAAATATGGGTCCAGCAAATCACATCCTACAGTGATCTTGGGAATTAACTTTTTGATTGTTTCCGAAATGTGATCTCTACGCCTTAATTTAACTGACACTCCCACTCATATGTGCATTTACACATATATTTTAATGTCACATCCCTTACTTTATACAATAGATGCATTTCTGGATTCAGGGTAATTTTTTTGTAAATTGATATTTCCTTCTTTAATTTGCCTAATAATTCTGAAGATTTTTTATCTTCTGGATAAGCTTTGGCAATAAGTCCTTTGATTTTTATTTCAATTATCTCTCTCCTGCAGCTTTTCTGTCAAATTATTAATGATTTTTAAAACAAACAAGCAGTTTATTTAAAGGCACTCTAGAAAATACTGTTATAAATTCTGAATAAAATCTGAATAGTCATCTCCTTTTTTTCTTGTTTATTATGCTCAGAACTTTGCCTTATGGCTGCTCTTCAATAGTACATTCCAAAAGTAGCAATAACCAAGGACAGTATCCTTTATATTCTAGATAGCTGGGCCTTTTGTTCTTCCTGTTATTTCATTTTTCAATTAAAAAAATCCTTTGCCAGTCTCTTTTCTTGCCCTCCATTCTGTAATGACTCTTTGAGCCTTTGATTTTTTTCTTCTGAATTTTTATTTTCACTTGAACTTAAAGTGCGGTAAGAACATTTGAAGCTCTCTGTTATTGCAGCATTGTATAGACTTGTAGGAAATTGCTGTTGCAAATATATGTTTGAAAAAATCAATTTGGAAGAAACAAATTTTCTATTCAATTTTTTAGTTTATGTTCTAGATTTTTGCCTACCTTCCCTCGCAGTGATAAGGAAAGAAACATAAAACCCATTCCAGATACAAAGTCATGCAAAAAAGTTTTTACATTAGCCATGCCAATACTTTACCACTACCACCACCACTACCACCCCCTCCAAAAAAAAAAGAGAAAAAAAACTATTCTTCAGTCTACACTGAGTCTATCATTTTTCAATTTGGATGTTGATAACATTTTTCGTCATGAGTCTTTTGGAATTGTGGTGGGTCATTTTGTTGATCATTGGGGATTTTTTGGTCATTGTTCAGTCTTTTCAGTAAAGTCTGACCCTCTATGACCCCACTTGGGGTTTTCTTGGCAAAGATACTGGAGTGGTTTGCCAATACCTTCTCCAGTTTATTTTACAGATGAGAAACTGAAGCAAACAGAATTAATGGACTTGCCCAGTATCATACAGCTAACAAGTGTCTGAGGTCAGATATGAACTCCAGAAGATGAGTCTTCCTTACTTAAGGCCAGTCACTCTATCTACTTTGCCACCTATAGTTAACTAAGTTTTCCAAAGTTGAGTATCTTTATATCATTGCTATTGTTATGTAAATTATATCTTTGGGGCCATAGTTGAAGATTGTTTTCCAGAATAGTTGGTTTAATTTGCAGGTACACTAACAATGTGGTAGTTTACCTATTTTCTTACATCCCCTCCAGAATTCATCATTTTCCCTTTCTGTCTTCTTAGCCAATCTGATAGGTATAAAGTGGTATCTCAGAATTGTATTAATTTGTATTTCTTTTATTATTAGTGATCAAGGACATTTTTTTTTCATGTGACTATTCATAGTTTTGATTTCTTCCTCTGAAAACTGCTTGTGTATATTCATTGACCATTTATCTACTGGAGTATGACTCACATTCTTATAAACTTGGCTTAGTTTCCTGCACATCTTTGTCAGATTTTTTTTCAGTATTTTACCTGTTTTGCTAGTTTTTTTCCTTATCTATCTATCTATCTATCTATCTATCTTATATTTTTTTTAATTCTTGGTTATTTGGGATGGTTCTCTCAGAGGATACAAAAGGAGGGAGATAGGGAAATGTAGGTAATAGAAAAATTATAGATAAGAACAAAAATCATTTTTAAAATGTAAAATCCTTATGTATTTCCTATTCATTCCTTGAAATTTCTAAACCCTAGTATCATCCTGGTAATCCAGAATTTTGAGCTTTGAGTGAAACAATTACTGATCTTTTTTTTAAAAAGTCATAAAAAAATCCCAAAGTTTTAAGAAATAGATAAAAGTTGAAATAGATTTAAATCTTCCACATTAATTTTATTAAATAAACATCTTTTTCAAAACTCCTTCCTTTTCTTTCCATGTTCCGTAATGTCAATCCTACCCATCGTTCTAGGTTTAAGAGGGCACATGTTGTCTCTTCCACAGAGCTAGCCTTCCCTGATGGAGGCCCCCAATCTAAAGAAGGCTCTTTTCTATAATCTCCTCTCCCACTCTGTAGCTTTCATGAACTCTCATGGTATGATTTTTGAGTTATATTTTATTGTATACAAGTTTGGCTTTCACTTTCACGGATTTTAAATTTCTTTAAAGCAAGATCTGTATCTTATTAATATTCTTCTTAGGGTCTACCAATAATAATAAAGGATTAACATAACAGTTTAAGGTAAACAAAGCCCTTTACATATGTTACTTTATTTGGTCTTCACAACTCTGGGAAGCAGGTATTCTATTATCCTTTTTATAAAAAAAAAAACACATTGGGAACCTGAGACTAAGAGACGTGCATATGCTCACACAGATAGTAAATAAGCATCTGAGTTGGAATTTGAATTCACGTCTTCATGTTATCCATTTACTGCTGGTCTTGACAAACATTTATTGAACTGCAATTTGGGGATTTGATTTTCCTAAGCACAGTGTCTTCTGTTTTCTTATCAGAGGTGAAATATCAGGGTTTTTTTTTCAAAGAAGACTTTTCTGTGATTCAAACTAAAAAACAAAAGATAGAAATGATCTTATACTAATGACAACCAAAGAGTCATCTTTTTCCTTGCATGTGGTGCACTATTAGTTAAAGGCCTATCCTGATGGTCCTTGACAAGGGGAGTAGGGCTTGAAACCCAAGAGACATAAAGTAGGAAAGAACAGTGCAGCTGAAGCTACTCTATGAATTTTTTTTAATGTTCTTTCAAGAGAGAAAAAAAAAACTACAGCTGGAGATAAAAGGGCCTTACGATTTGGAATTAAAACACAAAATTGTAAGTTAACTTTGAAAAAAAATCTCAAAAGGTCTTAGTGGCATAGCTCTAGAGGGTTACAGCTTCATGTTTTTGAAGAGTTTTCACAGTTCCTTGATGAAAATGATTTTTAAAAAATACCTCATGCTACAAGGTTGCAAAAGTTTCCCTCATTAACTATCTCCTTGCATCCTTATTAACTGTAGTAAATGTTGCAGGGTTTTAACCTTTACTTCTTTTAAAAATAAATTCCTAAGGATTTAAAACAGTTTTGAACTTAGTAAAATCTGAGTGGAAAATAGATTTTTCTTTTGTGACCAAATGTTCTCCTTGGTCCGCATGTGACTATGTACAATTAAATTCAACAAAAATTTGATGGTACTGATGGGATTGAGTATGTTTGTTTATAGAGAACAGATGTGGTATTAAGCAGAGTGGTCTCTTTCTGTCCTCTGTAGTAATTGGTTTACTTCTGGTGACAAATCAGATGAGAGTGGTAATTCATGACTACTCTTTTGGTGATGGCCACCATCAATGATCTTACAGCTCTTGGAAAGGCAGTATAGTATAGTAGTATAAACTGCTGGCTCTGGAGTCAGAAGATATGGGTTCAAATTCTTTCTTTGAAGCTTACTAGACATATTCTTGAGTCACATTTCAACAACTTCATTTTGACTCCCAAGCCTTCCAGTCAAGGGTAACTGTTTTCTCCAGGGTCACCAATGATTTCTTAACTTCTCTATTTCAGTGGAGGGCACTGCTACTATTTCAGGCACCCAGTTGAGAAATTACCATGTGTATTGTCTCGTAAATTTACCTATTCATATACTTGTTATTTTTCTGTGGTAGAATATTTGTACCTTGAGAGTAGAGGCTTTTTTGTCTTTTTATCAGTGCCTAGCACCTAGAAGACCTGAAATAAATGTTCCATGAATTAAAATTTTGACTTTCTCTTGGCACACTCTATGACATCAGTATCCTTGGTAAAATATGATACCCAGGACTGGACATAACACTCTAGATATGATTTGTTGAGGGCAGAATAGAGTGAGATTATCACCTATGTAATTCTGAATGCTGTGGTTCTATTAATGTAGCCCAAGATCACATTAGCTTTTCAGATTTCCATATCAAACTACTGACTTGTATTGATTTTATAGTACAATGAAACTTCTAGGTCTTTTTCACATTGACTGCTTCCTAGGCACATCTTGCTTGAGTATTTGAATAACATGCAATTTTATGTCTCTATCCAACTCATTGATAAAAACTTTTGAATTAACTGACCTAAGGAAAGAGTCCTCTGGCAATTTCTTAGAGACCTTTTTATCATTTATCATCAGACCATACTTTTTGGGTCTGGTCCATTAACACCTAAGTATACTATCTTACAGATCACACTTGGTCCACAAGAGTCTCATGAGAGACTTTGCCAGTGCTGTGATGAAACTCACATATTCTGATCTACTTATCTTACAGTCCATGTTTTAAAAAAAAATTAGTATAGTCTGCCATGACATTAACACCATCATCTTTCTAGGTGTTCTTACTCCATTGTTTAAACAGAAGTTTGCTTTTTGTTGTATTCCACAGTAGATTCACTGGTTTATTATTTGAAATATTCAAACTTCCTTTTCCTCCTTTTTCTTTAAAAAAATTATGAGTCTCTAGTTCTGAACTAACTTTTCTAGTAGCCATGATTTGTTAAGAAAACAGCTATGAATTTAACTATCACACCCACAAGTTCTGTGTTTCACATTTTTATAGTGATTTATGCATCATGTATTTGATGCCTTTTGTTTTTATATCACAGTCATTTCAGGATCTATTTATCCCATTAATCTACCTCTCAATCCAGTAAGCCTTTACTTAATAATTAATAGCTAGAACTTAAATTGTCTTTTAAAGTTTGAGAGTCTTTTAAAAAATATCTCTTTTAATACTCACAACAAACCCTGAGATGTAAGTGCTATTATTATCTGGTTTTTCAGATGAGGAAATTTTAGACAGACAAAGACTTTATTTATGCCTTGCCCAGAGTCACGCAGCCAATAAATATGTGAAGCTGTACTTGAATTCAAGTCTTCCAGACTTCAGGTTCATCAGTATTATCTCCTGTGCAACTTAGCTGCCTCTGTGTTAAAGAGAAAGGTTAAGCCCAGGATGAGGAGACGACCTGCTCTTTGAGAATTAATTGAAGGAAATTTTAGTTTGAAGAAGGAAATATTAAGGGGATACTTTTTGGCTCTTATGGAAGATTGTCATAGACAAGAGAGGTTAAATTTGTTTATCTACCTGTTCTTGGAAGGCAGACTGGAAATAGTGGGTGTTATTTACAGTACCCCCCCAATGTAGAGTTAATAAAAATGTAAGTTACTACCATATGTCAATAGTTGCTGTTTTGAAAGAAAAATAATATACTTTTCCACGTGCAAAGCTGGCTAAAATCTACTTGTGAAGAAACAGTTTCTTAGATAGAATGTGGAGGAATGATACACACTCATAGACTGTGATCCCTCTCTGGGAACAACAGACTGAATTGCGTGAGATACTGTCACTTGAGGGGTCTTCAAACACTGTTTGAATTACCACTTGTTAAGGCTTTAGTGATCAAGTCAAGGCTTTGGAGAAAAACTGGAGTAGAAGAAGATTGCTGGGTCCCTTTGAGTTCCATAGTTCTGTGATTCCAAATGAGCATAATACTATGATTCATTTCTATGAAAACAAACTTAATTCAATTAAAAAATCTATCAAGAAAACTGGCATAAATTCATGGATTAATTAAGAAAGAATAATTGAAGTAAAATACTAATGAACTTCTTTGATATAATCTAGTTTAAGAAAGAGAGACAGACTGACTATTGTATTTAGAAGCAGAGGATTTTTATTTGGATTTCAAATGACTTTGTACAAGTCACCTCCCTGAATCTGTTCATCTGTGAAATGAGAGAATTGGATAATTGGTTAATCCCATTACCATTAATTTGTCCTCTGAATGAAAACACTGGCATTTTTTCCAGACAGTTTTGGAATTCATAGTGGACTCTTTATTGTCTAATAAGTCACAGTGAGAAAGATCTATTTTACTAGACCATTGGACTTGATAAAGAAAAAGCCCCCAATTTTTAAAATATCTGGCATACTTTTCTGAAACCAAGATAATGACTATGAAATTATACTCTCATTTACCAAGGCAAGGACCTGTGTTCTAATGTAGAACGAACTATAAAATAAGTATAAATGAAGAGTAGGGGGCTGGCATTTAAATGATTAAAAATAACAGTGAAGTATAATGCTAAGATTCTATATGGTTCTTCCCAAATAAAAAGGTCTCTATTGCATCATGATGGTTGTTTTAAAAACATGCCTCAAAACATATTGAGCTATTGATGTGGGAAGGAAGAGGAAGGCACGATCATTTTGGATAACTCTTTGGGTAAGAGAACTTCTCTCCACATATGAACTTGTACAATGTAATGTTATAAAATTTATTTGAATTATTTTATGATAAAAAGCAATATGTATTAAAAAATCTTCTGATAACTTTTTCATCTCAACATTGAAGGATATATGATTATAAACCATCTTTTTAATCTTTAGAATCCTCAGAAATCTTCATAAATATTCAAGTGAAATGTTGGATCAGGTATGCACACTATTTTTAGAATGTCAAATCTTTGCCAAATAAGTGACAGTCACATTAGTTATTCATTGACTGTACTTAATGACTAACTTTTTACTATAGTAAAAGGAAGCTGTCATAGTGTATTACATTGCTGCTGTGTGGTTTGGGGCTTTTTTAATATAAGAAAATGCATATATATGTATGTATATTTATGTATTTCACAGATTAAAAAATAGCAAATTGTCACCTTTTGTTGAGTGTAGCATTTATACATTATCAGAATAATATGTTAACTAATATAAGTAGAAAAAGACATATTTTGCCTTCCTGAATTAATAATTATGAGCGATTCTGTTGTGTTCAAATGGTGAGTAGGTATTAAAAAAATCTCAGTCTCTGTGTGGAAAAGGCTGTCCATTGGCTGGTAAATCACACTATTTCTTTATTAAATTGAGGCAAGGCATTCTTGTTTCAGAGTCTCTTAACCTCATGTCTAATTCTGCTGGTTTATGCATTGAAAGAGTGAATTGCTATAATAGTCTATAAATGTTGATTTGATGGTACAATTTTAGGCCTCATTGACTTTGAGTTTTGATTGGATCCATCATTAGATTGGCTGAGATGTCGTCCATGTGGGATGAAGTTGAAGGGTGGAGAGGTACAGTGGAAAAGAGTGCTGACCACAGTCAGAGGACCTGGATTCATATCCAATAATAGTGATAATAATAGTTTACAATTGTATGGCACTTTCAACCTAATAAAGCACTTTGTACACACTGCCTCATTTGAACCTCAGGAAAGCATTATGATTTGCCTAGCAGAGAAGCATTCTTTTCCCCATGTTACAAATGAAAAATTGTGATTCAGGAGTTGAATGGTGTCCATAAATCATTTCTGAAGTTACAAAGTCCTAATGGAATGCTTCTGCTGCTAAGGGGGTGGAGCACATAAGCCGAGAGCTCAAGTAATATGTCAATGGATCAGATAAATGAAGATTGTCTTTGAGCTCTGAAAGATAAGGAAGAGTCAAGTATGATTCTGACATCACAAACCAGGGTGCCTAAGAGTAGGGTGGTGCCTTCCTAAGTCCTCACCTACCAGAAATAGGCAGTTTGGAGGAAAAACAGGTTTGGAGTCATTTAAAAGGCAATGTGGAGGAAAACTGAGGCTCTAACTGATTAGAAAAACAAAGTGGTACAGTGAGGAGCAGCTACATGATTTGATGGATAGAGTGTGCGTTCAGTTCTGGTCGCAGACACTGGCTGTGTGATCCTGGGTAAATCACTCAGCCCTGTTTGCCTCAGTTACTCATCTGCAAAATGAGCTAGAAAAGGAAATGGAAAACCACTCCAAAGTCTCTGCCAAGAAAACTCCAAAGGAGGTCAGGAAGAGTCAGACAATTGAAAAACAATAGAGTGACAAATGGCACCGGGGTAAGTGAGATTGATTGCAGTTGCCTGTTCCCAGAGGACATACAAAGGGATGGGATTGTGGCTTCCAAGTAGAGGGACTAACAGTGATGATGGTAAAGGTCTTTTCTCCCTCAGATATTCAAGGAAACAAATCAGGAGAGCCTGAGGTTGGGTGAAGGTAACAACATGGTTTTGATGTGTTGTACTGCATTGAGAGAGTTCATGGTTTTCTTTTTTTTTTTCAGTAAAATAATTAAAGCTCTCACTTGAGAAAAGGCAGCTAGAAGAAGATATCAGGGCCTAGAGAAGAGAAATTGGGAGCAACTCTTAGAATTCAGAACAAGATAAAGAGTCAGTACAAGAGGGATTGCCATGCTGCAATTAAAGCCCAGTTAAGATTAGACAGTACCATACATTTCTTACATCATGTTTTCTTTTGAATCTTAGTTTTTCTGTTCTTAGGTTTCCCTATACTGTCATGATATCTATAGAAATGTTCCAATTTGGGGCGGCTAGGTGGCGCAGTGAATAGAGCACCGGCCCTGGAGTCAGGAGTACCTGAGTTCAAATCCGGCCTCAGACACTTAACACGAAAAACTAGCCGTGTGACCTTGGGCAAGTCGCTTAACCCCAACCTGCCCTCCAAAAAGCAAAAAAATTAAAAAAAAAAAAAAAAAAAAAGAAATGTTCCAATTTAAAGATCAAAATATTAATATGAAACTATGAATTGCTCATTGCTTAGCCTCTAAGTAGTTGACATCCGTGGTTTAAATAATGTTTATAGGAATGCTCTCTCTTTCTGTCTCTATATCTCTTTCTCTACATGTGTGTCCAGATTATCCTACAGAATAAAATAGCTTCATTTAAAAAGGTTGTCTCCAGAGACATCCAAAATTTTTTTTACATAGACTTTTTTCTTAAGACAAGGGCATATAGAGGACTTCTGTAATTTTTTTCCCCCATGTTAACTTGAGTTAGCTTGAGAGCAATAATGGAGATAAGTTTTGTTTTCTTTTCTACTTACTTCTTCCACTAAGTCCTGACCTGACCAAGAAGTGGAAAAAATCCTGTGGGAAAGTTTGTTCTTTGAGATTTATGTATTTGCAGCATCTGGGAATGGAGAGAACATTTGACTAGCTAGTCTTGGGAGCCTTAGAGCTTAATTTAGAAGGCACTTCTCTTAGGTTTGACCACTGAATGACTGTCAAGATATTGTGGTTATTGGATATGAGATTACTTTCTGATTTTGATTAATTATAAGCAGTATGCCAAATCAAGATGTTACAACCAAGATAATACCATTAGAAACAATACAATATTTCTATAGGTGACTGATCTTTCCATTGGTATGTAATTAAGCTGAGCCACTAAAATAAGTAACATTTTATTTAATTCAGGAGTGACTTGAAAAAACTCTTTAGTAATCACTTCTTTTATTGAATGGTTTTTTTTGAGGGAGAATTATTTGCTTGTATAGACACTGCTACCCCCCCAAAAAAGTTAATTGTAGAGACTTGTCATTGTAATCCAATGTTTCTCAAGGGAGGTGTTAATATCAGCTGGAGGGGTACAGATGGATTATGTCGGATTTTTTCCATTTCCTTGTTTCTAGAAGTGGCTGTAAGTTTTAATGAATTATTATATAATGAAAACTGTGATTTCATTAGTATGAGGTACTCTTTGGTGAAGAAGCTTCCTTTACATGGCAAGTTTACATCTTCTCAGCATTTTACCATCTTTGAGAGTTGCCTGAGGCAAGTCACTTAAGTTCTCAATGTTCTTTTTTTTGGGGGGGGGAGGGAGGTGGGGATTATTTTATGAAGCCTTAAGATGTTGCCCAAACTAGAATCAAAGGACAGCAGAGGGTCAAAACTATGATTCAGTAGTTCAATTAAAAAAATAAAAACAGAAATTATTTTGGGTGAGATAGTGAAATGTTAAAACATTTGACTTTATAGTTTGCTAAATAATTTTCTAATAAAGTGCCTATCCAAAGGAATCTGTTTGCAAAAGTAAAGAACAGTAAGTGAAGACTTCCACTATGTATATTTATATATTTATATATGTGTGTGTCTGTGTGTGTATATTTATGCAGTGTTAGAACCCAAAAGTATGTGAATTATGCTCTGTACCTTGACAGTGGTGTGTGTGTGTGTGTGTGTGTGTGTGTGTGAGAGAGAGAGACAGAGAGACAGAGAGAGAGTGTGAGTGATATACAGGTGGCTCCTATCTCAAGGATACAGGACTTATTGATACAAGTGGACAATTAAAGCTTTCAGTGTTCTGTGCCACAGTGTAAGTCTCTAAGTTGTAGAGAAGGTGACAGTCTCAAAAATCAAACATCTCTATGTCCATTAGGCCACATTGCCTCCTTTTTATTTATGGTTTTTTATTTCATTTTGTGCTGTAAATAATAGTGATAATAATATCATTTATAAAGTCCTTGCAATTTTGCAAAATGCTTTATAACAATCTTATTTTATCCTCACAACAATCCTGGCAGGTAGATACTCTTGTTATCTGCCATTTTACAGATGAGGAAACTGAGGCAAAGTATGTCAAAGTTCTTAGAAAGTTGGCATTAAAATGTGGAGGGAAGCCTTCTTTTTTGACCACTTGAGCATTGGAATCCTTCTGACCAGGAAAAGCCAAAAACAAAAGCACGTTTCATGGAAGAAGAACAATGCCATGTGATGCTTAGGAACCAAGGATTACATACTGAGAGCCAGAAGGGATAACAGAGCTATCTAAGCCAAACCCTTTATTTTATAGAGGAGGAAACTAAGATCTGAGGAGCCAAGTTACCTGCCTATGGTCAAACAGGTAGTAAACATTAGAGGAAAGGTTTGAACCTAAACTCTCTGGCTCTCAGGGCAGCTAGGTGGCATAGGAGATAGAGTAACTGGCTGGAGCCAGGAAGACTCATATATTCTTGAGTTGAAATCTGGCCGCCAATGCTTACTAGTTGTATGACCGTGGGCAAGTCACTTAACCCTGTTTGCCTATTTCCTCATATGTAAAATGAACTGGAGAAGGAAATGGAAAAACACTGAACTATCTTTGTCAAGAAAACCACAGATGGGGTCACCAAGTGTCAAATATGATTGAAAAATGACTGAACAAACACAAAACCTCTGACTCTTGAGCCAGTAATTTAGAGAAAACTATACATGTCCCTGTATGTAATAGTGAAATAAGAAGAAAACTCTTTAAATGAAGAATGGCGTTTCTTCTTATGTCAGACTTTAAGTTAATTCTTTGTTTTAACTTAAATCAGCAAAGAAAAAAAAATTTCTCCTGTCTTGCTGTATAGCCACTTCATTTTTGCTGATATGCTATTGGTCAGTGTCCATGCCACATTTAATTTAAAGTTGAAGGGGGAAAATGTATCAGCACAGGGAACCTCCTCTTTTGAGAATGTCAGATGTGACTTCTTGGAGGTTCTTTGAAAAGCAAATTTAAAAGATTCCATGCGCAATTGAAAATGCCTGGAGTATTTGCTCGTTTGGAATGCAAATGCAAACTGCTACTGTCTATTACTATCATATGCATTATTAGAACTAGAGCTTTGGTATACCAAGGTTTCTGCCATCCTCAGGATACAGGGAAGAAAAGTTCCAGTTGTATCTCTCCATATCCCCTCTAAGTGGAGTTTGGGGGAGCAGGAGATGACATAGTTATTAAATGTCTTTATCTAATAAAAGTTAGTTTGCTAGATCTGGAAGAAACTTTAGAGGTAATTTGGTCCAGTGATTGTACACATCAGTCCATCAGCAAACATTTATCAGTCACCCACTATGTGTTAGGTACTGGTCTAGATCCTAGGGATACAGATTCAGAAGTGAGACAGTTGCTGCTTTCAAGGAGATTAGATTCTGCTGGTGATTGGGATTGTGAATTCACAAAGAAGTTATTACAGGATATAAGCCCAAGAAATGTTCGGTTACTTAGGGCTGGGCACTCATCATTGGAAAAAACAGAAATGGCTTCTTGAAAGAGAGGGGCATTTGACCTCTGCCTTGAAGGGACATAGCAATGTTTAGGAGGGCGAGGATTCTTGTGAGGTAACCAGTCTGAAGAAAGGCAAAGAGGCAGCAGATGGAATGTTGGGAAAGGAAAAGAAACATTAAGAAGCTTATATCCTAATTGCTACAGTAATAATAGCTAGCATTCATATGTCACTTTGTTTTGCAAAGTGATTTACTATAACCCCAAGTATGGTCTCATTTGCTCCTCTCAAAAACATTGGGTAGTAGGTGCTATTAATATTCTCACTTTACAGATGTGGAAACTGAGGCAAACAAAAGTCATGTGACTTGCCCAGGGCCACATAGCTGGTATCTGAAACTGGATTTGAAATCAGGTTTTCCAGGGAGAGTCCAGGGCCTCTGAAATATCCGGTACATAACCTCAGTCTTAAAAGGACAAAAAATGTAGTTTGTATTTTATAAAGGCATTAGGGAACCACTGAAGTTTCTTGAGCAGAAGAACATCATGGTCAGAAATAAGTTTTGTGAGAAACTGAGTCCCCGGATAATGAAGGGACTCCTGCAAGTCTGGGGGGAATACTTGATGATGTGACACCCACCTTTGTGGTCTATAGCAGATTGACATTTCCTTTAGCTGGGTTTTTTTTTTTTTTGGAGAGGGTAAGGTATGACAATTGGGGTTAAATGACTTGCCCAAGGTCACATGGCTAGTACGTGTTAAGTATCTGAGGCTGGATTTGAACTCAGGTCCTGCTGACTCCAGGGCCAATGCTCTATTCACTGAGCCACCTAGATGCCCCCTTCAGCTGTTTTCAATGGAAAATAGAAGAGGTGCCTTTCATCTCTCTAAGAAGGAATCATGGCTATAAAAATAGGTGAGAATTAATGTAAATCAAGCCTAATACAGATTATAAAACTTTCACTATGCCAAGGTCATACAGCTGCCCACTTCAACTATTATTTTCATATTACTATTGTAAAAAATGGGAATAACCCATACATGTATTTTATGTGTAATGTATATATAGATAAATGGATGTATATGTGTATGTATGCATACATATATGTATAGAAACATGTACATATATACATCTGAATGCACATATACATATACACACATGCAAATACATACACACACATACACACACTCTTCAAAGAATCTGATTCATTCTCTGTGGGCATTCCCTCCATGAATGAAAACTATAACCCTTCTTTGCCAGAATATATAGCTTTGTAGGTTGCTGTGGCCCAAAACATTTATCTCCTTATTTCACTAGAGGTAAATCTATCCAAAGTATCTTGGGGCAGGAGATGCACATTCTGTAGATAAACTCATGTGTGGACCCCCCCCCCCCTCTCTCTCTCTCTCTCTCTCTGTCTTTCTCTTTCTCTTTCTCTCTCTCTGCCTCCCTCCTTCCTTCTCTCTCTCCCTCCCGTGTATGCAAACCTGTTGATGCTTGTGCTCCATTGCCTAAGAAAATGCAACACTTGCCCAATACCGTGATGGGGCATTGGAACAGAAACTTAGTATTCATTTGCATATGACAAGCTGGAGAGGATTATGATAAGTAAGGTTACATGTAAACCTTAAAGTGTTTTATATACATACACATACACATACACACACATCCATGAAATATTCATTATAAAAAGCATATAATTCATTAGCTAGCATTTTTATTGCACTTTGAGATTTGCAAAATGCTTCTCCATTCTTACCTCATTTGATACTTATAACAACTCTGGGTGGTAGGTGCTATAATTATTCTGATTTTACAGATGAATAAATTTAGGTGAACACAGATTAAGTGACAAAGTTTGTAAGTATTTGAGGATGCATTTGAACTCATATCTCCCAGACTCCACATCAGCACTCTAGCTACTAAATGATATAGTTTCCTTCTCAGACTAAACTCTAAAATCTAGTAAGGCTTTTCATGGGAAACAGGCCCAAGTTCCCCTTCCCCGGAAGTCACGTGATTTACAAGGACTCAAAACTCAGAGTGGTAGGGAGTCACCCCTCTCCTGAGTGACACCTCAGCATAAGATATGCCAAATAGGGACAGAAGTGCTTTCTCAAATGTACATTGGGTGGTCACCATTTCCTTGTTCTGGTACTTGAATTAGATTGCTACGCTTAGATTGTGCACCTGATTTCCAGCTAATGGAAGAAAAGGGTCAGGAAGGCTTGGGGGAGAATTCTACATTAGGGCTTTATAACTTTGCCATTTCTTTTTGTAAATTGCTTCTCGTCCCTGATCCTTTGTTAGGAGGGTGGCCCTTTCTCAAAATCATAATAAACCATTCCTTTCTGCTTCCTACCTTGAGAAACCTTGGAGTATTATTTGGATAAGGATTTCTGTTGCACACAGTTTTGGGGTGCACACAATACTTCAGGACATAGAGAAAATGATAAATTTTATCCCATTCATCACTTTCTGAAGTGGATCACATTTAGTTTTTCTTCCTCTGTCATACCTTCTCTGAACTAGAAAGAAGGGAAAAAAAAGCCTACATGTAATAAATATGAATATTCAATGTGTGTGTGTGTGGGGGAAGAGTTGGAATTCCACATTTACCATGACCAAAAATTTGTGTCTCATTCTGAGTTTTGAATCTATTGTCTCTCTGTCAAGAGCTGGGTAGTATAATTCATCTGTCTTCTGAAATCATTTTTGGCCATTGCATTGATCAAAGTTCTTAAATCTTTCAAAATTGTTGCTCTTCTCAGTGTTGTTGTTATTGTATAAATTTTCCTGCTACTGTTTACTGCCCATCAGTTCATATATGTCTTCCCAGATTTCTTATAAAAAATCCCTCTTATTATCTCTTATAGCAAAATAAAATTCTGTTCCATTCATATGTTATAATTTGTTCATCCATTTTTCCAATTGATGGGCTATTAGTGTTTTTTTTCTTTTGCTTATAGCATAGCTTCTTAGACTGTTAATTGTGGTGTAATAGAAAAGGACTTGAAATCCGAATGCCTGGGATGAATTTCCACTATTTACCTACAGACATGTGAACTTGAACAAGTTTCAAGAGACTTTGATTCTCAGTGTACATAGTTGTTGTAGAGGGTGATGATTTTTATATAATTTATGTTACAATCTTGTGAACATCAAATAAAATTATGTAAAATTCTTTTAACCAAATTGTTTTAAATAATAGAGATTGGTGCTGTCATTATTTTAATTAATATTAATAATAATTATTATTGGCATACAAGTAATGAGTTATTTCATCCAAAGTCAGTGTCATATATTGGAGAGTGAGAGTCAGAAAGTTCGGGGTTCATATCCCACCTTTGACATATCCCAGCTGTGTGGCCCTAGGCAACCATTTATCCTCTAAGTGCCACAAACAGCAATATAGTATATCTTGTAAAGAATGTGCCCATCTGCAGCGATTAAAGGAGTTTTCACCAGAGGCTTCCTATGCTCAAGAAAGCAAAGGTCTTTTCTTTTAAATCTATTTTCAGTCTGTATCTTTTAATTATCCCAAGTTTTGGACTATTTGTATGAATGCCCAAATTTTACGTTCTTACCTACTTTGGCAATGGACAACCAGTTTCAGTATCCATTTAAATCCCATGATTGAATTTTTAAAAATGTTTAAATTACCTGTGATTCTAATTTTTTTTTTCTAAAAGCCAAAGCAACATTTTTGGTGGGTTGATTGTTTCAGATTAAGATCAATAGTTTCGTCAAACAGCTGAATGATATTAATTTTGGCATTTGAGGCACACTGAAAAATTAGTAAAATCCAGGAAGTTCTACGTTGTACAAATAACATTTTTAAACATTATGTGAAATCCTCTTGAAGTCAAAATAGCCTGCGTACCATTCTAATTCGTGTGACTCCAACAAAAATAATTATCACTTCTAAACATCCCAGACTCTACCTCAATGCTTTCATTTCTAGGCCTATTCTTTCTCCTTAGCTAGAGTGCTAATGCATTTTCTACATGCAACAACTTCTAAGTTAACATATCGGGGAGGACTGAATGTTTGTCAATTGAAAGCCTTGCAGGATCCTGATGCATTGATCCTGCTAACTCTGCTTTAGAGGTGAGTGATGCCTGCTGAGACTAAATTGCCTTTGGCTCATGTGTTGAATTTTATGATGTAAATGCTATTAAAACATGCATTATAGCAAAGTCATAAAAGAGATAGCTGGTTTGCTTCAAGTCTCTGTTAACTGCAACTTAGATGTACATTTCTAGAAGAGATAAATATTACACTACATTTATTCCATGAAGAAGAAGCTGATTACACCAAATATATCATACAGGAAATTTTAACAGACAGTTAAGATGACCTTGAATATCATACCTAGGGGCAATATGGCATTGTTAATGAGCTGGCCAGGGAATGAGAAAGACCTAGGTTCAGTTCTCATGTCTGGAGCATACTGACTGCTTGACTCTGGACAAGTCACTTAATGTCTTTCTCTTCACTCCCTAATCTGCACCAATCCATACCAGTAGACATTTCTTCACAGGTCTTTCCCTATACCAGAGGCATCACAAATCTAGTCCAAATATATAAAGCATTACCACTCATCTGTATTTAGGAGAACATTTTTTTCTACTTTTATTTAGTGTACGTTTCCAATAGTAAATCCATTTAAATTATTTTGTTTTCAGGTTTCTCTGCCTTGATAAACGGAATTTTCGTGCTGATAGTTCCCTGCATTAGTAAAATCCCAGATACAGTTTTCCTCGTCTCTCAATAATTATAAGACTCAGACTATGTTGGAAAGTAGATTTGTGATGTACAAAAATTTTCTACTCATTTAGAGTAGTAGAGGCAATTGGAGGGTAGGAAGTCATGTGTTCCAACTTGGAGACTTTTATCCAGTTAGGACATTGATAGCCATCACTTCCTCCACTAGGCTTCTAAGTTATATTAGGGATAAACACTAATATAATACCCGGTCACTCACTTCGGGGACATCATTGCCAACTCCCCAAAGCACCTTATTCTATTTGTTTACTGAGAACTATTGAGAAGCTAAAAAGGAGAAATTTGTTTCCTTCTCTGTGATGCCAAATGTGGGTGTATATGTCACTTATTTTAAAGAAAGAAAGAATTAGGGCGAATGTATGTTCTATATTTGGATTCGTCTAATATGCATGCAGTTTTGACACCTTAACTCGCAATAAATGATAGTTTTATGCCATCTGTTTAGTTTCAGTAAATTGATTAATTGATTCCTTTTAGAATTCAGGGTTCTTAATAGTTTAGCTGTTTCTGCAATTCTAGAACTCAAAGAAGTTTATGGCCCTCTTGTGGTCAAATCATATAACATAAATTGGTTACATGGCTTCTGTGACTACTTTCTAATTTCAACATTTGAGACTATAACACATTCCTAAACCTATGTCTACACAATACCGAATCATTGAAATAATTTTTTAAATCTCATTTTGTTTACATGAGATTAACCATCTAAAAATTTAAATATCCATTTATTTAGCCTCATATAAACAAAATATTTTTTCCAATTTCAGTTTAAAATATTAGAATTGTACTTACACAGCCTAAGTATTACTTATATATTGAATTTCAGTGAAATGCATCTAAACTACAACATTACTTAAGAATATATTAAAAGTGGAATGAGTAAAATTGAGTATATCATTGCATTTCTGAGGGGATGAATAGTCAAATGTTCACATATATTTAAGTTATTTAAAATCCTAGCATTTTTATTTGAGTAGAAGCGTGTAATGAGTGCCTTATAAAATTGAATAAAGCATTGCCCAAATGGAAATATCTGGGCTCATTTTAGATAAGAGTAAACATTAATGGAAATATATTTTTGTTTTTTTATTTTTTAATTTAATTTTATTTTTTTTAATTTTAATTTATCTTCTTGGTTACATCACTCATTTCCACAAGGTTTTGAGTTACAGATTTTCTCCCCTTTTTGCCCCTACCCCTCAGCCCAGAACATTGATCCCACTGTAAGGCCCCTCCCACAATCTGTTCCCTTTTATGCCCTCCTCCAACAC
>CM053597.1:124451460-124637228 GCA_028646575.1 Pseudocheirus occidentalis | reverse complement strand
CTCTGTGGAACTCTGCTTCCTGGAGGGGGAAAGCTCTGTCCCAAATCACTGGGGCCCTCACAGCTGCCAGAGCTCTTAGTGGGGTGCTGCAGCCCCACCTCCCAGCCTTGGCTCACTGAAAGCGCACCCCAGGAACACCACTTAAGACCACGATCCAGATCCAGGCCACTCAACGCAAGAGCCCTTGGCCCTGATGGATCGCATCAGCCCCCCTGCTATCTGCAGGCCGAGGGCTCTGAAGCAGCCCAGTGGGGGCCGGTGCGGCTCTCAGCCATTCCTGCTGCTACAGCCACCTCCAGCCGCTTCTTTGCCCTGGTAGCAGTTTGGCCGGACCTGCTCTTCTCCTCCCTAGTTAGCAAAATCCACCAACCTTTCTCTTAGCCTTTTATTCTTCTGGCCTGATAGATGTGGTAATTGTGCCTCCAGTGCAGCCGGTCAGCTCTCCTATAGCCACGGTTCCAACCGATGCCCCAGGGTTTGACCCGGCCTGGTTTCGGCTGTGGGTCCCAGACTGCTGTGAAGAGCCCAACCTGCTGTGCTGCCTGTAGCAACAGATCTGCTTTCTGTCTTTTGGAGAGTTTTGGAGCTTGAAAATCTGTTTAGTGTCCCTTTTTATGAGTTTTTCAGCGTGTTTGTGTGGGAGCTGTGGTGCTTTGCTGCTTCTATGCCGCCATCTTGGCTCTGCCCCCGGAAATATATTTTGGCACTGAATTTTTTTCTGTATTTTTTTTTACTTTTTTGTGGTAAAATAACTTCTGAATTCTAAGTAGGGAATATCCATTTTTGAGAAATAATCTATTGGCATGTATGTTACCTATCTTATAACAATTTGACACATTTTCTTAATACCCCAGCACGCCAGTACTCCCTGATTTGGTTTAGAGCACTTTGTTGTATATTTCAGTTTCATCTCTATTGTAGGATAGTGAGCCTGAATTGTTTTTGGCAACATAGTCATATTACTACAAAGAGTTTAAAATCATCTATAATTTACATTCCTCACAATGAAAAAAAAGTCTTTGATTTATATTTAGGAAGATTTTGGATATTCTCAGAATGAAAATGGTGAGTTGAACAATTTCTACTCTTTAAGATAGCATATGAAAAATTATAACAGTAATAATAAATAGTGCTTTATACATGTTTTTTGTTGTTGTTCAATTTTGTGTGACAATATGTGACCCTATTAAATTTTTCTGGCAAAGACACTGGAGTGGTTTGTCAATTCCTTCTCTCCTCCATTTTTCAGATGAGGAAACTGAGACAACATAGTTAAATGACTTGCCCAGGGTCAAACAGGTAGTATCAGAAGTCAGATTTGAACTCACAAAGATGAATGCATCTTCCTGAATCCAGGCATATCACTGCATCTACTATGCCATCCAGCTTCCCCTTTTCAAGTTATCTGATGTTATTTAAAATTTAGTAGAATCCTTTCCCCTTAAAATATGAAATTAGATGAGGCTAAACTGGAAAAGGATTAAGTTCTTCTGAGAAAATATGAACGTGCTTTTCTGGAGTTGCTTTATGTCAATTTCAATTTTTGGGGGGTGTGGTACGATGCGGGGAATGGATTGTGAAAAGACTCATGATGATAAATGCCAGAGATAGCTATTTGAGGCTTTCTTGTTATGTTCAGTCGTTTCAGTCGGGTCCAACTCTTCATGACCCCATTTGGCATTTTCTTGGCAAAGATACTGGAGTGGTTTGCCATTTCCTTCTCCATTTATTTTATAGATGAGGAAACTGAGGCAAACAAGGTTAAGTGATTTGCCCAGAGTCACACAGCTAGTATGTGTTTGAGGCCAGTTTTAAATTTAAAAAGATGAGTCTTCCAGACTCCAGGCCCAGCACTCCGTCCACTGAACCACCTAGTTAAGCACAACCAATATTGTTCTGATAATAGTATATTTTTATTGAATCAAGAGTATTTGGTCTCATGTAGAGAATCCTACTCCCTCCATCTTAGAGATAGAAAAGGAAGCACTAATACAAGTTGAATGAATATTGAACATCTTGTAAGGTGATGCAAATATTACTAGATTGAAAAATGCCTCCATATGTTTCATGTATTTTATATTAAATCATATTTTGTATTAAATAAAATATACTTTTCAAAAACCATGCAAACCTCATTTAAAGAAATGTCAGCAATTTCCAAGCTTGCTTCCACCATTGGGACAGAAAGTATTCTATAAAAAGGGCATCATGTAGATAGGTGTATTTGTGTAACTTTGACTAAGTCACTTAACTCCTTAATACCCTCCAGGAAACTCTGTAATGCTGTAAGTGGCAAAGAAAATGCTGAAGTTCCTCACTGGGAGCTCACTATGCTGATGCAATTACACGCCTGGTAAATAAAATGAAATTATAAATGCATTAATTACCAGAAATTTGATTGCAAGTCTCCTGAGCAGATTGGATTTTTGAGCCAGGAGTTGGGATTTATAAATTGCATGGTAAACATACCCTATCCTACCTCCTAAAACATACCTGGTTTAGGATATTGAAAAAGATAATCATTTACTTTGCAACTTGTTATTGCCATGTGCCCTTCTGTTTCCGTACTGGAATGGAGAATTCTTTCCAGTCAGCATTCAAAGATGGCTTCCAGCAGAGGGACCTCAAGTTAGCAAGGTGACATGAAAATGGTGATGAATTTGGAGTCAGAAAACTTGAGTTTGAACTCAAGCCCTGCTACAGACTACATTCTACCTCTTTTGACAGAAGGCTTTTAAACTCAAGAGTAATTCAGAGTGTCTATTTCCTCAACTGTAAAATTCAGGAGGGGAGGCATAGCCATGGATTTGATGATCTCTTCTAAATATGATGACTGACAGAAATGCCTTCCTTCCTCCCTTCCTTCCTTCCTTCCTTCCTTCCTTCCTTCCTTCCTTCCTTCCTTCTTTCCTCCCATTAAAATGGCTCCTTCTCAGATTTTATCAACTGAGTCAATTATATTGAGAGCTTGAATCTTGATTGTCATCATGACTTACTTTTTTGGGTCAGACTCCTTCATCTCAAATGAAGAGAACATACATGACAAGCAAACACATGGAGAGGGCATACAAATAGGAAATACACATGAATGGGGCACATTTCACTGAGTATTGCCAACAAAGCCAAGTCAAGTATCAGTTGCCTGTGAAATGGTGCAGACTGTGTAATTCAACATTTCTCAAGGCACCCTGGAACATTCTGTTTTCTGAAAAATGTACCTTATGTTTGTTGACAGATATTAAAATAATATTTTAGAGGGTTTTACTATAAAAGTTCTACCAAAATGTTGTCTAAACAGAAGGATTCTGTCATTTTGGTGAGAATGACTGACCTAGCTCAGTGCTATCTGAAAAGAATCCCAGTTGCAATATGCCAGACAAGTGGTCATCCATATTTTGCCTGAAGAACATTCATGGAGGGAGGCCCCAAATACTGTAAATAGCCCATTCTATTTTGTAACAACTCTGATTCTTAGTACTTTTTATCCTCACCCCTGACTTCCAGCCTAAACTGGGCTCTTATCAGCTTCCACCTACTTCTTCTGATGCTGTCCTTGTGACCAAACAGAAGCGTAATCTCTCTCCCCATCATAGCCCTTCAAGTACTTGAAGAAAGTTATTATGTTCCTGAATCTTCTCTTCTTTTGACCAAACAACTCCACTTAAAAAACTGACTTTCATATGACAGGAGCTCAAAGCCTTTCACCATCTTGGTTGCCTTCCAGCAGATCACTGTCCCATATTTAAGAACCCAGAACTTAATGTGGCACTCCAGATGTATTCTGACCAGGTCAGAGAATAGAGGAGTTATTACTTCCCCATTTCTGGAAGTTGTCTTTTGGTTGCAGCTCAAGATTGCATTAGCTTTTTTTTACATACCACATTAAACTGCTGGCACATATTGGGCATGCATCATACGAAAAATCCTAGACTTGCTGGTTTCTGAAGTCTTTGTTCCTGGTAACTATCTGAATTAAGATTAGAAAATTCATTAACCCCGTCCCCCATGCAGATCATGTGTCCAAATCCCATTTGGGGAACTATGAAAACACACATACCACAAAATCTTTTATATAGTTTGTAGATTTATAGGTTGAAAACTTGATTGGATATCAAGGTACATCTAGACCAATGCACTCATTTTACAGTTTAGGAAAAAGAGATTGCTGCATAGTGACTGACTTTTAGAAGCCCACTTCATCCTCAAGACCCTCCATGATTGGTACTTATGAAATTTAGTAAGATAAAGAGTGAAGCAAAGAAATAAAGACAGTCTTCAACCCAAGTCTTTCATAACCAGAAGCCTTGTCTTTTCCCACTGTATTTCAACCAATGCCAAACCTTAATGTCTCCTCTTATGTGAAATACTTGGACCAAATGAGATCAGTGATACCATCTAACTTGAAATACGATGATTGTATGGAGAAATTTGGATGAGAAATTTTATAACAGAAGTTTGACATGTCTAATTTAATATTATATCATTTTATATGTGGAATTAAAAAATAGAAAATGGTTTTTGAGATAACATACATTCTCAAACATACATAAAATTACTACAAAATTTTCTTCTAACACTACCTCAGAGTCCAAATTACTATTTGCTATTTACCTAGTGAAGCAGGCAGGTTGGTTTACAGGAAGGAGAAAGAGAGAAGAAAGATGAAAGGAAGCAAGGAAGAAATAAGAAAAGAAGAAAGAAAAAAACAAATGAAAACAATGAAATGTGACATTGATATCGTCGTCACAAGTTTTTTTGTAATTTCTTTTGACTATAATTATAGATGATTTAAACTGCTTTGAATCATTCAAATGTCTCTAAGGTCTCTTGCACTTTTTAAATGTTTCGCTGAAGATTAAAAGGTATTTCTTCCTCTTCTAGTTTGTAATTGTATCTAAATGGCCACTGGAGACCTACCTAATCTCACTGCTTCATTCCTTAGAGAAGGCACAGTGGGTTAAGTGAAGTTGATTTGCAGAATGAATTTCTTAGAAGAAAATGAATATGAACTAACTTGCCTTATTGCCATCTTTTAACATTGATATACATGTATTATAAGACATAAATATTGTGTTTCTCCATCAGTGGTAATTAAAAAAAATTAATCTGGCAAAAACAAGTCTTTGAATACTTCTGTGTTTAGTTGTGATTTTTTTTCATTCCTTTTCTAAGTTGCTTTTGTATTTTGTTTAATTTTTTTCACTTTCCTTTCCATTTGTTTGTCTGCTAGGACAGTATCTATAGAACTGGCTCCTCAGATCTTTGTTTACCTACTCTGGACTACCCTTAGACTTATGGGACTCAGCTTATTTTTGTTGTTGTTGTTGTAACTAGGAACTGAATGGTTGAGAAAAAGATACTGGTGAAGTGTTCTAACTGGACAGGTTACTAATGACGTTATTCTAGAAGGATTTTCCAAATTATACATTAGTTTCTTGGACTAGAACAGCGGTTCTCAACCTATGGGTTGCAACCCCTTTGGGGGTCAAACGACCCTTTCACAGGAGTCACCTAAGACCATCAGAAAACACATATTTCCAATGGTCTTAGGAACTGAGACACGGCTCCTCGAACTGTCTCCAGGCGGGTCCACCCACATGCAAATACGCCCACATATGAGTATTTAAAGGTCGCGACATTAGGAAGGTTGAGAACCACTGGACTAGAAATTCTATGATACATGTATGTATCCTAATTTTGGTTTTTATTGGATGATAAGACTCTGAGAGCCTTGGTTCATGCTACCATAATTAACATAAGAGTGATTATTGTGGGAAGCCAATTTATACATTTATGGAAAGACAATATTTCCAGCTTCAGACCTGGCACTGTCATCATGTGGTAGGAACTCACTTTCTGTTGAGTAGTCTTATTCAAGGAAACATGTGCAATGTGAAAAGACTGTTGATTAAGAGAAAATGTAATTCTCTCCTTAAAAAAAAAACTTGATCAAATTTTGCTTGCCTGATGAATTCCCTTTCTCTACTCCACTCTATGAAGAACTAAGACTATGTAGAATAAGAGGGAGCTAAATTCTCACTGTTCAAAACCTTGCCCCTTTTTTTTAGACTATTTATTAACTTGGACATCCTTTCCATTCCTCTCTACTCCCAGCCTCATTTGCATTCCTGTGCTGGAGTACCTCTGTGTTCTTTCAGAAAGAACAGAGATCTTACCCTTGGATCAGACTAACTCTCCAGGTATGCTCCACTAGGGCCTTTGTTCTGTGACCTGCCATCACCCAGCAGGGAAGTAGCAGGGCAGGATCCTCCAGAAAGCTGATGCCTTTTTAAGTGTAGCCTTTTTGTTCAACCAATTTAGATATAATCTGATGTTCATGTCCTCTTAATTTCAACACAATCTTTTATTTTCTCCCTCATTTTCTTATTTAACATACTCAAACCTGTTGCAGATAAAGAAGTATACATGCATACGTATGTATGTATGTATGTATGTGTGTATACGTACATATCTCTGTCCCTAATTCCATATTACCAATCACTTGTTTGGCCTTTCAAACTGGATGTCCCAGAGACATCTTAAATTCAACATCCTCAAAACTGAACGCAATATCTTTTCTCCCAAACCCTACCCTCTTCCTAATGTCATTATATCTGTGGGAGGTGCTGCAGTAAACCCTCAGCATTAATTTGGACTTCTCATCCTCAATCTACATATCTAATCAGTGGCCAGATTTTGCTGTTACTTCCTTTATAGCTCTCTCATCAAATTCCTTCTTCTCTTTTCACAACTTCCACTGTAGTTCACAGCTTCATTATTTCTCAAACAGGTGATCATAATGACCTCCTAAATGATCTCCCTGCCTCAAGTCTCTCCACACTCTAGCCCATCCTTCACAGTATTGTATAATAATTTTTAATTAATCACAAATGTGGCTGTATAACTTCCATACTCAACCAATTCCAGGGTCTTCCTATTGCCTCTAGGATAAAACGGGAATTCTTCTGTTTACTTTTTAAAGTCCTACAAATCCTGACCTCATTGGACTTAGCAGCCTCATTGAATTTTCCTCTTCCTCATGTACTTCTAATCCACCCTGATCTTCTCTCTGTTTCTCACACAGGAAACTCCTTTATCTTGTCTGTCCCTCCTGCCTGAAATGAAGTTCCTCCTTGCCTCTATGTAATACAATGCTTTTTTCTTTCAGGATGCTCAAACACTATCTACTGTGTGAAGTCTTTCCTCATGCCACTGACAGCCATTGTTCTCCCTCCCAAATTACCTTGTATTTGACTACTTTGTATTTATAAGTTCACTTTATTTTTATGTTCTGTATACTTATTAGATATATACATGTATCCCATAAGAGTTATCATTTTTAAATTTATTATTATTTTTGTATTTTGATCTCCAGAGCTAGCAGAGTATCTACATACAAGTGGCCCTTTATGAATGCTTGCTGATAAATTTATTTCTAAGATGTTTAGACCAATGATGCCTCAGTCTGACCCAGAATCAAGGGAAATATGGAAACCTACAATTCATGTCTGTTATAAATCCCTTCCTCCCTTCCAGAAGGAAGAATAGCCAATAGCTGAGATAGATGACATTCCCAGAAGTCTCAGAGTTAAGGACTCATTATTCTTCAGTAACAGAAAAGTTGATAAAGGATTTCCAAGGACCAGAACTCCAAGCAGACACAAAGTACTAGCTGCAAAATTAAATGTTTATAAAGCACTGGAGAAACTTTTTTTTTCTACATTAGACATTCCCCCAAATCTTATTTACATTGTGTATTTTCTGAGCAAAATGTTCACTGGTAATACAGATGCAAAATTTAGCCCAGCCCTGGTCACATCATTCTGTTTTAAATGGTTCTGGAGTCCAAAGAACTGAGTGGAATACCGCCCCTAACACAAACTACATAGGTGACCTGGGGTGACTCCCCTAACCTTCCTGGATCTCACTCTGATTAACTGAAAAATGATGATGTTGGACTACCTGTCCAATGAGGTTCTCTGATAGTCTGATGCCAGTTTGGGGGTCCATTCTCAGAATGTTTTAAAAAGCATAAAATAAAAAGCATAAGATTAAAAAGGAAACCAATTATAATGAAACATAATTATCACAATTTGTAAAAAAGAAATTCAAGGACTCAGGATGAAAACCTCTGTTTTAGAGCTATGGTCTATAGTTTTCACTGCAGTAATCTTTGATAGGAAGAAAACTTTTGCTTTAACATAACAGAAAATCCGGGTACAAGATTTGCTGAAACAAATTTTTATTTACCCCTAAGGAGATTCTGAATGTTTTTCGTAAATATAAAAAATAATTAGATAACAAGAGACTCCACAGTATCTGTTTCTCATAAATATTTATATTTCCTTCCAGTGACCACTGATTTTTTTATTTTAATTTTAACATGTTTACTTGAACCTGTTGAATTATAGAATTGGTTGTAATTATGTTAATGGTTAACAAACAACAAATATAGTGTATACATATGGGGCTATGGTTTCATTGTTCATTATATCCAGAATAACCATGGTCCAATTATAAATTGATCATTTTTTTCCCTCTTAAAGGTTGCCTATTTTCTTTAACTCTTCACCTTAACCTTTAGACTGTGTTTCTGTTAATGTGTGTGTCCACACATGCACATACATGTACACTAGGCAATACTCTGATTCAAACACATAGTTAAGTGGCTTAGTTATCTTAATTACTACACTGGATCACATTTTGAAATTCATTCAAATATTATAATGGTTATCCCTTTGGCTTGTGAATTTGTGATTTTTTTTTTACTTAGTTTATCTGATGTTGATGGTGCTGAGAGCAATTATAATACAATTATATAATTATTATGTGTATTACATGTATTATATAATTATATATAATTATATAATATATAATATAATTAAAATGTAATTATAAATAACTATAGCACATTGTAAAACACTTTGGTTTTTCTAAAGCCCCTTTCTGACAGCACTTAAAGATGTGTAGTAATAGAGTGATATCTGGCAAAACCACAGTAGTAAGGAAGACCAGTGTCTCTGGTACCTACTGGCTCTGTGACCATGGTATTCACTTCATTTCTTAGTACCTCCAAATAGCTCTTCTAGACTAGAAACTACAGAGCATTTGTTAATGTGCATTGGTAGAGAGAGATTCTTAAATAAGATTTCCTACACTGGTGAAATCACAGGTTAAAACTCACTTCTCCAGGCAAAAAAAAAAGTTCTGCATCATAATAAAAATTAATTTCTTAAAAACGAGGAAATCTATTGCCATTAATGTTTGAACAACCTAAATGAATCAGAGAAGGAACTGATAAAGAGATATATGTACACACACACACACACACACACACACACACACACACCCTCTGTACCTCTATTTGTGACTTATGGCAGCCATCTCTAGAGGAAAGAAGAAAAAAGGAAAAAAAGAAATTTACATGACAATTTTATTGTATATTTTAAAGAAATAGCAATTTGTACATAGTAGATTTGCAGTTTCACGTGCATCTTTTTTTGAAATTGTACTATGCTATAGAAATGCTTGTTTTATTCCATAAATTAAAAATACTTTTTTAAAAAAAGAATTAAAAAGGTGATTCAGGGTTTAGAAAACAGAACATGTCAAGCTCAGTATAAATTATTTTTAGTTAAGGATTTGCTTATAATACATTAACAGTACTATTGCAAAATGTCACTGGTTGGGGCTGTTGATGTGGAGTAAATCTGAGTTAAATATTTCTCTTCACAGAATACTGATGGTAAAGAACAGACTAAGGCTCCTAATGTTTTGGGGTTTTTCTTTTGTCAGGACTGGTTAGGAGGGAGCAAGCCCTGGCAATACTGTCTATTTGTTCCATTTCTCCCCATTCTGCAGGCAGCCTACATTGGAGCTATTGTCTATTTATTCCATTTCTCCCCATTCTGCAGGCAGCCTACCTTGGAGCAATCTCCCTAGTGTCAAACTAGTCTTCCCTTCCTCACAATCAAGTGCTGGAAAAAAGATGACCTTTTGTGGAAGTTGGAGCCCAAAGTTTCCTTCCTGGAATTCACAAAATTGAATTGTATTGATGAAGGCTGAGGATACTTTACAAAATTTTTTTTAAATCAGTCCATAAACTGGTAGAGTATATACCTGTCTCTGGTTAGGAATGAGAAACACCTGCTTTGCAATGCATGAGAAATGAACTCCAGAGCCTCTAACTTTCATTTCCTCTTAATCTCCTAGAATCTGAGCATATTGATCTATGCTGCCTGGTGTTCATCTTTTCCCTTGAATTTATCTAGATATGTACTCAAGTAAATGAAGAATTTCCTTAGTTTAAGATTTAGTAAAAATTGTTGTCCAGGTAACTTGCGGGACATTTCCTAAAGGAATCTAATGACAGGATAGTAGAACTATGGATCTGTTACATACAATGGTGGGGAACCTACTGCCTCAAGGCCACACATGGGATTCTAGGTCCTAGGGTGCAGCCTTTTGACTGAGTCCAAGTTTTACACAACAAATCCTTTTATTAAGGGGGGGTTTGTTCTATGAAGTTTACATTCAGTCAAAGGGCCACACTTGAGGACCTAGAGGGCCACTTGAGGCCACAGGTTCACTACCCTTGAAACAGCTTAAATTTCATGAGAAAAAAGCCTGACTCAGCATAATTTTAATTCTTTGTATCTTGTGTTCATATACATCAGTGCTATAGCAAGATTTGTTGTTTTCTAACATACACACAAATATATATATATATATATATATATGCTTATACTTCCATATGCAGATATAGAATCAACAAACTCTCCTACTTTGAATGGCTGAGTTGAGCATTTGTTAGTCAGTAAGCATGTATTTTACTACTTCCTGTGTGCTTAGAGCTTGAGATTGCAAAGGCAAAAGGAAAAAAAAAACCGCTCAACCCTTAAGATGTATAGTCTAATAGGAATGAAGCAATACCCAAAGACTAGATCCATGTAAGATATATGTAGAATGCATGTAGGTAGTTGAAAAGGGGCTGGTATTAGCAGCTGGGAGGAACAGGAAAGGGCTCTGGTAGAAGGCTGAATTTGAACTAGGAAGCTAGCAAGTTCTTTTATAGTACAGGTTTTCATTATAGTATAAATCTAATGAATGTAAGCCTTCTGTTTCACATGGTCAAGAGAGCTTTGAATGGACACTTTAAAAGAAAGATAACTCTAGTTCTTAAAGCTTACGCTCATGGAGCACAAACTTTGGCAAGTCTTTGTTGTGGTGGCTGAGTTGTTTTCATGGTGTGCAGCTCTTCAAGAACACATTTGGGGTTTTCTTGGCAAAGATACTAGCTGGGATTGCCATTTCCTTCTCCAGCTCATTCTACAGATGAGAAAACTGAGGCAAATAGTACTAAGTGATTTGCCCAGGGTCATACAGCTAGTAAGTATGTAAGAGTGTTTTTGAATCCAGGTTTTCCTGACTCTAGGCCAATGTTGTATGCACAGTGCCAACTAGATGCCAAAAGTGTAACCACCAACTGATACATACATACATACACACATATATGTGTATCTCTCTCCATCCATCCATCCATCCATCCATCCATCCATCCATCCATCAATCTTATCTGTTTGTCTATGTTTTGTATCAGCAGTTCATGAAATTTTTTGTGCATGGGGCCAGAAATCTGACTCAGTGGAAAGAGTACTGAGTCAAATTACTGAAATCTAACTTTTTCCTTTATATTTTTCATTTGACCACTATTTTCTCTTTTTCCCTCTGAGTTTATTTCAATTCACCCTTAGTTTTATAAAATGCTTGGTGGAAATAAAGAAATTAGTAATACATTTATTAAGCTGATTGATGTCACTTAATTTTAAAAGGATTGAGATATTTAGGCAAGAAGTTTGCCACTAAGGAAAGAAAAACAGCCCTTTGATCTGTATTGGAGTAAAGTAGCTACATATTAGCACATTTAGACTGGAGGGAAAAACATTTGCAATTTTAAAAAATTACAAAATGGAAATTTTCACAGTATTTTTCATGCTAAATAGAATAAAGGGATAAATTGAGGAATGGGGTAAATGCTTTTTCATGAGTAAAAACTATTGCACCTACCTTTGACTCATTGAATTTGGAAAGATTTATGTGTGTTCATTCTCCATATACAATAATATGTAGATTAAGCCACATTTCTATAATGCTTCGAGGTCTGCAAACTTTTATAAAATCAAGGCAGTCCTTTGAAGTAGGTCAAGATAATTTCTATTCATCTATCTTTGGTACTGAATAGACATTCCATAGTGATAATAATATCTTATAGTAACTTATTAGCCTTTAGGTCTCTGTATAAGGTCATCAAAAACAGCTTTTCTACTTGTTATTTTAATTAGCTGATTATAATTATGCTCATTAGTTGGTTAAGTTGGTTGGATACTGGAGTTCATTGAGACAGTGCCATATGTTTCATCACTGTGGCTGCTTCATTCTGTGTTAGACTAGAACCAATGACAAATGATCCTGCTAGTAGTCATGGTCTGGAGCCATTACTAATGGGTATTGATTGCAGAGGGAAGAAGTGGTGACACTTATTTACTCTGCTTATTATTATTTCTATGTCCACTTTTGTTACTCCCCTTGGACTGTCTCTTAAGTTTGTGATCATCTTATGCGTAACATCTCAATCTCCAAAATGAAGTCTCCAGAAAAGAGTGGATGCTAATTATTCAAGGATTTTGTTTGCTTATTGTCTTGAAGCTCTTTCTAGAAAGAAAAAAAAATCCCAAATATTTTAACCCAACTTCTTTGAGGTTTTGAGGAGCTTATGAAGTACATTCTTCTTCTTCATCATCATCATCATTTTGTTATTATTATCATTTTGGAAGGGTAATGAGGCAGCACAGGGGATAGAGTGCTAGGCCTAGAATCAGGAAGGCTCATCTTCCTGAGTTCTAATCTAGTCTCAGACACTTACTAGTTTTATGACCCTGGGTAAGTCACTCAACTCTGCCTCAGTTCCTCATCTGTAAAATGAGCCGGAGAAGGTGATGGCAAAGCACTCTAGTATCTCTGCCAAGAAAACTCTAAAATGGGGTCACAGAAAATTGGACACAACTGAAATAACTGGACAATGACAACATTATTTTGGAAAGAGTTGCCCCTTTCCCATGCATACACACATAAATCAAGCGATAAAGATAAAAACTTGATTTTTTTTTCTGGAAAACTCTTTATTGTAGGTGGAATGGGACACAGCTGGACACAGTAAGTTAGATGATTCCAATTTTGTTGGCAACATCTAATGCATTGTAGTCTGGAGCAAGACGAACATAGGTCTTCTTCTCTCCATCAGGCCGGATCAGTGTGTTGACTTTGGCCACATCGATGTCATACAGCTTCTTTACGGCCTGCTTGATTTGATGCTTGTTGGCCTTGACGTCCACAATGAAAACTAGGGTGTTGTTGTCCTCGATCTTCTTCATAGCAGACTCAGTGGTCAAGGGAAACTTAATGATGGCATAGTGATCAAGCTTGTTTCTCCGAGGTGCACTTTTCCGAGGGTATTTGGGCAGCCTTCGAAGTCTTAGTGTCTTGGGTCGTCGGAAGGTGGGGGATGGTTGGATCTTCTTCTTTTTGTGGCTATGGACACCCTTCAGCACCGCCTTCTTGGCCTTCAAGGCCTTGGATTTGGATTCTCTCTTGGGGGGGACAACGGCTTCCTTCTTCGCCTTCGGCGCCATCTTGGGGGAAAGGATCTTCCGCGGTGTTTCTCACAAGCTTATAGAGCTAACTCTTGCTCAAACCTCGCGAGGCTTCCGAAAACTTGATTATTTTAAAAATTCACTCTTTAAGACTTTTTATAAAACAATGAAATATGATTCCAAAAATCTATGGAAGGTTGAAATCTTCAGATGTCAGCCAATGATTAATACTCTTATAACTCATTACAGGTCAATCAAATTTCTGCTCTAAGTTCAGAAACAAATAACAATGACTTTGGGAGTTATGGGGGGGGGGAATCAATTAACTGTAAATAGGATCAGTAAGTAATCTATACAGAATCAACTTAATCTTCTCAATATGAAAAATTCATCACCCTCAGTCCATTTCTGGGGCATGTGGATGGCTCTTTTTTTTTTTTTCCTTTTTGGAGGGCAGTTGGGGCTTAAGTGACTTGCCCAAGGTCACACGGCTAGTTTTTGTGTTAAGCATCTGAGGCCGGATTTGAACTCAGGTCCTCCTGAGTCCAGGACTGGTGCTCTATTCACTTTGTCACCTAGCACCCCCATGGATGGCTCTTTTTGTACTGAAGTGACTTGGTCTTTAGATAATAGACCATCACTGGCCCCATACTCAGTCTCTCCAGCTATGTAGGCCCTGCCCGACCTTCTGTATTGCTAGTATAGTTTTCAAGAAATCAGAGTCATCTCATGCAGCATTGGATGACCATTTTACGGGAGAAGAGAGAAAATACAGAAAAAATGGCAATTTATTATTTTGGGATGTTAATTTTATCATGTTAAATGTTAGTGGAAGCTAACATTCTGACATCTGAAAATTTCAGATTATTCCTAAGCCTTCCATCTCTTTCTGAATTAAATTTTATTTTTTAATGATAACATTCTTTCGGGGTATATTTTTAAAATATGCAAGTTATTCATGTTACTTCTTGTAGCATTTAAAAATTTTTATTATATGATGGGGGGCATGAGGAGAAGTACAAAAAAAGCAACTTGCAAGTTTTTTTTTATGTTTTTCTGAGAAATAATCTGGAATGTAGAGCTGATAAATTGGAGAGAGAGAGCTAGTTGTAGAGGTAGGAAGATCGGATCTGGTCCTGTATCTGTCACATATTGGCTGTGTTGTACTAGACAAGCTACTTAACCTCTTACTGACCCAGGCAGAACAAGTCCCAATAGCAGTTGCTAGAGATTTTCCTTATTGGTAGGTACCTATACTAAGGAAACCACAGGTCCAGTCTAAAAAGAAGAAGTGATCATAACCCTTTCTGGTATAAAGGACATATTGGCAGCCTTGATAGTTGGTTTGGTTATTATACAGATGCCTTTTAATGAATTGCTCTGTAGCATCTTGGGTACAGATTATAATTTATTCACCCTGTCATGCCAGAGGAAAATATTATGAGCCTTCTTAGATCAATTAATTTGTTTCAACTGAATATTCAGAAAGCTGAAAACCTTTCTTCTGTTTTCTTAGATTGTCTTGTAATCAATTCAAACATGGCATTAGACATCATATGCAAAAGAAACTAAGATTTTTTTTTTTGCTTTTTGGAGGGCTGTTGGGGTTAAGTGACTTGCCCAAGGTCACACAGCTAGTTTTTGTGTTAAGTGTCTGAGGCTGGATTTGAACTCAGGTCCTCCTGACTCCAGAGCCAATGCTCTATCCACTGAGCCATCTAGGAGCCTAAAAGTAAGATTCTTAATTAAAAAAGAAACTCTTTAAAACACAAACCAGTCAGAAGGTATTTTAAAAAAGGCATATGGACTACCCTGGAGATGGAGTGTTTGTTTTGTTTTTTTTCTTGACTTGAATTCATATAGAGTTCAAAATTTTGCTCTTAAATGTACCATTTTAAAAAAAGTTATTTTTAGCCATATTCTTAATAAAACCAACTGTCAAATGTCTTTGAAGAGTTGAGTTTTTAGAAATCAGATTTTCTTCAAAGGGATAAAATTACTGCCCCAAATGTGTGCCACTTTTGAACTTTTCTGTAGCTGTGGAACTTGTCATAATTATAGCATATGAACTTTTGAACGTTCTATTGATTGTTATTAGCATAACTGAATAAATTTATATAAGTGCCTTTAATTTTACCATTGCTATTCAGCTGTTACCAAACCAGTTTCAGTATTTCCTCAGGAAGGCGTTACACTCTTGAGTGTGCTTTGTTACTCTGAATGATTTGTGAGTTCATCAGGTGCTTGTTACCTACATTGACCCAGCACATAACACAGTGCATGGCACAGAGTAGGTACTTAATAAATGTTTACTGAATGAATGATGTAGATTTCCACCCCTCCATACTTTTTCTTCTTTTTAGATTCTCGTCCAAGTTTTCTCACAATTACTTCATTAGGAGACGAGTTTTGTTATTGTTCTTCTACTATCTCAAGTTTATTGGAGCAAGTATGGTTCCACTCTTTATTTTCTTCTTAGGTAACAATCAGATTTCCTTTCTGGTCATAGACTCGTAAAACTAGAACTGGTCAAGGCCTCAGAGATCATAGGATCGTAGATGTAGAGTTCTAAGGGTATTTAGAAGCCCTCTATTCCTACCCTGTCATTTCACAGATGATGAAACTTTGGTAAAGGAGCATTAAGCGACTTGCCCAACATCACTGAGCTTGTAAGCATGAGGGGTGGCATTTGAATCCAGGTTCTCTGACTTCATTACCATTACCCTTTTGGCTGTAACATGATGCATCAACAATGTGATCATGCTTCTTGGGCTCAAATTAAGTATTCTTTTCTACTTTCATCCCATTTAGCTTCCCATTGCCCTTTAAGTCATCTAATTTGAATTCTCTTGCTATCTCCTGATTGTCTTTTAATTCACAGATATATGACATTATTAGGGACTTAGGGCTGTTAAAAGGATGGATTTTTGTGATGACTGAAAGCATCTTCCCAAAAGCTTTCCCAGAGCTTTGTTCCTCTGGTCATCTTGTCCAACTAAGATAGACATATTGCTCTATATTTAACAGACTCCCCATGTAGCTGCATAGCATAATTTGCACAATCTGTACTTTTGATCTGTCTTTTTTTCATGGTTAGACCAATCTCATCTGTGTTGCTATGAATTTAGTATTTTGGAGCTCAATCCAATTGTTTCATTGCTATTTATGAATAAGAACTTTGCCATTAATAAGATATCCTTCTTTAGATTAGACTCTATACAGAATATTTCCCATTAAAATTTTGCCATAATAATAGCAATCTTTATTTCATCCTCATAACCACCCTGTGGGAGTAGGTATTACAAATATTATTATCATTTTTCAGATAAGAAAACCGAGTCTTAGGGTGTGATTTGACTATTGTCATTCATCCCCAGGTACATTCTGGAAGCCGAATTTGAAACAAGGTCCCTCCTGAATCAAGTCCAGAACACCATTATAACACATCAATTTTGAGATGAATACATCTCAGCTTTATAGGAGGTTATTTTCATCCTTAGAAGATCATTGAATAAAGTTATCTCCATAGACATACCTTTCACAGATTGTTTTATGATTTTATTATGTGCTTAGAGACACATTATGTGAGGAGACTCTGCAAAATTACATGTTGTTATACCAAGTCAAAGGCTTTTTGAAAAACATTTTCTGCATTTCTCTTAGTCGAATGTTTGACCATAAAGATATAGTTTGCTAGTCTGCTAGAAAATTATCCGTGAAAGTCTGTTTGTTCCCCTTCTCATGTTTTCAGCAAAGATCCCCTTGAGGCCTGCATAGAACAGTAATATAACCATTTTATAGAGATGAGAAAGCAAGCATTTGGGGTGATAGTTACTATTCTCTTTTGTGTGTGTCAGAGCAAGTCTGTGGGTTTTTTTTATTCTGTCAGAATTTTAACTTATTTGAGATATATTGACAATTGGTCATCGCTTATCTTCAAATTTTTTTACTTCTAGTGCAGTTTTCTTATAGGTGTGTTTGGTCAGGTATGTTTTTTATTTCCAGATTTCCACTTGTCCCATAATACAAGGGTCCCCGGGTAGTAGAACACAAATTCCTGGCTTCATTTTAATGATTTCTGAGAATAGAATAATGAAACAATACCATCTGATATGTACTGTAACACATTTGTTGCCCTTTCAGTTTATTTTATATCAAAACAGCTGCAAAGCAAAATGTCTTGGATTAAATTAGTGAGTAAAGTAGAAATACTTTAAAAAAATTTATAAGCAGTATAAAAAGTCATTATTTCTCTTTACATGTTATTACAGCACATCGCATGTATTTTTTCTTGTATGGTTTTGGCTAGGTCACATATATCACATCCTCTTGAAAGTAATATTTTATTTCATTTGGAAATCCATAGTTTAGTTTTTACTTCACATCAAATGAAATTGGGGCTTTGCTCACATGTGTGGGGAGAGGGGAAGAGAGAGGGTGGGAGGAGGGAAGAGAAAAGAAGGAGAGACAGAGAAAGAAGGAAAGGGGAAGGGAGAGGGTAAGGACACATGGATAAGTGCTGGGGAATCAAATATAAAAAAGAAAGATCATTGCTACCCTCACTAAGTTTACGTCTCATAGGAGAAGATAACATGAAGGGTATTGGCAAGGAAGCATGATATGGAGATGGTTAGGATTATGTTGAATTGGACTGGAAAGTGGCCTAATTATGGGCAAGACAAGGGGAAAACTCACCTATCAGAACCCAGCATCCCAAGGGCAGAATTCAAGCTCCCAAAGGGAAGATGAGGATAACAGAAGAGGCAGCATGGTGTGGAGATGGCTGGGAAGTGTCATGGATGCCTGGTTCTAGGCAAGGTAAGAGCATTGGACTTGGAGGCTGGAAGACCTGATTTTATATACCAGCCTGCCTAGGGATACACAGCTAGTGGAATGGGAAATCATGTCCTCTAGACTACGGTAAAGATGCAGAAGTCAAGTGAAAAGACTCAGGCAGAGAAACAGCCTCAGCAAGTTGTTTCAGTGTCATTCATGACAGGCCAATGCTGCATTTCCCCAGTCCTTCATAAGCTACTAATGAAGGAGCTAGCTAAGAATTAGGCCCCAGTTCTTTGTTTCACTCTTTTTTTCCCTGTAACTATAGAGGGAAGAATATTGTCTAACATTAAAACAGTGGGCCAAAATAGATGTAGACTTTGTATGCAAGGAAAGGCAGATACATGTACTGAGTAGATAATAGTGCTTGAAAACTTATGAGATGATCAGTTGAAAGAAATATTAAAATATGGTTTTTCCATTGTACCATTGTTTAGTGGTTGAAAAGATTCTAGTCAAAGAGTATAAGAAAGTTTCTAAGCTGTCTGCAATGTAAAATTCTATAAATTCTATAAATTTATATTTATGTAAAAATATATAAATTAAAATTATCAAATGCTGTTCATACACCCAACAAAAGTTTATTGGCTTGCTATGATGTGTCAAACTCTCTTCTAAGTGTTGTTGGAAAATGATTATCATGGAATCTTCAGACTTAAGGAGCTTATTGTCTAGTAAGGGGAAGATAATTACAAATAAATATTTGCAATTACAAAAGAGGTATAATGTAATTGAGAAAACGAGAGACACAGATGAAGTTCCTCCTAGAAAGGAGAGACTTCAATTTAGCTTTAGAGACCAGGTTAGAAATCTGAACTTGATTGATTATGGCAAACCATTTATTTGCATGACCCATAGCTTCTATTTGGAACTCTGCTTTGCCATATTTGCCTTGTGTATAGAGGTATATGTGTGTATATATACACACATACATACATATTTGTAATACACATATACACTGTGTGTGTGTGTGTGTATATATATATATATATATATATTTATGTATGTATGTATATATTGTATACTTAACCTGTATGGAATGTATTTCTAAGTATTGCATATATATATTCCATGTATTATATATTTCTATGTATATATATATATTATATGTAATATATATGTTTCTATGTATATATGTAATATATATTTCTATGAATATATTATATGCAATATATATTATATATGTCTATGTATTAAGTATAATATACATTATATTTTATTTCTATGTATGTGTATAAAGACCTATACAGACATAGAGATATATACAATGCCTACATTAGGCTTCCACTTCCTTAGGAGCAGGAGCCATGTATACTACATCTGTCACTTATTATTACCTGTGTGAATTTGGGCAAGTTGCCTAATCTCTGTGCCTCAGTTTCCTCAGTGGGGGAAATGGCTGTGGGGAGGACAGGATTTGAACCCTGCATTCAAATTTGACCCTGGGCAAGTCATTTAAACCTTTTTACCTCAGTTTCCTCATCTGTAAAATGAGGGGGAGAAGGAAATGGTAAACCATTCTAATATCTTTGCCAAGAAAACTCCAAATGGAGTCATGAAGAGTCGGACATGACTACAAAGACAAAACAATGACAACAACACATAAATTCATCCAGAATCGGCTGCTACATACCTTGGTTAGCAATTTTCATAGGAATATTTTCGAATTTGTAGTTCTGATAAACTCTGAGAGACTACTATAGAATTACAGTGAACATTAAATTAATGTTCATTCTGGAAGCATAATATTTATATGTTATTTGTGCCAGGGCATCCCTGTTTTGGAAACAATCTTTTCAAATCTATTGTCAGAGCTTTCTTGCAAAATCATTGTCCACGGCTTTGAGAAGTTCATTGACTTTAAACAAAACACCAGGAAGATAATGTTGAATGTAGACAGCTGTTTTTGTTTTGGGGTTTGTTTTTTGTTTTGATAAAGAAAAAAGCTTTCCTAATTGGAATTTGAATACAAAAGCTGCAGGCCGGTGATTTCTCTTTTTTCATAATCACCCTTATTCTATTGATTTCAATCAGAGGAGAATAATGAAGTTCTCTCAAGTATTTACTTTCAGCCCCTCCTAATTATTGATCAGACAGCAAAACCCTGGAATTTTTCCCAGGTGCTAAAAGCTATTGACAAGATTTCGGTTTTCTGGCTGTCCCCTTTTGTATAGTGGGAATCAAGTATTATTCCCCATTATGTCATACGGATTTCTTATTAATGTCTCTGAGTCCAGCTATTCCCAATGGGTTTTATTTTTCACTTTAGAAAAGCTTCAGTAATCACAGTAACTAGAAAAGTTTAAAAGTATGTAATGGCTTTGTGAGGATTTTACAGCGTTTGGAGGATGACAGAAGACAGTGGAACAAGGCTTTGAGGGTAAAGGACATAGAATCAGATTCCAGCTCTACCCCTTATTATGAGTGAAGCTGGCAAAAGCATCGAACATCTCTGGACAATGATTTTTCTCACTTGTCAAATGAAAAGGGCTTGAATAGGTGACTTTCAGGATCTTATCTAGCTCTGCTCTCCTTAGGCTCATTACACTTATTCTATAGAGAATTTATTTATATGAATGGACTTCCATGAATCTGCCCTTTGTGTAGGAAATTTGTGTTGGAAGACTTGTATCATGACTGTCTTGCCTTTTTCCATCTTAATAAAGTATAAGAATTATCTCTAGATATTTTGATAAATAAAATGGAGATGCCGTGTAAGGACTTAAATTAGAGCTTTCTTGTTTCACTATTGTATCGCCGCCATAATCCACTATCATGGATTGTTGCCATTTCGCATCCCTCTTATGTAGCACAGTACCTGACACACATTGTTGTTCAGTTGTTTTTCAGTTGTGTCTTACTCTTTGTGACCCCACTTGGAGTTTGTTTGTTTTTTTATTGAGATACTGTAGTGGTTTCCCATTTCCTTTTCCTGACACATAGCAAATGTTTAATAAATGTTTGTTCATGTATCATTTGATTCCCTTGGTATATATTTTGGGTAAATTGATGAAATTATGCATATACGTTTTATTTCCCCTTACTGTGTATGCTGAAAGGGATGTTTCAAAGATTGAGTCCAAACCCTTCATTTTACAGACTGAGAGGTTGAGTTTGATCATTCTTTAAAGTCCATATAGTTCTATTTGTTGTAGAACTGGAACCAGACCCTTAGTCTCCTAATACCTAATCTATTAGATTTACTGTAAACTCTACATGCATACTCCACATAAACTCTACATACCATGTCCTAAAATAAATGGTAATGATAGAAGTATTTTAGGCCTAGCAGTAAGTACACTTTGAAAGTCATGTTGAGAGTAGGACAGTTTTGATCCATAACTTTTTCAAGCGGGACTCAACTTGGATGCCCACTTTTCAAGGGTTATGTAGAGAGGATTCTTGGTTAGCTATAGGCTGGCCTTAATGTATCATTTTAGAGACTGAAAAAACTTTTTTGGCCACTGAGAATACCTCTTTTATTTTACAGAATAAGCTTGGAGAAAGGTGAATTGACTTGCTAACTCCCACAAGTAGCCAAGGCTGGATTTGAAATCAGATTCTTTGGCTTTTATTCCTATGTTCTTTCCATTATTAGATGGCCCTTAAGGTTCCATCCACCTCTGAGATTCCATGAACCATTTATTTAGAAACAGTACTATAGCATCCAGGCTTTCCCAGTTAGAATTTAGATTATATGGCACTTGGATGTTTACATCACTCCTATTTTGGAAATGGGCGAGTTGTAGGTTTTGTTTTGTTTTTAATAGCCATTTGGGGATGTCTTCGTTACACATTCAGAAACATGCACTGGCACAACTATGCTATTTAGGTTGACAGAATGAGAAGTTGAAGCTCTAATTTTTAAGGATGCCAAAAAGAATTTTCATAAGGAAACCAGGATACTGATGCTTCATCCTTTCTTGCAGCTAAAATCTTTACTTTTGTTGTTAGGTAAAATTAATAGTCACCAAAAATGGAGGAAAAATAGAAGTTTGTCATAGACACATTAAAGATAGAACATAGACTGACTTCCAGTGCTAAAAATAAATTATGCTACAAGGTGGTGTTTGCATGGGCAATGAGACACTAGAGAGCAGAATTTGAAAAATGTTATACGTAATTACCAGCTGTTAGCTAATGCCTGATTTGTCAGTGAGTATGCAGAGCCCCAAAATATGGGCATTATCATAAGCTTTTCATAAGGTACATTTTTAATGAAGTGTAATACTTCTAGATAAAGAAGGAGAGTAGCAGGATCCTTTTGTGTTTATTTGTAGGCCATTTAAGGATAACAGGTTCAATCATTTGATTTATAAAGTGTTGTACCCATCAAGTTGAATTAATTTAACGATTTTTCTGTAACCAGAAGGTGTTGCTGTCTAGTAAGGTTTAGAAGTTTATAAGAAAAGCAAAAGTAATGGGTAATCAGTCCTTTGTCTCCTTTCCTTCTCCCCACCTTTGGAATTTGGTGGGCCTTGCTGGTCTTCCCAGACAACTTTTTTAATTCCATTGGCCAGAGATATGTTCAGCCACCTCTATGTAGGTCTTTGTCTCTCCCTTGCTCACTCCCTCCTGAGGTACTCATCTATCCCCCTCCCTGGATCATGTTAGGTGCTTGGTTTAGGATTTCATCTTGAAGGGCAGAAGGACTATCTTAAATCTGACTTTAATTCTGCCTTTGAGAAGTTTGTCAAAAGTTACTAACAAGCAAAATATTTTAGTTAAGAACTTCCTGGCTGGGATTCGAAAAGTAAAACTACCTATTCTAGATGGAGGAAGCATCCTTCTGTCTTTTCTCTACACCAAATCACAGTCATGCATTATTCTCCTCTGTTGCAATCCCCTGTTAACCATTAATAATAAGCACAGACCACATAGCTTTTATGAGTGCTTATAATTGTATTAAATTATATATTCATATAAAATTAGGAATTAAGAACAGTTTAATGCAATAGAGAAAATATGATGACTGCAAGCAGGATTGGTTGGGAGAATATATCTTTACTATCCTTTTGTTGATTTCAAATTCAGTCTACTCTGACTGTACCCATCCTTTGGGGGAAGTAGGAGAGACAAGATAAGAGAAGAGAAAAAGGAGAGGAGAGAGAGGTAATGATGAATTGGGGAAAAGGAGGAGAGAGATAGGGAGGATAGGAGGAAGATAGGAGGGGAAGGGGAAAGGGAAAGGGAGAACCATCTCCTTATCCATACTTAATTTTGAATACCAATGTAGCCTACCACTGGGGTATCTCCCTCTCTATACTGAAGATCAGAGCACAGGTCACTAAGACCCTGCCACTGCTATATGATGACTCGCTATAATCACTGCCTGGTTTCTCAGCTCTGTTCATCACCATTCCCCACCTTCCCCCATCCCATACTTTTACCCATCCCTTTCCCACATTTGCCCTCATTCCTTCACAAGACTTGTCCTCTTCCTCCTTCTACAAATTTCAGAGAGACCATTATAACCTTTGGAGCTTTGATGCCCAACATGCACTTTTCCATATCCCTGAGGTACTTGGGTTACATTCATGATATATAGACTTGCATTTTTTTTGGTAGACTAGGGTCACTTTAAATCAGTTTTGGTAGAGTTTGTTAAAAAAAAAAACATCAGCCCTTTATGACATGTTTTGCTTTCTTTTGTGAATTTGGACTGTTTCAAAGTAGACAAATTTAGAAATAATTTTGCATAAAATCGAAACACATGATGTTCTTTTATAGTAACTAGTGTGAATTTTTTATAAATAGCTACCAAGTAGCTCCAAGATAGTTGCTAAAAGCTCAATAAAATGCCAGCAGAGATTTGTAATAATGCATAAATGAACAATTTCATTTTTCATTAGACCAAAATTCACTTTCAGGAATTTCTTTTAGGTTACAGTCTGACAATAGATGACATTAGAAAGCATATGTGAAATCTAAAATAGTCCGTACAATTTTTCTATGCTGCTAAGAAAAAAAACACCTTAATTCCTTCATATTTACCAGCATTTAATTTTTACAAATAGGGAAAAGTAAGCCCAGTTAGATGACTTAAAAAAACAATCTGCTTATTGTGAACTAACAACTTGATGTTTGCTTCCATCAATATATTTTTAGCTTAAATTGGTATCACAAGTGAACAGCTATTATCTGTGATTACAAGTGATGGGTGAAATGCTGATTCACAGTATGCTCACATTAAATAGTGACATTTGGGTGTGTTTTATATAAATTCCTTACAACAACTATTGTGATGGTAACCAAATAACAAACATCAGCTACACAGGATCCCAGGAGAATTAGCACAGGTGATGGTTCAGTTGTTCAAGTATATCGTTTTGTTTTTTGTTTTGTTTTTTGCTGAATTAAGGTTAGTTCTTGACCTTAGCTTTGTTTCCTTTTTTTTGTTAAAGAATGGAACGGCACATTTTTCTACCTAATGTCATTCACTGGATCATTTAAGAGGCTCAGGTAGTATTGTAAAGTGAGAGAAGAGAGAGGAAATGTGATGGAAGAGATATGAGAAAAAAGACAGTGGGAAAGTAGCTGCCATCTAGAATGAGTCTATCAGAAGAAATCAAAGCTATTCGAGTCTTTTTTGTCTTTTTATGTTTTAAAACACCTTGTCCTTAATTAGACAACATATTGAGAGCAATTGATTCTTTTTAACATTGCTTCTAATTCTGAGCACCAACCCCAGCAAAATAGAGCATTGTTTTACAACAAAGGAGTAAAATTAAACAGAACACATTATCTTGTCTAACAACGTATGTGTCATTTTACCTCCCTATCAAGAGGAACAAAGCACATTTCCTCATCAGCTCTCTTGAGTCAAGATTGATTATTGTATTTATCTCAATTTTATTATATTTTGGTGCTGTTTTCCTTTATATTATTACAGTCACAGTGTGTATTATTCTCTTTGGTCTTTCTCAGTTCAAACAAAACTTCCCAAATTTTTGTCAGTAATATTCTATTGCATTCATATACCACAATTTGTTAAACTTCAGTAAATGGGTACTATTTTGTTTTCTTTTTTTTTTACAAAGACAAATGCTTTTTTGAATATTTTAGTTTATATGGACTTAAGATTATCTTTTCTTTGTGATCTTTCAGCATATCATGGGCATTACTTAATATTAGCTGAACCTCTCCATTTTCAACTACTCACTTCCTTTCTTGCTGTTCAGTCTTTGAACTCAGGTCTTTCTAGCTCAGGCCCAGCACTCAATCCACTGTGCCACCTGGCTGCCCCTACTCATTTCATTAGCCTTCTATTAGAGTGAGTAACTTTTTAATTTAATTTACCAGTAGGTAAACCTGGTTAGGGTGAGATAATGGAATGCATTTAGCCTTTGAGTCCCCAGACACAAGGAGAATACTTAAAAGAACTCCTAAAGTCATTAGTTAAGTAAAATTCACTTCTCCTTCAGGTATTCTTTCAGTTTGTATATTCTTCTCAATAACTTTCACTAAGTATTTGAATGGCTGTTACCTGAGGGTTTAGGATATTTCCAGGTAGTCAATTGTTAAGAGCTCTTTGGTCATATTATTAGTCTTTTCTTTTCTTTTTTTTTTTTTGGAGGGCAGTTGGGGTTAAGTGACTTGCCCAAGGTCACATGGCTAGTTTTTTGTGTTAAGTGTCTGAGGCCGGATTTGAACTCAGGTCCTCCTGACTCCAGGGCCAGTGCTCTATTCACTGCGCCACCTAGCCACCCCCTAGTCTTTTCTTTCAATTAAAAAAAAAAGGTAAGTATAAATGTCAGCTTTTATTGCTTTTGGCCAAAGGTCATTGAAAGGTTAAAGATAAGCATGCCATAATGTCTCATTTTTCAGGCTTCACTTCAGGCTGAAGAAAATAAGAATGGACAACAGAGATAGCATAGTTATCTCTGGACAAGTTGGGGTTTTTTTTGTTGTTTTTCAGATCTGATGTTTAATGATTTGAATACTCAAATATTCATTTTTTTGTAAAGTGCAAAGTGTGAATTTTTGTTATCCATTATGGTAATGTTAATAGTAGTAGTGGTGGTAGTAACAGTAGTAGTAATAAAAATCATAGTAGTAGTCATATACTAGTGGTATGCTAGCCTTATATAGAAACATACAATAAACTTCGTGATTTAATCTTCCTTAGCTCCTTTTCTCTAGCCCAACTAAATCTTCTTTCTCAGATTTTGTTCCTAGCTGCCACGAGTTGGATGTTAGACCATGTTCATTCTTAGATGTTATGGATTTAGTTTGGAAAAGCTGTTAGGTATCTCATCCCTTCCAGAATCTCACTTCTCCATTTTTTTTTCCAGGAGTAGGAACCCCAGACCTAAGATAGTTCTTCCTCTTAACTTTGCTTGCACTAGAAAGCAAGCAACACCCTGCCTTAGACTTGAGAATTAGGAGGTTTTGGACATATCTCTCACCCCCATTTTTTATATTCATAGAGTAGTTGAGATTTTCTCATTTCCTTTGTCTCCTAGAATGAGAAAGAGCCTTCCTTAACTGGACTTTAAACATTTTTGCTCTTGGTTTCAGGTTTTCAAGGAAATCATAAGTATCTCCGTCACTTCTTGGAGATCTAAGTGGCTCTTGACTAGAAAACTCTTACCATGATTTGGTGAGGCATCTCCTTTGTCCTGACTGTAATTTCAGTAATTGGCTGTCCTCTTCTTTAAGTGATATTCTAACTTGACTCTTTCTTCCTTTAGAGTAGTGTCTTGCTCTTTTCTTTGAAAACCATGTGACATAGTACCAAGTAGATTAAGCTATCATGATCCTGTTCATGAATTTTGAATCTTCTTATTGCTTCTTTACACAGGATTCCCAGAGTTTTACATGTTAACAAACTGGGACCCTGGTGGACCTACTAGGTTATTATTTTGCCAGTCACTCCTCATCCCATGGTCCCAGGTCAGTGAAAATGTGTGTCCTGAAGGTAGTAAGCAATAGATACCTTTTCTTGTCTCTGTAACATGTTCTTCTAGTGTCTTTTTGCTCAGATTGATCTATTTTCTTAAGCTGACATCATCCTCATATCCCATGCCCCTGTCAAGTAGGCTTAAAACAGAAAACAAACCAATAACACTGAATTTGTAACTTAGTAAATCATTTTATGTGATTAAACTTAAAAGTTTAATTTTTACTATAAGTTAACAAATGATATACACTTTTGTAAAAGGGCAGTATCATAGCACCAAATAGGAACTCCTTATGCAACCTTTATAGAGCCAGACTGAGAATTTGGGTCAAAGTGTGGGTGAAATTGCACCCATTGATTTTTCACCCAGGTACCCAATTGAGCTGGGTAAAATAGTTTTTGACAGCCTCTAGGGAAGTATAACATAAATGATTTTCTGTAAAATTATTATTTGAATCAAAGAGATGAAACAATCAATCCCAAGTGATTTGTTTGATCTTGAGAAAGCTCTCTTCATGATTCTATATTCCATAACTTGTCATCAACCTTAAAAATGTTATTATTTTTATATTAGTAATTCAGTGGACTTCAGGCACTAATTCGTTCAAAACCCTCTTTTATATCATAGGAAGTTTGTTGTTGAGGCAGCAAGAAAGGACTATTTTATTTCTCGATAGTTGAAGAAATGATGGCCAGGTATGGTATTGAATTTCTATAGGCTGTGTTCCTTGGGGAGACAGAGACTGGTGGATCACATGAGTTTGGGAGTTCTGAACTTCAGTAGGTCTAAAGTTGACTTGGTTTCCTCCCTAAGTCTGATGCCGATATGAGCCCCATGGAGTATGGGACCATCATGTGGCCTAGAAAGGGGAAATCAGCCAAGGTCAGAAAAACAGCAAGTTAAACTTTTCACACCAATTAATATTGGGATTTAGCCATGAATAGCTATTGCATTTGCAATCTGAGAGAGAAGGGGGAGGAAGAGAGAGAGAGAAGGCTTAATACTTTGGACAGGGCTCCTTTAAAAGCCTAACATTATTTATCATTATAGTAAGAAGATATTCCTTTACATAGGACACTGAACCATGATGTTTTTAAAGTCCTCCATGCCATTTTCTTCTCCAACTTATTTTTATAGATGAGGAAACTGAGGCAAACAGGTTTAAGTGATTTGGCCAGGGACACATAACTACTGTCTGATGCTGGATTTGACCTCAGGTCCTCCTGCTCAATCCACTGTACCTCCTAGCTGATTTAGGGGTACTTGCTATCTTCATAATTGGCACACTGCCAAAATAGACCAACTTTACCAAGGTCATAATGGTTACATTTCTTTAATGCATTAACTGATGGAGCTATAAAATTGTTTCACAACTTCATGGTTTGCTAATTCTTTTTCCAGTAATATATCAAGGCTTCCAGTTTTGTGATCTCACTTTGAGCCGACAAAGTTACCCATCAGAAATCTAGTGGCTAAGTTGCTCACTAAGCTACATTGGGTCATAAAAAAATCATATACCTTTAGGATCATTTACCTTTAGCATATTACCAAAGATAGGAACTTTTTCTGATCTTTTTAAAAGATATGTTTGAAAACCATACCATGACTTCTCCCATGATTATCTCTTTTCTCCTGCCTAGATATGTACAAAACTCTCGCCTTTCTAAAGAATGACTTAGCTTGCTAATGAATGCCAGCAAATGATTTCGCCCTCTAATGCTCCTCCTATCCCCTGCTTTTTGAAATGTACATAGTGTGCATAGCTAGGTGACACAATGAATAAAGCACTGGACTTAGAATCAGGAAGACTCATCCTCCATGAGTTCAAATCCAGCCTCAGACATACTGTATTACCCTTGGCAAGTTACTTAACCCTATTTATCTCAGTTCATCATCTGTAAAAATGAACTGGGAAAGGAAATGGTGAACCACTCTAGTATCTTTGTCAAGAAAACCCCAAACAGGGTCACAATGAGTCAGACATGACTGAAATGATTTATCATCATCATCATCAACAACGATGTAGTTTGGTATTATATGAATGCTGTAAGAAAACATTTGTTAAGGCCCTTCCAAAATTTTGATAACTAGAAGTGAATATTGCAATCCATACATGGTCTGTGCAAGAATTGTAACTTCCTCATTCTGGACACTTTATATTCATGCAGTTTAAAAATTACTTTCAAAGGCAAGAAAATGGCATTAGTGTTTTTGGCTGCTATTTGTCAGCGTTGACTCAGTGTTGAGCTTGCTGCTCAGCTTTTTAACTGACAAGGGCATCACTTAAAAATGATTAACTTTTCATTTTGGCTCTGATCCTGCTGTTTAAGTTTGCTAGAAAGCTGGTCTTCAGAAGATGGAAGCTTCACCCTGTCTTAAAATGGTACCAGAAAGATTTGGCAAACATGCAATTATTTCATGGTTGAAGCAGCCACATCCGTGCAAATTTTCATGTACCAGAACCCTGCATGGAAGAGAGAATAAATCAGCATGTGTAATTTTGGGGAGAAAAAGTTCAGAATATTTCCAATAAAACATCTCATGAATATGTAGCAAAGCAAATTGATTGATAAACTGTTTCATCTGTTTCATATTCCACTGTGATTATTCTGTTCAGAAAAAAAATACATATACTTTGGTGAGAATTTTAGAAAATTGAAGTAAAGAATGTGATAGCAAAAAGGTACAAAGAAAGCAAGAAAAAAAGAAAGGTTTTGTTCCTCTTGAATATTGTGAGAAGACTCATTAAAAATGGTACATCCAGTTGTATTCTCAAATTTACCTCCCTGCCTCCCACTTCCTGTCGCCTAAATCTTAAAGTGGGATGATGCAGTTCAAAGTATCATACTATGGCTAGAATCTGATCTCCTTCTGGCCTTTCTGGGGAAGAATTATGTGTGGAAATATTTCTCCTTGCCATTATCCTGAGGATCAGGGGTCTTGCCATTAGAACAGTTCACCCCTGGGAAAAGGCCTGGGAGAGATGGAAGAGATAACGGAAGAAATTGGGAATTTGTAAATTAGAAAAGAAATGGAAGATATAATGGAAGAGATCCCAGCTCCTGCCTTGGGAAGAAACATATAAATAAATCCTTTGGAGGGAAGCAATAACACATAGATAAGTAATTGCAAAATATAGTCAAAATACATACAAAGTTCTTTGGAAGGCATTAGCAATTGAGGAATCAGGAACTGCCTCATCATTAGGGTTCTTTCTTAAGTTGATCTTTGAATGGAACTAGGAAGCTGAAGAAATAGATAGAAGGCTGGAATTCTAGACCTGGGGACATCTTAGCCTGTGTAAAGGACACAGATGAGAAACGGAATGTTATATCGGAGAAACAGTAAATATGACATTCTGAGAGAAATGTAGTGATATGCAGGGTTGATAATGGGGTAATCAGCCTTGAAATTTGGGCTGGAGACAAATTGTAAAGACCTTTAAATGATAGAGGAATTTGTATTTCATCCTTGAGGTAATAGGGAGCCCTAGGAGTTTTTTGAGCTGGGAAGTGATGTGGCTATATCTATGATTTAGGAATATCACTTGGGCAGCTATGTGGATAATGAATCAGAGAGGGGAGAGACCTGAAGGAGGGAGTCTGATAGAAGTGATTTCATTAGTACAAGTGAATTGTGATGAGAGCCTGAAGAAGGGTAGAGACCATGTGAGAGAAGCAGATAGACACTGCAGGTGTTACAGACTTAAAATGGGCAAGAATTGACAACTGATTGGATATATATATGGATATATGAAGGACAGTAAAGAATTGAGGATGACATTTGAAATTGCAAGCATCAATGACTAGGAGGATGATAATGGTCTTGAGAGAAGTAGGGACATTAGGGGAAGAGTGGGTTTCAGTCTGGGGGAAAGAGAGGGATAATACATCTTGTTTTAGAGATTTTAGGTTTGAGATGCCTACACTGAGCATCCAGTGGATAGGCCCGATCATCAGTTGGTAAAGTTGGACTAGATCAGATGAGAAAAACTAGAACCTTTCTAGATCTGGGACTCATCTTCACAGAGATCATCACTGAACCCATGAGGACTGGTGAGATCACAGAGTCCAGGGAAATACATAGAGAGAAGAGAAAAGGGCCTGGAATAGACTAGCACAGTAAGGGGAGCAAGACACAGATGAGAATCAAGCGAAAGAGTCTGAAAGAACAGCTAAATGGGGAGAAAGAAAACCCAACACAGAGTAGTGTTGGATAAAGTCAAAATGAAACATATATGCAGATACAGAGGGTGGTCAGCAGCATTAAAAGCAGAGGAGTCAGAAAGCATGAGGACTGAGAAAAGGCCATTACATTTATCAGCTGAGAGAAAGAAATATAGATTGAGAGATGATGTCAGAAGCCAAATCTCAAAACACTGAAAACAATGACAAGAGGGAAAGTCCAGGCAATGAGTAGACTATTAAGTGTTTGTTTTTATTTAGTTTTTTTTTATTGTTTTCCCCCACCATGGGAAAGGACTGGTGTATTGGTAACAGTAACTAGCATTTATGCAGGGCTTTAAGGTTTAAAAAGTGCTTTCCATATGTTATTTCATTTGAAACTAACAACAACTTCATGGGACTGGTGATTTCGCTACTTCATTTTACAGATGAGGAAACTGAGGCTTAGAATGTTTAAGTGGCTTGCTGAGGGCCACATCACTACTAAGTGTATGACTTCCTCACTCCACATTCTGCACCTCTTTCAATGGTACCATCTTGATGCCTACAGTTGTAAGCAGAAGAGAAAAAAACAAACCACAATACAGAGAAAAAATAAAGAGAAGGGTGAAGTATGGAGGGATGTTTCAGGAAGCAATCTGCTTGAATATTTAGGAGGTTATGGGTAAAAGCAGAAGAACGACTGCTGACTTTGGAGGCCCAGAAAAAAAAGTCTGAGTTCTTTATCTTGCTTAACAGTTTCATCACCTAACACAATGCCTTGCATATCTTAAGATACTTAAATTGAGTGAATCGAAGTGATTTGTATTGTTATTGTTAATAACAAGATGGACTAGAAAAAATATTGCATTTTGTTATGACTTTGCATTAATGTAGCATTGATTGATCATTTTTAAAATAAAGGCTATAACAATTTTTGTGGAGATTTTATTTAAATTAAGTGTCCAACTTTTACAAATCTTTATAGAGGAAAATTTGGAGCTCTAAAGCTAATGTGAAAAATAGTGGTATTATCCAAGCTATCTTGGCAGCAAGAAGGAAAATCATAGTTTCGAGTTGAGAAGATATAATTAGCTAACTGCTTCATATCTCCTATTAATTAATCAGAATGTTTCCACCATCTACCTTATTACTCATATAGCTGTTATTAATTTAGCTCACATTAAACTAAAAACATCAACAAGAACTCAAAAACTGTAACCTAAGGGAAATTATGACAAAATACAGAAGAAATAATTACATTTGTGGAAATAGATTATGCATGAATTATTCTAGGACTTGATTATTCGTATAATGAACCATTAGTCATTTGTTGCTAATTTCGTTTTTCAAGTTCCTTATGAAATGAGTATTTCTTTTCATAGAGCATATAGTAATTCCTTTTAATATCTGCTTGAAGTTTGACAGAGTCCTTGAAGTAAAAGGAAAGTCCAACACACTCAACTTTCTGCTCCTTTGTAGAGGTGGGGGACAAAGAGTGTGGAACATTGCACATACTATCAGACTCAGATAACTTGTTAATTAGTTTTGTTGAAGTGCTATTTTCTCTTTCTCTCCTTTATTTCTTTATCACAAGTGATGAATTTCTAGATAGAGGAAAGGAATAGATGAATGAATGAATGGAGATGATGTAAAAACAAAAAATCTGAATTCTTTTAAAAAGAATGAAATTATGATGTATGTAAACAAGAAAACAAATAAAAAATTATTTAAAAAAAGAATGAAATTGCTGAGATAATATGCAGTTGTGATTCATCATCTACCAGCATATTGGGCAGAGAGTAACTGGTCTTTAAATATTTGTTGAATTTATTTAACTTGTTTAATGATGCTATTGTAACCTAAAAATTCCCAGTGTAATTGCAGCAATTGCACTATTAAATACAGGGAGAACAGAGACTTTTATGTGTGATACGTGTATAGATGATGTCAGTCATGGGTCAATGTCCTTTCTTATCAGCCCCCCCCCCCCCAGCAAAGGCTAAAGACTTTGGCAGTAGTTGGCCTACTCTGTTTTTTTTCTTTCTTGTGTGGTACTCACCAGGCAACTAGGTGGTAAACTGGATAGAGTCCCAGGCCTGGCATCAGAAGGACGCGTCTTCCAGAGTTCAAATCTGGTTTCAGACATGTAATGGCTCTGTGACCCTGGGCAAGTCACATGGTCCTATTTGCCTCAGTTTCCTCATGTGTAAAATGAGCTGGAGAAGAAAATGGCAAACCATTTCAGTATCTTTGGCAAGAAAAACCCCAAACAGGGTCACAAAGTTGGACATGACTGAAAAACAGCTGTACAACAAAAACAGCACAATGTTAGTCACTGAGAAGTTAGATGTTTTGGGAGGCTGTTCAACTATGAGTTACCTATAGTACTGTGTGATTATTACTGCTGCCGAAAAGAGTTAGGACATGTTCTGCACTTTAAGAGAGTCGCATAAGTAGGGTAGAAAATGGAACCCATTTTTGTATAGGAAAATTTTATTGCTGTTATTTAGACTTTCATTTTAAATGGTGTCAACAAAATTCCCTTCATGATTATAGATAACTAAATTAGATAGTTTGTTGGCTCCTCATTGAAAGATAACATATTTCAATTTCATTTCCTATTTCAGCCAATTAAGATATTGAATTTAAATGCTACGAGGAATCTTGGTGACTGGATTGCATGGGGGTAGTGGAAGAATTGACCAGCTTTCGGATCCTGGCTTTGTCATTTATTTCCTATGTAACCTTGGACAATGTATTTCAAAGCATTGGGCTAATTCCTCAGTTTAAAAATGAAGCATTCAGATTAGATGAACTTAAGGTTGCTTCCAGCTCTTAACTCTTATGGTTCTCTGGTTCTTTTTGTTTTTGTTTGCTTGTTTTTCCAACCTGTAATTTTATTGGTGTAAGATCCTCTTGGTTAGGAACCCTCCCCCTGCTGATGCAGGTTAGCAGCTTGTCTTGGAAACTTGCCCAGGACACTGAGGAGTTGTTACTTACTTGCCCAACATCTGACAAGTTCTTCCTGACTTCATGAAGTCAGGTTTCTATCCTGCCTGTCTCTCCAGCTCTTGTACTGCTATGGAGTAAAGTTGGATGAGGGGCAGGCACAAAGAAACTCTAGGATGGATTCAAGATTTATTTATACTCACCCAGGCAGGCATAGCTGTGGAAGGAAACAGGAGTTTAGTCAGAGATAGAGATACTCAAAGTTTCCCTTGGCCTCACTGTCAGCGGGAAGATCTTTTCCCTCAATTCTTACCTAGCCTTTAATTACTAAATGGGTGTTGCCTCAGACAAACTGACACCTGGGAAAGACTTTAGCTTACAAAGGCCCAAGGCTGCCCACTGCCTCTAGGGCCATCACCTGTTGTCCTGACCTATGTCTTGCACCTGGACTCAGATGACCCTGGAGGAGAGAGAGAGGTTGATGACTTTCCACAGCCCTACCTTATTTTAATCCAGTTCACTTGCAAGTCAAGACATTACCTTCCTCATGTCACTGGTCATCTTCAAGGGACAAAAAGCAGACAACAACAACAGTGGGGCATCAGTAGTAAAGGATATGCATCCTAATCAAAGTCCTGGAGTAGCTCGGGGGCTTGAATTTATTGAGTTTTTCAGGCAAGATTTGATGGAGTAGCCAACCCCTCCTGGTAAAGTGATAGGGTCAAAGAACATGGGCTAACAAAATACTAAAGAATGCCTAGTAAGAAATTAGTTAGGCCTTTTGAAAATATTCCATAGGCTCCAAAAGAAATGGAATGAAAACTCTCAGGATGAGGTTGATATTATAACTTTGTCACATCAGCAAGATTATAGAAGACTAAAAACTGCTGGCTCTCATTGGAACTGGCTGCAGTAAAACTTTCAACGTACTAGTTTTGTATGGTAGAATCAGGCCTGGGAGAGCGGAGCTGTAGAATACTCTGGTTATTCATCAGGGATGTGGCAAAAGATAGTTTGGCGACATTCATGGTTCTAAAAGTATTAGTAAGTAGTACAGATGACCTGTTTTAAAGAGTATGAAAGTCAAATTGAGGTTTTCTCAGTTATTTGCCATTTTTAAAAATAATTTGTTGTTCAGTCCTTTTTTATTTGCAGCCAACTCTTTGTGACCCCATTTGGGGTTTTCTTGACAAAGCTCCATTTCCTTCTCCAGCTTCTTTTTGCAGATGAGGAACTGAAGTGAACAGGGTTAAGTGACTTGTCTAGTGCTACACAGGAAGTGTCTGTGGTCAGCTTTAAAAGATGAGTCTGTGGCTCCATTCACATTGACACCTAGCTGCCCTTATAATAGCTATAATAACTAGCATTTTTGTTTTTTAGCATTTTAAGGTTTGCAAGCCACTATACAACTAGTATCTCATTCCATTCTCACAACAATTGCAGGAAGTGGGTGCTATTATAATACTTACTTTACAGATGTTGTTGTTTTACTGAAGAACCATGGTGTGAACTATGCATTGCATAGTAAGAAATCTGCCTACCATCTCTCTTTCATAGAAACTACACTGCAGCAATAATGATCTTCAAACTACATTTGCTTCCTTTAATATTACCACATAATAGATGCTTACTATAAATATTGGTAGAATTTAATTAATAGGACCCATAATTTCATCAGTGTGAGTGCTTCCTCCACCAATGCAGATTACGTCCCCTTGACAACTGTGTGGGTTATTTCCAAGACTACAAAAAATATTTCTTGTCTGGAAGTCAATCCACTGATGGGCATCTGTGACCTAGCTAGAGTAATATTTAGGTGATCAGTAATAATAATAGTAGTAGTAATTATTATAATAATAGCTAGTATTTATATAGTACTTATTATGTGCTGAGCATTTTACCTTTATTGTCTCATTTGAAAAAAATAACCCTGAAAGTTAATTATTATTATTATCCCCATTTTATTTTTAGAGAAACTGTTGCAAGCAGAGGTAAAGTAACTTGCCTATGATCACATAGGTGCTAAGTGTCTGAGCTTGGATTTGAACTTGGGTCTCCCTGGCTCCAGAATTGCCACACTATCCACTCTGCCACCTTGCTGCCATGCTGCGATAAACACAGTAGGTTTGCTGGACCTGTCCAGCTTGCAAGAGAGACATCTGCCAGAGAGTTTGCTCTTCTGGAACTGATTTTTGAGACCCCAGATTATTCCTATACCAAAATGAAGCATCATTAAACTATGACTTTGGGGAATGAGGGAGAGGAAGGGAGGAGATTATTTAAATTAAAGTGACAATGTGGCAAAGAATGCAGAAAATGATTGTGATATAATGCTTTGAAATTTTTACTGGAAAGTGTCAGGAAATGAAGGAAGAATTATTCTTAGCTTGCTTACAATTCTAAATTGAGTCTGGAATTGCAAAACTACTAAAGACCAAGTCAGCAACAAGCATTTATTAGGTATTTACCATGTGAATGGAATGAATTTTGTTCCAATGATACACAGTCCCTGCCTTTAAGGAACTTCCTGGAGCTAGTTAGATGGTGTAAAGATGTTAGATGGTGACCCTGGAGTCAAGGGGACCTGAGTTTAAATCCAGCTTCAGACATTTGACCCTTACTAACTGTGTGACTGTGGGCAAGTCACAAACCCATTTGCCTTACAAATTAAAAAAAAAGAAAAAGGAGCTTCCAATATTGATAAACTTTTAAAAATTTGTCCTCTCTTATCTCCTTTTGCTAATTATTTTTAATGTGAAGGGAATTCTGGTCCAGTGAGAAATATTTTTCTGATGGCACTATAGAATCCCCCCCCAAAATTTTTTTTAAATGTTCTCAATCTCAAGTCTATCATTCATAAAATTCCAGGCACAGATGAAATTAAAAGTTTAATATCTCAAAGAGTTTTGCAGTAAAGCTTACTGCAAATGTTCATATAATCCAATAAAAAAATTGCTTCTGTTATATATTCCCTGACAGCTTTGAAGAAACAATGGGGGCAATTTCAACATGTTTTCACACAGTCTCTTTTCTAGTGGCTCAGTTAGGATGTTGTGTCTTAGCAAAAAGCCATTGGTTAGAGATACCTATAAATATCAGTCAGCAGATAATCATAAAAGAATAGGCATCAGCAGTATATAGAATAGGAGAAATTGTACTGAAATTTGGCATGTCATAAGCTGTATTTATGATTTCCATTAATTGTGATTGTTGAGGATTGTTGCTTAGAAGCAGCAACAGGAACAAATCGGGAACTGTTGGAAATACACCTAGATCAATCAACCAAAGATAGCTCTTTCTGAAGTTTTTACTCTGTGCCAGACACTGGCTAGACACTGACTCAGTAAGAAAATGATGATTGTGCAAATGAGAAAAGAAATAAAGATGGAACTAACATTAATACTTCCTTTTTTTCATTCTTTTATCTCAGTCAACCTGTTCACTAATTCCTTTCATCAGTTCTCCCATATTTTATAATATTCCTTACATGGACATCAAAACAATCAGAAAGCAGTAATTTATGAAGAAAAAGTAGGTTGCATTTTGATAACCTGACTGGCTATGATTTTTTTTCACATGTTTTAAAATGCAACAAAGAAATCTTCTATGAGATTTTTGACCCCAAAGGTTGAATGACTAGGAATAATCGGAGGCAGTTGAAAAGAGAAAGATTTAGGTTTTATATAAGGGGGGAAAAAATCTTAACAATTGGGGTTAACTAAAAGTGGAATGAGCTACCTAAGTAGGTGACTTCTGAGCTGAGATCAAAAAAAGACACTGTGGCCACAATTGTATTGTCTATCCATAGTCCACTGGCTTTCTATTGGTAGTAAGAAAGTAAAAATCACTAAAAATCTTTAAGCAAACCATGGATGACTGTTTGTTAAGTGTGTCATAGAAGTGATTATTCTTCATGTACGAGTTGGAAAAGATGGTCTTTGTTACTTCTGCTTTTGAGTTCATATTTACCTGTTTGTCTCCCTCCATGGAATGTAAACTGTTACAGGGCAGGCTCCATGTCCTATTTTTCTTGGTATCTCTGGTGCCTACTATGATGTTTGGCACAGAATAAATGCTTACTAAACTCTTGATTCATTAATTAATTGATACATCCAAGGTCGGTCTTTTGAACTTGCCACAGCTGCCTTATAACATTTAATCATGAATGTGCCTTATCACTCTTAGATTGTAAACTCCTTGAAGATCAAGATATTATACTTGTCACTTCTTTTATTCCTAGTACCTAGAACAGTACTTTGCATAGTCCCCCACACATTTATAATTTCATTAGCATTTAAGCTTTTGAGTTAGAGTGCAGTTGTGATCTCCGGAAGTGGAAGGGATTCTCACACTAATGAAAGAGTTGTAGAGGCTTTGTACAAAGAGGAGACTTAATTAAAAAAATGTACTGAATTGAATTAATGTAATCCTCCCATGGCCAGATGTAGCTAGCTGAAACTGGAAAACATCTGTGTCTGTGTTTATTTAATTATTGTTCACCTAGCCATCCATTACTATGTAGGCCTATCGTGCAGATGGTGGTGGATTTCAAAGAAGTATAAGAATGCTCCCCACTCCCCAGAGCTTCCCCTAGTCTGTAAGGGAAGAGGAAACCCATAGCTACAAAACTACTGAATAAAATTACAAACTGGTACATGATCAAATACCTTAAAGAGTACCTTGGTCAGTAAGTGTAACAGGAGTGAGTGTAAGTAGTGATTATTTCTGTTATGTCCAGCAATTTTAGAGTTTCACCCCCAGACTAATATTTTTGTGATGATAGATTACATCTTTTGTCTCAATTCTTATTTGGCCCTTAGTCATTGAATGGACATCGCTTCAGACAAAGTGAGGCCTGGGAAAGACCTTAATTTAGAAAGGCCAAGGTATCCATTGCAGCCCAGGCCATCTCCCATCCTCTTGACTTTTGCCTGGCTACTGAAATTTGATGACTCTGGAATAGAGACTGAGGCTGAGGACTTTGCATAGCTTTGCCTCACTTAAATTCAATTCACACACAAGACAAAACATCACCCTTAATTGTCCTCTTGGAGAAGGACAAATAACAAACAAAACAGGAGATCAAAAAAGAGGGAGATTGTTGTGACTTGGAGTCACTTATAAAGGCCTTTGGAAGAATGTTGGCACAGTTCTTTAAAATCAAGCTGAAGTCAACATGCTTAAAGAGGACTATCTTCCCCTAAATTTAATAAACAAAAGCCAACTAATTAAAGAGTACTTATAAGATATTCTTTCTTAGAGTGTGTTGTTTTGAATGTTCTGGCCAGCATTTGGGCAGACTTCCCATATGGGACCAAGCTGAACAGGCTTCCCATATGGGACCAAGCCATGTGTTTATTAAGTTTATTTATTTACATCTTTGTCCTACAGTGAGACACCTTCCAACTGAAGGGTCTAAGAAAACATTTTCACCTTCCACTCATACCCATTCATCATTCAAATCCTTTTTTTTTCTTTATATATGATGATACTGATTAATGGAAGATGAATGACAAGGGCTTTCCTACAACTATGAACGCCATACATTATCCTTCTCTACCTATTCTTGGAGTGTTAAGTGAGTTATTTTAGCCATTCTCACCCCTGCTGCTACCTACCCTCCCATTCCCCACCAGCACTTTTTATTTTTATTTTTTGAGGAGGAGAGCTACTACTATCTGCAAGTAACCAATCCTAGAGAGAGCTAACTTGAGATTTTGCAGTCTATTGATTTTCTATCTCAATGATGCTTCTCCAGAAAACTGAGGCAGATGTTGAATCAGTTCCTTCCATAGGTTTTCAGCTTTACCCTGTTCTCTAATCCCAACTGGATCTTCTTGATTTCTGCTTGGTGGACAGGGTCGCTGTACCTCTTAGAAAGAGAAAACCGTATCTTTTTTATGTCATGTCCTTTTAGAAATTCTCAGAATTCCCTCCCCCCAAGTGCAGTCTGTTTAAAGTCTACCTGCATCCCTGTCTTCGGGCTTCTAATCTGTGGAAGAATTTTTACAACTTAAGAATCCTTCATATCATATCCCTATCATATATTTAAGGATTATTGTTATGTACAGCAAACTTCTATTTGGAATTCCAGTTTGACAAAGAGAGTCATAATTCAGAGATATGAGGACTTTTCTGGCTTGCTGTTTAGGCTAAAAGTCAGTACCATAACTACTCATTCTCCTATTATTTTTTAGAAACAAAAGGATAAGTTTCATCTGTTTTACTCAGAAGGAAAAACTGAAAAAACTGTATGTCTATAGTAGTTTGCCAATACAAAAGCATTTTCACAGCCCTTGTTATTTCAAAAATGGCACATTTTGTACTTAAAAAAAAAAAGAACTTTCCTGGCCAATAACGCAGAAGCTTGTTCATTAGATTGGGAAGCTATTTTCTTATAGCTATTGGGAACGAGGAAACAAAAACCAATTTTCTCTCCTGTTTCATATTCATGAAATTTCTACTTGTTGTAGTTTGATTGACACCCTTGGTATCCATTGTCCCCTGTCTTTAGATCAAGCTTGAGATTTTCGTTCACCTATCATTCACTTCTGCTTTGGCAGTGACGTCTATTGTGGCTTGCTTTTCACTCTTTAAATTGTGTTATGATGAATTGCCCACATGGGAATTTTAGGACATCTTAATCCCAGCCTGACAGAAACCTTTTCAATAAATAATCTACAAGACCCTGTGCCAAATGCAAGTGGTTTGGGGGATGTAGATTTATGACAGCTTTCACTGAAAGAAAAGTGGCAGCAAGGGCTTCAGTATGGCTCTAAGTATCCTTGAACAGCTTCTATTTCCCAGTTTAATTTTCACTGAATATATTTGTTTGCTATGTTCTCTGCAGGATATTTTTTTCAAGCTCTTTTGTTTATACGTAGTTGCTTCTTGGTGAACAAGATTGCAAATTACTTTTTAAAACCAGTTATTGGGAGTCTGTTTTCAAATCTGGTCTCCATCCTGCATAAAGCTAAAAAAAAAAAGTAGAATTTTTATAGTCACAAAATGACTAACTTGACTATGAAAATTGTTTCAAGAAGTACAAATTCTAGGTTCTTTAGTGGTTTAAAAAAAGTAAAGTGGAAAAAAATAGGAGATTATCAAATTAGTGAGACTTTGAAACATAAATGGAGACTTTCCACAAAGAAGTATTATTCTGGCCCAGCCCTCAACTAACAATAACATATAGATCTTGAAATCATCAGTGAAGGGTTCACTTCATGATATGATTGATTCTAAGATCAATCTGCACCTTTTAATGAATCACATTTAGTTTGGGATAAAGGATGTGGAATTTGAAATCAAGCTGCCTGTGAACCTGGAATGCGTATCAATTAGCAGAGACCAACTGCTATACTGCATATATTTCTTTATGAATAAACTTAACACATTTAACAAGTAATTTTGTGTGGCTTAGAACTGAATTATACAAAGCTGAAATCTGGTCATATTTCAAGGTGTTTTCAGTAAGCTCTATTACTACATTTAAACTTTAAATTCTTTTGCAGAAATCAGATTCTTCCCATAAACTGGCAGACGCCACCTTAATTAAGCTATCAAACAACTCTTTTCCAAATAACAAAAGTCATTTGGCAGCTTTCCTTGCTTCTTGGATATGTGGAGCACATTGAAAAATTAAAATCAGAATGTCACATAGCATGATCTGCCACTGCAAAATATCTTTCATTTCCAGTAGGGGTGGGAGCAGCGGAATGAAAGTCATGAATGTCATATTTCTGTTCTTTTGCTTAATATTCACCAAGGGTTTTACACTTGTTTTATATTTGTGTCTTATTACAAAGTTATATTATGTGGGGCAGTGTAAGAAATCCAGTGCAGGGCCAAATCAAGTGGTAGGTTTTTTTCCTTATCATTCCTTCTGCTTAATTAAAACTTTTACTATGATATTCTTATGATTTACATAGGGTTAGAGTTTCAGAGGACATTTCTTAAGAAAGAATTCTTAAGTCTTTTTGTGTCATGGACCTTTTTGACATTATGGTGATATCTTTGAATCCCTTCTCAGAAGAATGATTTTAAACACTTAGGAATATAAGGGAAAACAATTATATTGAAATATAGTTGTCTGCCTGTCTATCTGTCTGTATGTATGTATACCAAAAAAAAAGTTTAAGAACTCCAGATTAAGAGCACTTAGACTAGAGAGATTATTGGATTTCTCAGGTTCTTTGAATTTATCAATGTACAATAGGCATAGTATATTGGTTTCAGGCATAAATAGTTAAAATGCAAGTGATAGTCAAGTTCACATTCACCCCTTTATTTTTAATAAAATTTATTATGGAAAGAAAACTATTCTATATGAATATATAGTGGGCTTTGACCAGCCCCTGTGGCAAGAGCCACTAAGTGTCAGTGGCTTTACATGGATCTAGCATGGAGTAACCCAAGAATTTTGACCAGAGTAAGAGTTCATCTAGATGATTGAAGAAAAATAACATTCTAAAGAGAATGGATATGGGATGAATGGAGGAGGGATGAGTTTAAAAAAGCAAAAATGTAAAATAGAAGGAAGGAGCTGATTCTAGAGGCATAAAACTTCAAGTCATGTGGGCCCTGTCTGGACAATCACCCTGTCAATCCCCAGGCTGATACAGCATTCAGAAGTATGGAATAAAAGTAACTGTAAGACAAGGCCTTGACTTTTTCAGATATAACAATATGTTGGCTACATCAACCACCGTTTTCATCATGTTTTCATGCGAGGTAAGGGGACCAATGGAGGTTGTAGTTCAACAGAACAGAACTAGAAACAATCCTATGAATATGTCTCCTTGCCATATGTTTGACAGCTGTCTCTTTAGAAGTTCAGTTTTCATTTAGCCCTTGCTTGTGTCAGAGCAGTTATTTGGACTATTCTGAAACCTGTGTTTAGGATGGTACCAGTTGTTCTCCAAACACAGAATGCAATGCAACATGATAGTTTAGTCAGAAATAACAAATATGAGGACTTTAGAGAAGAGTGGGCAGCTTTTTATGAACTGAGAATTAAGATAATTATTATTTATATATGAATGTACATGTATAAGTATGCATATATGTAGATATGTATTACTGTATACATATATGTGTATACACATACACAATTATAATAGTGTAAATGCAAAGTTCAAATGGAATTTAAACTTTAGGTAGTTTCTTGTCCTTCATTCTCAAAGAGGATCAACATGCCCTCACTATGTTAGTCAAGTTACAGTGTGTTCAACTATAGCTGATCAGACCAATATGAACTCAGAACGCTCTACCATAGGTAGGACACAAATAGTCCATGTGAACATTTGGAGTAGATTCTCTAAAATTGCGCATTTTATGTTTATTTTGAGCTACTTCAGTTCTGCTTTGCTCATAGTGCACAGTGCCTTCTTTGATGCAGGTATGCCATGCTGGGTGGTTCTGGCCAGCATCTTCCATGTCACACAATCAATTCCAAAGTTTCTTTAGAGAGAGCTTCAAAGTGTCCTTGTATTGCTACTTCTAATTACCATGTAAGTATATGTCCTTGTGTGAGTTCTCCATGAGGTAGTCTTTGAACTCAGAGCAACAGAAGAACCAGTGAAGGTCCTGAAGTAAAGATAATAGAGTGTACTTCCTCCCTCTTGGTTGAGAGGTAGGGAAGTACTGGTATAAGCATTTTTGCCAAAGTTTTATTGATACCTCAAATTTTTATACATTGATAATTTCCTGATATGTCTTCCTCTATAGAACCCTTGCTTATAAAACTTTTAAATTGATGTTTACTAACATATACAAAATTCCACCCCTCCACTTCTTTTTTTCTCTATTAATAAATTAAATGTATTATTTTAAATACTTTATTTTTAGTTTTCAACATTCCCTTTCACAAGGTTTTGAGTTCCAAATTTTCTCCCTTTCTCTCCCTTCTCCCCCACCCCAAGACAGAATATATCCTGATCATCCCTTCCTTTATCATCACTCCCCCTTCTCTTATTCCCTTCCCTTCTACTTTCCTGTAGGGCAAGATAAATTTCTATACCCCATTGTCTGTATATTTTATTCCCCAGTTGCATGTAAAAACAGTTTTTAACATTCATTTTTAATACTTAAGAGTTCTACACATTTTCTTTCCTCCCTGGTAACTCCCCTCATAGAGAAAGCAAGCAATTTGATATAGGTTATTCACATATAGTTATGCAAAACACTTACATAATAGTCATGTGAAAAATTAACTATATTTTCCTCCATCCTACCCCACCTCCAGTTTATTCTATTCTCTCCTTTGACCCTATCCCTCCTCAAAAATGCTTGCTCTGCTTACCCCCTCCTCCCATTTGCCCTTCCTTCTATCATCTCCCCATTCTTATACCTCCCCACTCCCTTTCCTGTACGGTAAGATAGATTTCCATACTCAATTGAGTGTGTATGTTGTTCCCTCCTTAAGCCAAATCTGATGAGAGTAAGGTTCATTTTTTTCATTCTCACTTCCCTCTTCTTTCCCTCCATTTTAAAAGATTTATCTTGCCTCTTTTATGTGAGATAATTTACCTCATTCTACGTCTCCCTTTCTCCTTCTCCCAGTACATTCCTCTCTTACCTCTTGATTTTACTTTTTAGATATTATCCCTTCATATTCAACTCACCCTGTACCCTCTGTTTATATAAATGTGTGTGCATGTGTGTGTGTGTATTCCTTCAAACTACCCTACCGAGAAAGGTCTTATGAGTTGCAAATATCATCTTTCTATGTGGGAACATAAACAGTTTGACTTTAATAAGTCCCTTATGATTTTTCTTTCCTGTTTACCTTTTCATGCTTCTCTTGATTCTTGTATTTTAAATTTAAAATTTCTATTCAGGTCTTGTCTTTTCATCAAGAATACTTGAAAGTTTTCCATTTCATTGAATATCCATTTCCTCCCTGAAATATTCTACTTGGTTTTGCTAAATAGGTGATTCTTTGTTTTAATCTTCACTTCTTTGACTTTCAGAATATCAAATTCCAAACCCTCCCCTCCCTTCATGTAGAAGTTACTAAATTTTTTGTTATCTTGGTTGTGTTTCCACAATACTTGAATTGTCTCTTTCTAGCTGCTTGCAATATTTTCTCCTTGACCTGTGAACTCTGAGACTTGGCTACAATATCCTTGGAATTTTTCTTTTAGGATCTCAGGAAATGATTGGTGGAATCTTTCAGTTTCTATTTTCTTCTCTGGTTCTAGAGTGTTGGGGCAGTTTTTCTCTTCTGGATCAGTTTTCCAGATCAGTTGTTTTTCCAGTGAGATATTTCATATTGTTTTCTATTTTCTCATTCTTTTGGTTTTGTTTTGTAATTTCTTGATTTCTCAGAAAGTCATTAGCTTCCATTTGCTCTTTCTAGTTTTTAAGGAATTATTTTCTTCAGTAAGCTTTTGGATTTTCTTTTCTATTTGGCCAGTTCTACTTTTAAAGGCATTTTTCTCCTCATTGGCTTTTTTGACCTCCTTTGCCATTTGGATTAGTCTATTTTTAAGGTGCTATTTTCTTCAGCATTTTTTGGTCTCCTTTAGCAAACTGTTAATGAATTTTTCGTTTTTTTTTATATCCCTCTCATTTCTCTTCCTATTTTTTCCTTTATTTCTCTTACTTGATTTTCAAAATCCATTTTGAGCTGTTCCATGGCCTGATACCAATTCATAATTTTTCTTGGAGGTTTTGGATATAGGAGCTTTGACTGTGTTGATTTCTTCTGGTTGTATGTTTTGATCTTCCTTGTCAAAAAAGTAAGACTCTGTAGTCTGGTTTTTCACCATCATTTACTCATTTTCCAAGCCAATTTCATGACTTTTTAGCTCTTTGTTAAGGTTGGATTCTGCTTCCAGTGTGGAGAGTGTACTGTCTCAAACTTCAGGGGTTTTGTACAGTTGTTTTCAGAGATAATTCTATGGACCTGTAAATTTTCAGTTCTTCAAAGTTTGTATGATCAAAGGAGAGGTGTTTACTCCTCTCCTGGCCTGTGTTCTTGTCCATGAGTGACCACAAGCACTCTTTTCTTCCTTGGAACTGTAAGGAGAATTCTCTCTTCATTATCACCACAAGCTCCACCACTCCTGTGTTCCTCCTCACCCTAGGACTGCCACCCAGGGCTGTGAACCAGATCCAGGCATGGACAAAGCAATAGAATCCTGCCTCAGCACCATCAAAGAGATCCCATAAATCCCCTTGTGATCTGTCACTCCATCCCTGCATTGTCTGTGGGCTAAGAGCTCCAGAAGCAGCTACTACCACTGCTGACACAGACCTGGGTCTGAGACCCAGACTGCAATCCTTTCACCCAGGTCTGATGCACCTTTCCTACTGACCTAAGTTGTCTTTGGTCTTTGGTTGAGAAGTCTGGAAACCACCATAGATGCCAGTGATTCAGTGCTGTGAGGCCTACTCTGGGTTTGCTAGGACCTATCTGTGCCAGTGCTGCCCACGCTGAACTGTGCTTTTCTCTCAGACTGGTACAACAGATCTTTCCTGTCAACCTTTTAGGTTGTCTTGTGCTGGAAATTTGTTTCACTCCGTCATTTTTTGGGTTTTGCTGCTCCAGAATTTGTTTAGTCATTTTATGGGTATTTGAAAGGATTTGTGGGGAGAGCTCAAGCAAATCCCTGCTTTTACTCCACCATCTTGGCTCTGCTCCCCTCCCACTTACCTACTGAAATGAAAGGAGTGTGTTGCCTCATCTTTTTTCAAAGACCAAAGTTGATAATTGCATTTAGTCTGCATTTTGGTGTTGTTTTATAGTTGTTAATATAGTTATTAAATATGCTGTTCTTCTAGTTCTCATTTCTTTGTTCTGTATCAGTTCATTGAGTTCTTAGGCTAGTTCTTTGAATTCTGATTTGTTGTTTCTTAAGGCACAGTAATGTTCCATTATATTTGCATAGGATATATTTAGCTAATCTATAATTGATGGACACTTCTTCCTCCCCCACCCCAATTTTTACTATAACAAAATGAATGCAAGTATTGTTATATCCCATTTTATAGATGTAGAAAAAACCTCTTAGAACTTAAATGATTCACCTAGGATCACAAAACTAGGAAGTACCAGAGCCTGCATTCAAAACATCAGTAATATACAACCTAATGTGTATACATATACTTTTTAAAAATAGTCTATTAAGGGAATGATTTTATAAGTTAATTGGATCTCTCCCTCACGATTAATGAAATTTACTACATGAAACAATTATTAAGTGAAACAAAACCTCTAGATAACTTATTCTGTATGTCTTATAACTACCATTTGGGTTTTCCTTTTAAATTTACAAACCAATATTTTTTCCAGGCTAGAATGGGCTGAAGATTTCCTGTGAACATCTAACACTATCTCTGCTCTTCAGATTTTGATTAGTTTCAATCATAGCACTTAGTACTTGCTGAGCTGGTCTCCTGTCCTTTTCTCAATGCCTGTATCAATCATCTCTTGCTTTTTATGAGCATGGTAAGACTTTAGAACCTATAGTGTTCACTCACCTCTGGAGTAAAGGGTATGTTTGAATTTAATTTTAAGTTTCACAACTCTAATTTAGTCATGATTTTCCCATATAAACACTTTTAATCCAGCATAAACATCCTTTAAGGTAATAAATAATGGTCCTGCATGTAGAATTATCAGCAAGGGTCTAATAAATATACCAAAGCTATTTCCTGGGTTTTGAACATTACACTTTTGTTCTTTTGCTTTGATACACACGTGAAAACTAGTTTTTTTACACCCAATTAAGTTGCCATGTTTTTGACTCATCAACATGAAGTTTGAACAGATTTCATTTTATATTAGTTAGTTAAATTCAGTATCTTGTTCTTTTGCAATCTCACTAAACTCATTTGTTGCCACTTATTATTCTGGGACATAAGGGTGAGAGATAACAAGCCTGAGGGATGTATATTAATGTCTTTGCCTGAGGAAACATATCCAGAAAAGGTCTAGTTCTATCAAAACTTTGTGGACAATCAAATGTGTTCCTTTTGATTGCACATATTTTTCTCATGTGATTTATTAAGAGGTCCTAATTTTCTTATTGCATCTATATCCAACACTGTGTACTACATATGCTTTCATAATTGTTTTACTATTACCATCTTGTGGGTTGAAATAAAATCAAATCATAGCTGGAACTTGAGGAAGAACTTGAAAATTGATGGTAAAACCAGTATTAAATTTCACAGCTATTCAATCTTCCGTATTTTTGTCATCCAATTAGGGTTCTGCCTTTCTCATTCTTGAAAAAAGGATTAAAGATGGGTAATATTCCATTGCTCTGTGTTTAAAAAATGTGTTTGGATGGAAATAATTATTTAATGCTGACCTGTATGGCCCGAGTACAGTTATTAATTGATTGCATTTTTAGCTTGTTAATGCCTCCAGAAATAAAGTGATCAGAGCCTAGTTTCATAGAATGAAAAGAAAAAAATCATGTCATATTTCATTAAGTATATGTATTAAACTCATAATTAAGAGGTAGCCCCATGTCCCCGAGAAACAAATTGGTCCATCAGCCTTTAACAGAAACCTTACCAAAAAAGAATCCTAGTTTGAGTGTTTGCTTTTTTTTTTTGCTTTAAACTTTTAATTAGGGGCCTTTTTTTCACAGTGAATTATTCACTAGAATTTTTAATGTTTCACATCTATCAAAATGGAGAGCATTAAGTAGGGCATATATAATAAGGTTGAAATAAGTGAAGAAAATCAGTTTAACTTGGTTTGTTTTCTTATGTAAGATGCCCTTTTGGACATACGCAAAGTGCAAGAGTCAAGGATTTTAATACCTTGAGGTTGGGAGAAGATCTGTTTTACCCCGTATTCTCCAATTCAAGATATAAGCAAAGTATCAGCAATTAATTATGCTTTCTACTCAATTTAATAACTGATAACACTTGATATATGATTCTCAGACTGGCATTCATGGCCCTTCATAATGTGATTCTAACATATTTTCCAGCCTTACTTCACATTACTCACTTTATTCTTTATGTTTCATCCACATTAAACTATTAGCTGTTCACAAACTCTGGCATTCTCTTCCCCATTTCTCTCTTCAAGTAGGCCACCCTTCACCCAACTCTGGAATCTGTACTTTCTTTATCCCCCAAATCCTGAGAATTGTTATCTCCTTTCTAAAAAGCGATGGGGGGTACAACTTCCTATTCAATTAATTGAAAATTCCTTGAGGATAGGAACCATCTTTTGCATTTTTTGTATCTCCAGGATTTAGCACAGTGACCGACACCTATTATTATTTATTCATTATTCATTTTTCAGTTGTATCCAAGTCTTCGTGACCATATTTATGGTTTTCTTAGCAAAGATATTGAAGTGGTTTGCCATTTCCTTCTCCAGCTCATCGTGAAATTCCTCATCTGTAAAGAGGAGGAAACTGAAGCAGATAGGGACAAGTGTCTTTTCCAGGGTCATACATCTAGTACCAGATTTGAACTTCTGTTTCTGACTCCAGACCCAGCACTCTATCCACTGTGCCACCTAGCTAACTTGATTAGTATTGCACATAGTAGGCATTTAATAATTGCTTCTTGATTAATTGATTGGAATTTTGCCTGATCCCCTCAGTTGTTAATGCTCTCTTCCTCTTCAGATTACTTGTTTTTATTTATCTCTGGACTTGTTGACCTACCCACCCATTCATCTTCCTTTGAGGGCAAAGGCTCTTCTGTTTTACCCTTTGTAACCCCATCCTCATATAGTAGCTACTTAATAAGTCTTAAGTCTTTTACTTAAATCTTTTTGATTGAATTGTAGAGATAATTCCCATGGACCAAAGATGAAAAATGCTACCCATTTCCAGAGGGAAACCTAATGAACTCTGTGTGCAGTTTGAAGCATATTTTTTTTTAAACTTACTTTTCACTTTTCTTGTATTTTTTTCTGTGTGTTTCCTTTTTCAATGGAAATATGGACGTGGGTTTTGTATGTCCTCATATGTATAATCGATATAGTTTGCCTTCTCAATGGGTAAGTGAATGGCTGGAGGGAGAGAGAAAATTTGAAATTCAACATCTTGAAAAATCAATGTTAAATTTTTTTTACATGTACTTGGGAAATATTCAATGAAATAAAGTATATTTAAACTGTGTAAAAAATAAATTGATTTTTAGGCATTACTCCTTACTTGTGAAGTAAAGCATTTTCCTTTTGTTATAGTTTTATGGTGGCCGAGAGGGGAATTCTACATTTTCATTTTCTTTACATGAGTAATTCCCTTTTAAAATGAGTCTCCATTCCATTATAAAGAGACAATCACATCTACCCCTATGATTTTTGTTTTTTTCTACTCCAGTTCTTATGCAAAACCAGTAGAAATATAGAGCCCTCTTTCCTTCAAATTGGGAGACCAGTGACAGATTAGTACATTAGGAAGTCTCTCAATGCTGGTAGCAGATTGTTCATGCACTCGGCATGACTACAGGCTTTGTGAATATTCTAAATGTTTCAGGTAAATGAATCATCCTTAGACATCTTCTTGCCTGAGAGAAATTTCTCTTGCCTATGATCAGTGTTTCTCCAAGCCCTGGCTTGCAACTCTGGATAAAGTAATGATTTTTTACTTACCTGTATTTTAAATTGTGAGCCTCATCTTTTTGGTTTAATGATGGTTTATTCAAAGTTTCTTCCCAAGTTAATTCTTTTCCAGTTGTTAAAAAAGGTATTTCTTTCTTCACATCACTCTCTTTGGGCCCCATGGCTCAGTTAGACTATGTTTCTTTCCATCATACCACAGCCTTCCACTCTTTTAAAATGTTTAAGGCTCAAAACCTCTCTTCTATTTATTATCATTGAGTTTAGCATCAGTATACTTTGCTCTATGTTAATTTATGCCTTATATGTTTCTCTTTAAACATTGTACTTAATCCTTCCTTATACGTAATTGGACTTCCTAAATCGACTACAAGTTATTCTAAGGTCACACACACACATATTCCTGTACTTGGAATAAGAGAATCTAGCTCTAACTAGGACTCTGACTTGTGACTCTCTAGCTCTGTGATCTTTGAGCAAGGACTTACCTCTCTAAACTCCAGTTTACACACACACACACACACACACACACACTTTCATGATCTACCACAAAAAGTTACGAGGAAAATACTTGGCAAACACTAACTATTGTAAATTTTCACAATTGTTTTCCACACAGAATAATATTCAGCTCAATGAAAAATCTTAAATGATGTGTACTGATTGATCAGTTGTACGCCCAGAAGAATTTATTTCTAATGATTAGAGAGAAGCTAAAGTAAGGACTGAATGTGGCATTTCATTTTCATAAGGAATTCAGAGGTGAGGAAAGTCCCTCCATAGATTCAGGTTGCCACCTTCTATGTAACTTATAGTTGTAGAGAATTCTCCAAGTCACTGAGAAAATGCCTTGATGAGAGTAACACAGCCAGAATGTATCAAGTCAGAAGTTGAAGACAGGTTTTCCTGGCTTTGAGAATGAGATTCCATACATTCCATATGTGAGTTAAGAGAAGATAATAGAATATGAAATGATCTCAGGAATTGCTAGATTTTTCAAGTTGTTTTCTATCCTAAATAGGAATATATACATATACATATGTACACATGTATACATGTATATATATATACATATGCACATATATATGCACATGTATGTGTACTTGGATGTATTTTGTCCTTTTTTAGGTTCTTCTGACATTAGTGAGGAATCTTGAAATATTTATTGTTTGGAGGGAAGTAAGAGTATATTTGAGGATGAAAATTCCATACAAATTGTCTTGTTAATGATGGCATGATGTTTAATCAATAATATAATGACTTGTAAAACTGGTAAATCTCACATCACACAATTTCAGAGATATAAAGGATTTCAGAGATCATATAGTCCCATTTATACACAAAAGAACCCCCAGTATATTATATTCACCCAGTCTCTGCTTAAAGATTTGCAGGAGGGAGGCAGTTGGGAAGACCCACCGCTTTTAGAGGCAAGGCATTCCACTTTTAGATACCACTCATTTTTAGCAGGTTTTGCCTGACATAAGCATAAATTTCTTTCTTTGCAACTTCTACCCGTTCTTACTCATTCTGCCATGTGGTGCCAAAGAGAACAATCTGACCTCTCCTCCAAATGATAATCCTTAAAACCCTTGAAAAGAGATTGTGTGTTCCTGTCCCGCTCCCACCCTTATGCCCCAGAAACTTTCTTGCTCCTAGCTAAACATGATTAAGTCCTTTAATGCATTCTCATATCATGAACTCAGAGCCCTTCATCATCCTGTTTCCCCACCTCAGGACATTTTATAGTTTATGAATGTTCCTCTTAAACAAAACAATAACGCAAAGAATACAGTAGGCTTATTTCTGGAAGCTAAGCCTGTCCTTACAATGTCCAGGATTGTATAAGCCTTGTTGACTGCCTTCATCATATTCAGCTGGCAGTTTACTAAAATTTACTCCAGTTCCTTCTCAGAACAAATATTGTCTATCCATTCTTGTCTCATATCTGTTGAGTTGAATTTTTTTTGTATCCTAATAGAAATGTTTACATTTATCTCTTTGAAATTTCATCTCATTAAATTCAACCCAATCTTCTTGCATCTGTTCTCTGTCATCTAGTATGTTAGCTATTTCTTACTGTTTCCTGTCATCTGCAAATTAGATGAACCTAATATTGGTGTAGTTAGATGACTCAATGGATAGAGCATTGGACCTCAAGTCAGGAAGAACTGAGTTCAAATTAAAACTTACTGGCTGTGGACCCTGGGAAAGTCACTTAACTTCTGTTTGCCTTAACCTGCTGGAAAAGAAAAGGGCAAACCACTTCAGTATCTGCAGTATTGATGTGCCATAGTCTGTGGAGTCACAAAGAGTTGGACATTCCGGAATGAGAAACAGCAACAACAATATTGACGCATGATAACTTTACATTCCACATGGCTCAGAAGAGATCTTCACAGACTCCCCTGGAGAACTTCTGCAATTATGATGCTGAGTTATTAATAATTACTCTTTGAATCCAGACATCCAACCAGTTCTGAATTTATCAAATCAAATTTACTCTCATCTTTTCAAAAATAATAATTTATTTGTATTGGAATATGTACCTTACTAATAAACCCATTTTCTGTGGGGGAAATTAAAATAAAAATTTAAAAAACACAAATATTAGAGCCTACTATATTTAGTTAAGAACTCAATGGCAAATGAAAAAACAATACTGATGGCCATTAAGTAGTGCAAGGTAACAGTGCTAGATAAAAGATCTATGTATTATGAGCCTGAGAGAAACCAGAATTACGGTCAATGATTCAATATAGTCCTCTGAGGAAAGAAGGTTAAGGCTAAAATATCAGTGAGTCCTCTCACAGTTTTGATGTATAGCCCCTTTTTGAAATTCAGGCCTGTTTTTGAAGGCCTTCTGACTCTCTTTGTGAAAGGATTAGGCTTGTGGTTAATCCACATACTAAATGGATAGCTAATGTGTTCCACTGGGACTATGGCTTAGAAGAAAGTAGACATCCCTTTGCCTATTTGGCTAAGGCATCAATATAAGGAATGTGCTTCAAATATTTTGTTTTGCCCCAGCATTTTTTCTTTATTATTACATGCTTAACTAAAATTCCTATAACAAATATACTTCATTGGGTGGCTTCCCCCCCCCTCCCGATTAAAATAATCTGATTATATTAACATTAGAATTTTGTTTATGTAGTGGTTCTAATTATTGAATGCTGCCTAATTAATAACATTGCTTGTAAAAATTATCCTGGCTTAACAGAATAACAGATGTTTCTCTTCCCTCTTGGTAACATCAGCAGATGGTACCATAGACCATTTTAATCCCCCAAATTTTTCCTGCAAGCTATTAATGATTCTGACCAAAATCACCTCATCTTTTTTGGAGAATTTCCTGTTAGAAGAGCCTTGTTTTCCAGATTTATAGAGAAGTTCCATTCGTTCTGTATAATCATCAAAATAAGAGAAAGTGACTGCATTTCTCAATTTCTCTTATTTAATATACAGATTGTTAATGGTGAAGGGATGTTCATGAGCTCCCACCAATCTTTGCTCTTAAGTACTGATTCCTCACATACACAAAAATCTCTCTCTTCCACAAAAAGGGAAACTGAAGGTACTTTAATTCATGCAATGATAACTTGATAGTTTGCACCAACAATCAATAAAAGGGAAGACTAACTTTCCCTCCTTTTTACTATAGTTGCATTAGATTAAAAGAACAGGGAGAGAGAAAAGCTTTTATTAGCTTTTTAAATCTTATTTATTAAACACATAGATGATATAGACTATTAGATTTCTTTCAGGTATAATTTTTAAATTTAATTTGAAATTGCCCAGTCCTATACATATCCTTTCAAGAAGGAAGAGCCATACAGGAGCCTGAATTGTCTCCTTCATACTCTTTATTCATCTGTGTACCCTTACCTGGGTGTATCACAAGGACTTGAGTTCTCAAAAATAACATTAAAGGTCCATATATTTAGAGCTGAAAGAGACTATAACAAACATTAGATATAGCCCATTAATTTTTCAGATGAGGAAACTGAGACATAGAGATCACAGGTTGTTATGTGCTTTGCCTAGAATCTTACTGTTACAATCTGAGGCAAGAGATCCTTGTTTTTTCCCCGAGACACCTTCTGCCATGATAATAATAAACCATTACCAATTACTCTTTGAATCCAGACTTCCAACGAGTTTTGAATCTATCAGATTGTATTTATTATCATTTTTTTCCAAAAAGAATAATTTATTTTTATTGAAACGTGTGTGTGTCTGTGTCTGTATCTATGTCTGTCTTTCTGTCTAGAGTCCAAGCAAAGAGAATTCTCAGGACCAGTGATGAGGCGAATGGCTTTCACTTGTTGAAGAATCGCTGGTTTTTATAGGGGACTGATCTTTGGCATATTTTGAAAAGAAGTAGTTTCCTGCATCTAGCCCTTTCCATAACCTGTCCCTTCTCAGGTATTCTCACTTTTAGGTCTGCATTATGATCAGGTAGTTCCCTAATTGGTGTGGGTCTCAGATGTAATCACAATATTAATGAACTACAACATGCAAATCTTTGGAAACCAAAGACTTTTGTTTCATCAGGTACAGTTAAAAGTATAGTTTATTTAATGACATTATAATGTGCTTGTCTACATATCCACATTGCATGACTTCAATTTTAGGTCATTTTAATATGAACAAGAATTTCTCGTACGAGATGTTTCATGTTATTGATTTTCTTACTATCCAAATTACCACTGTCTGAAGGCCAGGTGTATTATATTTAATTCTGACCTGAACCTTTGGTACTCTTAGAATCTGGAGGGGATGACTTGTCCCTGCCATTTTTCTCAAACCCCCACTAGTTGTATTCTTTCTAATTTTAGGGTTCCAAGTACCTCAGATCCTGCATTTAGCATCCAAACACCTCCTTTAAACCCTTAATAGTCATATCGTTTTTTTTCCAAAGTAACATTTTTTTATTACCAGTACAGTAAGAACAAACAGATAAACATTTTCCCCAATACCTCAGGGACATATCAAGGGAGAAGGATGAGTTTTAAAGCTTACCTCAGTTTCTATTTAACATTAGTCCCACAACAGTTCCAAAGGCAAAGCACACCCTGGCCTTGCATCTTGGGCTTCTTCCGTAATTGGCTTGTTATAACATCTGCCCTGGAATCCTGGGCTCTGTGGTGCCTGTGACTCAAGCTCCCAGTTTCAGCTATAACTTTAACTACATGGCCTTAGACAAATCTCTTGATCTCTTTGGGCCTAAATGTCTTCATTTGCAAAACAAATGAGTTAGATTGGATTTTCTTTAAGCTGTTCAACAATTTCTATGATTTTCAATCATATACTTCACTTATCCCTTATCTATCTTAAAGTGCTCTATACAATGTTGTTGTTGAGGTATTTCATTCAGGTTTGACTCTCCATTTGGGATTTTCTTGGCAGAGATATACTGGAGTGGTTTGCCATTTCCTTCTCTAACTGATTTTACAAATGAGGAAACTAGAAACAGAATGAAGTGACTTGCCCAGGATCACACAGCCAGTGTTTGAGGCTGAATTTGAACTCAGGTCTTCCTGGCACTCCATCTACTGTACCATCCAACTGCCCTCTATATTTAATCATGTACCCTTATCTCTACTGACCATTTAATTTCCTTCATATCATGACTTCTGATTGATAAGAAATGCTTTCAAATGCATGGAAAATTTGTGAAGCAATTTTAGGATTATATACAAAGTGTAATAAATTTTTATTTAGTTAGACATCCCATCCATGAACTGATATCTGTTTTACCTGGGCAACTTCTTTTACATTATTGAAAAACAGAAAACTGTCATTTTGGTCCTTGCTTAGTACTTACCATCTGCACAGCCTATAGGGAATGTCTGACTAGGATCACAACATTTACTTAGCATTCATCAGGTTTGAATGCTGCAATTAATTAGACCCGTAATCTAATTGATTAAAGTACATAAGTAATTTTTTCCCTCAATTTATTGAATGAAGAGCATTCCTGTGTCTCCAGGGTTTAGTTTGATCCTATATGCCAGAACCTCTAAAAGTTATCCAAACCATTCTGCGTTCCACACCAACTCTTCTACTACCAGTAAAAAAGCCAAACTTTCTTCAAGCTTGAAACTGCACTAAGACTTTTGGGACACCCTGTACATTCATCTGTAACTCACAATTATATAGTTTTTCCATGGAGACATTAATAAAACATTATGATTCTTTCCTTTTTTTCCTCCCTTCCCTACTCTTCCTAATACTTTTAAATTGCTTTCTCCTTTTTCTTTCTTTTTAGTTTTACTTATAGGAAGTTCTTTCAAAAAACAGAAAAAAAATATTCATTGCGGTTATTCATCTTGTGTATTTATTTTAGTTTTTCTTTTATGTAGAAAAAAATTGCTCTTCAAGGAAAAGTATTTCCAGCTGCAAGGTGGTGAAGAGAGGACGGGAAAACCAAAGGTTTTAGGAGATAATATAGTGCTACTTGATTGGGTTCTTTGAGTTAGAAGGTGGTGATTTGATTTTCAGATTTCGGGAAGTGTGAGACATCCTAATTAAACACCTCTTTGCTAAAAAGCAGTTCTGATAAAGCCAGATTGCTTTGGTGGCTCTCAGACTCTTCATCCTAAGGCTGATGCTATCAAAGGCTCTTAAATATAATGGCTTTGGCAAAATTATTTTTCATGCCGGAGTAAATTACAGTGTAATATTTAAACAGACATATATGTTAAGCTCTTTACCCCAAAGAATAGAAGTTCTGGTATTTTAAGGCATAGGAAATGTGTATTCATTTAGTGTTTGGCAACTATTGATTTTCCCAAAATAGCAAAGGGAAGATATTACAGGAATTATGTTGTGCTTTCTTTCATGTTCTTTCTAGACTTGCTTTTTACTAGTCCATAGTAAGCATTTATGTGACAGGGGGATGTGGAGGGTGACAGAGTGTAACTGTTGCATTTTTCTTTGACTTATTGATTGAAAATTGGCAGGCAAGATTTGATCTTCTGTGTCACAACTATTATTAATGTGGTACTTTATTTACTGAAGTTTTGAAGCTGCTTTTAAAGACACTTTAGTGCTAACTAAGCATATCTTGTATATGAGAGGAGTCAGATTTTAAAGGTATTTCGTTTTGAGATGGGTTTGTACAAAATAATCTCCAAGAACTGTATAGCTCTAAAGTTCTGTATCTGTCTTACATGCCCTAACAGGATGATGGCTGTCTTGGGGCAAGGACAGGGAGAGGGGGTAGGCTTAACCAGGAGTGGGGAAGTTCTGTTATCTGTCTTAAATGCCCTAATAGGTTGACAGTTGTCTTGGGGGAAAGGGAGGAGGGGAGAAGGCTTAAGGAGGGGTGGATTTATTCTGTGAAGTTTGGATTCAGTCAAAGGGTTGCACTTGAGAACCTAGAGGGTGACATGTGGCCCCCAGGCTGCAGGTTCTCCACCCCCGGAAACCCTTTCTGTGATTTTTTAATGAACAAACAGTGGCATGAGACTTTAAGTTCCTTCATTTCAATTGTATCTAATTCTTTGTGGCCCCATTTGGGATTTTCTTGACAAAGATACTGGAATATTCATTTTACAGATGAGGAAACTGAGGCAAACAGATTTAAGTGACTTGTCCAGATTTACACATCTAATAAATGCCTTAGATCAATTTAAACTCATGTCTTCCTGATCTCAAGCCCTGTACTCTATCCAGTATGTTGACCTTTAATTAAGGTGGGAAGAACCAAAGCTTGAAGAAACCCAGAGATTCTACCTAACTAAGGAATACAGGTGCCATAAACAAACTCACAAACAACTGAGTGGATTAAATTCCTTTTTCAGGGAACTGAAATATATGGTGGTGTTTGGTATTACAAATGAGATTTGGGTAAAGTTAATGAAGTTTAATCCTCATTAGATAGCTAGGTGTTCTGCATGTATGATTGATAGCCCAGAATTACTATTGTCTTTTTAGTAATTAATCTCCTTTGTGTCACAGAATAGATTTTTTTTGAAGTAGAGCAATTTATTCATCGTTAATACAATTACAGATATGAAGCAATTACACACTGACTCACATTCAGTGTAAAAAATGCACACCACCTAATTGAGAAAACTGATCTTTCCTGCCTGAAACAAGAGCATGGAAATCATGTTGTAGAAATGCGTCCCTAGCTATTGTTTATTTTCATCTTATACATTTGAGCTTCACTAATTCTTCAACAGTCTTCATGACAGAGTTTAGGATTTACAATTTCTTATAATTAGATTACTACATGCTTAATCTGAAAACTGCAACAAGACATTTTTTAAGGCAAAGAGACAGGATGTGTTGAGGGAAAGAACTTTGGACTTAAAGAAAAAAAAATCCTGGATTTGAATCCCTGTTTCAGTACTTACCAGGTTTGGGACTTTGGATAAATCATATAATCCCTGTGTGCCACTATCCTCAGTGAAACAGTGAATTGTTTGTGCATCCTGCATCCCAGAGTTCTTGGTAAAATCAGCTCAGACAATTTAATTACTAAAAAGACAATAGTAATTTTGGGCTATCAATCATACATGCAGAACACCATAGCTATCTATAAAATAAATACTTTTAATCATAAAGTACCACATACTATTATTTCTTTATATTATCCATAAAGTACATTTTTCTCTTTATGTAATGCAAAACTTTTTCAGAATAAAATCTTTTATGTTTGTCTTTGTACTTTGCTTATTCCTAGTGGGTATTTAATAAATGCTTGCTGATTGATAGTTGATTATTACAGTACCTTTAATGACGTCTTAAGTTGCCCCTTTTTTGTGTAGTTAGCTTCCAATTTTTCCTCTTTGCCCTACCTCATTTTTTTTTCCTGGCTCATTCTTCTTGCCCCCTAAGGACAAAGAGGAAATACAAACCCATCTGTTAAATATGAATATCCTCCAAGGCTTTTTCCTCTGTCTTCTTTTCTTTTCTCAACTTACTCTCCTTTGCTGATCTCATCCACTACAGTGACTTCTGTTATCCCTCCCAAATCCCTCCCAAATCTCTCCCAAAACCTCCAGTTCTGTGTTTCCTAACTGCCTGCTGTACACATTCTCAGGAACACTCTACTCATGCTTCAGACTCACTATATCTGAAGGGGAATTTATCCTGCACCCCCTCAGCCACCTGCCCCAACCCTGCCTGCCTACTTCCCTTATTCTCTTTGTGGTATGCCCATCACTTATTGTTGTTGTTTAGTTGTTTTCAGTTGAGTTTGACTCTGATTATGTTGGGGGTTTTCTTGGCAGAGATACTAGAGTGGTTTGCCATTTCCTTCTTCTATAGAAGAAGAAACTGAGGCAAAAAGGGTTAAGTGTCTTGACATTTTAAGGTTTTTTATTATTTGACCCAACCTTCAATTTCTTGCCTCATGTTTACTATCAGCACCTTTAGAATTCTATTCTGTCCTCTATAATCTCTCTATAAAGACACACTGTTGATTTAGAACTGCTGGGACCCCAAAATACCAACTGTTTCCTGCCTGAATGAGTTTATCCCACCTTTCTTTCAGCCAAAGATAACATTTATTGGAACAGTGATAGAAGGTAGGTGTAATTCTAAAAATCTGCCATGTTGGTCAGACTCTTAAGGAATCTTAGCCTTGGTGATACTTGTATTGACAAGCAGGCTAGATTGAATCTGACCACCTTAATGGAGGCCAAGATGGATCTTATGTACAGAAAGATTGTGGAAGGAACGTAGGAGTGGTCAGGTAGTCTGGGATGACTGGGAGAAGGGGTCTGTGGAGATCTGGATGGGAGTGAGCAGTAGACTGGAGTGACAGGGAGGTCACAGAGATGTGACCAACAGAGAATGAAGGCTAGATAGGATGAAGGATGGGAAGTAGCTGGGAAAATCTAGAGGTAACAGCATAGAGGGCTGGGCAACAGAGAATTGGGAGATTTGGGCCTAGGCCACAGTTGAGAGAATTATTGGGATGCCTCAGGTGAACACCAGAGATATGGCTATATGGGAAAGTTCAAACAGAGTTGGGGTGTGGGGGAGTGTGAGTTTCCAGAGCCTGTATTCCATCAATAGCACTGATCCCCATGACTGCTTAGCACTTTCCTACTCATCTCTAGCTCTTAGAGTCCTTTACCTTCAATCTAATTCAAATGTTATCTCTTGACTCCCAGCTCCAAGGGGAAAGTTAAAGTAAATACCTTCTTACTCAAATTTCTTATAGTATTTCATCTGGCTTTTTTTTTTGGTCTTTATTACATTTTGTCTCATGACACATCTCATTTCTGCCTCCTCAGTTAGATTATAGGATCCTTGAAGGTGAACACTGTACTGTTTTTCACCTTTGGTTCCTTGGAAACTTTTTTTTTTCATTGTAGGCACTTAAAGAACATTTGCTGAATTGAATTGAATTCATGCTACAGCTAAATCATTCTTTTAATCAGGGCTAGTCCTAGGCAAAACACTGAAAATTCTATGAACTTTTCCAATTTAAATATTGATGATTGAGGTAACTATAATGAACTATAATGATTCATTGGATGGGGTTGCAGTATTCATATTTTAAATAACTACTTGGAAGGAGCAGTGCCTTAATTCAAAGGAACAAATCCAGAATGGTGGTGCTTCACAGCCTGAGGCACTAATGGATAAATTAAGAGACTGAGAGGTTCTCTGCACTCTTTCAATGCTGACACTTAGAAGAAACCACCTATCTTGCCTAACCCTACATAAAACACTCCGAAGAAGTACTTACCTCACAATGACACTGATGTAAAATTTTAAATGACTTTTAATGACACAAGACTTACTACTACTAGGTGCTATGTTGAATAGAGCATGGGGCTTTGAATTAGAAAGATAGTTCAAATACTGATTCGAATACTTACTGGCTGTGTTACCTTTGGCAAATTTCTTAATCTCTATCTGTCTCAGTTTTCTCATCAGAAAAAAATCAGATAATATCAAATACTTTCCGGTGTAGCGATGAGGATAAAAAGATGATATTTGTAGAGTATTTTCCAAACCTTAAAACACTATATATTTATCAGTATTATTGCTAAAAATTTAAATAGGCCTTTGTTCTTGTAAATGTGGTGCTGTTTCCACATATTGTGGTATGTACATTCCAAGGTACCTTTTGAATGTTTTTCTTCTGGATGGACCAAGAATGCTAATATTTTATTCTAGAGACAAAAATAATAGAGACATTATAAAGATAATTAAGGATTTCTTAGGTGTATTTTGCTTAGAGTTTTTTCATTTGAGGCAGATATGCTGTTTCATTTGAACTGCCTCATATCAGAAGTTTAAGAATTGGCATCTGGTCTTTATTTCCTCCAACTCCCATACTGGAATTCCATGGTTCAGTTAGACTAGAAGATCTTCAAAACACATCTGAATTTTTGCCTCCATTTCTTTGATGTTGCAACTATCTAAATATCCTCCATCCTTGATGTTACTTCTGTAATCCTGACTTGTCTTTCAGCTCAAGTTCCATTGGTTATTAAGGCCAATTATGAACATTTGTTTCCTTTACTATGGATTTACCATTGACTCTCACACTGTTAGCTACATTCTCCTATTTCACAAGATGTCAAGATCCTGGAAGTTAGAAACCATGTGTTATAATTTAGGTATCCTCTATTATATCTGGTGCCTCCTGCTAATTTGTAAATAGTAAGGGGAGCTCAACAAATATTTATTAGCTAATTGTTTTGATTATTTGGCTAGTTTTCAAAAGGTACTCTTTCTTGACAGGAGTCTTCAGATTTAATGTCTTTCTTCACTTCTTATTGCTATTTGAAAGTATTTCTTAATTGGCCCCTAAATATATGAATGAAAATGCTAGTAAATGTATTTCTGAGGCAAAAGGAGCATAAATGTTCTGTTCTGACTAATGTTATCAATGTTCTTTCAAATCAATAAAGACCTAGGAGTTGTCTGCTCTGGACAGTGATTTAATGTCTTCTTGGAAGGAGACATTTAACAGAGAGCTACAGAGAATAGCTATTTGGTTCTTTGTTTTTTTTGTAGTGGGAGTGGTAGTAGGTAGTAGTAGTGTAGTGGTGGTGGTGATAATAACTAACATGTATACAGTGCTTTAAGGTTTACAAAGCACGTAACACATTTCATTTCACATTTTTATCCATGACTTAGCTCAAGGCTCAGCAAATGTGTAGTTTGAAAGTTGGGAGGAATATTGAAATTGCTATATAAAAAAAGGATTGGGGGTGGCTTGATAAACCTCAGGAGGACCTGAGTTCAAATCTGGCCTCAGAGATTTAACATGAAAACTAGCAGTATGACCTTGAGCAGGTCACTTAGCCCCAATTGTCCTACTTTCCCCTCCTCTGAAAGAAAAAGTAAAAAAAAAAGTGTCTTGATAAGCAATAACATGAGTCTCAGTATGACAGTGAAATATAGTAAATATAAACATAAAATCTTAACCTAGGATTATGAAAAAAGGAAAAGAAAAGAATAGAAAAGAAAAGAAAAGAAAAGCTAATGTAAATGTAGGCTTCATTGAAAGGCATAGTATTCAGAACTGTGAAGATTTTAGTCGCACGCTGTCATCAGACTATACCTGGGATGTCTAGTTTAAGAGACCATGTTTTAAGGAAGATATTGATAGCTAAAGATTACCCAAAGGAGGTAAACCAAATTGGAGAAAAGACCCTCAAGTTAGGGCTATGTGAGGATCACTTGACACAAATAAAGATATGTAACCTGCAACTAAGAGAGCTGCAGTGGATATTTTTGTACATATGGGTATTTTCCCCACTTCTATGATCTCTTTGGGATACAACCCCAAAAGTGGTATTACTGGGTCAAAAGGTATACAATTATTTATAGCCCTTTGGGCATAGTTCTAGATTGCCCTCCAGAATGGTTGTATCAGTTCACAACTTTACCAACAATGCATTAGAGTTCCAATTTTTCCACATCCTTTCCAGCACCTGTCATTTTCCTATTTTGCCATCTTAGCCAATGTGACTGGTGAGATGTGGTATCTCAAAGTTGTTTTGATTTGCATTTCTCAAATCAATAGTGATTTAGAGCATTTTTCCATATGCTTAAAGATATCCAAAAACTGGAAACTTAGGGGATGTCCATCAATTGGGGAATGGCTGAACAAGTTATGATATATGAATGTAATGGAATACTATTGTGCTATAAGAAGTGGGAAGGAGATGGACTTCATAATTACCTGGAGAGGCTTATATGAATTGATGTTAAATGAGAAGAGCAGAACCAGGAAAAATGTGTACACAGTCACAGATATATCATATGTGTGATGACCAGCCTTGATAAACTGGACTATTCTCAGCAACGCACAGTTAAAAAACAACTCTACAAGTCTCAGAATGGAAGGAGATATCTACACTCAGAGAAGGATCTAGAAAGACCAGAGTTTAAATGGAGACTGAAGCAATACATGCTATTGTTCTTTTCCATGTTTGGTTTTGTTTCTTTTCTATCTTTTTTTGTTTTTTTCCCCATTGTTTGCTCCATACAACAAGACTACTGTACAATGTGAAAGCGTTTGCAGATCTATACCTAATTGTATGCTACCATGGGGGGGGGGGGAGAAGGGAGGGGAGAAAATCTGAAACTTGAGTGATTCTGGAACTGAATCTTTAAACTAAAAGTAAATAAACAAGTCAATAAATTTTTTAAAAAAAGATATGTAGCCTGGAGGTGAGAAGATTAGGGGTAAGGGGTTTTAGAAGTAGAACAACTGGATGAAAGAATAGATATTGTTCCATGGAAGACCAAATGGCCATGTTCTGCTTAGCCCCAGAGGCTATTGCCTAGAGCAGAGAATAGGTGAGAGCTGAAAAAGTGACCTGTCAATTTGAGAATGATTTAAGGAAAAACTTCCTAATAATTCAAATGATCCAGAGGTGAAATTGCATGTGTTAAGTAGTGGTTTTCTATGATTTTGTGGGTTATTGCAGGACACTTTGAGGTGTTCTCTTGTTAGTGATTAGATGGTACTTCAAAGGAATTTATTCCTAATTTTCCTCTCCCATTTAACAACTTTCAAAGTCTTTGAAGGCTATATTAATCTATTATTAAGGCACCTTCTTACAGCCTTAGGGATTTATTAAGACTAGAAACATGATGTGTGTATGTTTATACTTTTTATTCAAATTTTATCACTAAATACATTTAATTTCAACTTTATTTGTGCATTATTGGAGAGGGTGATTCCCATCTGTCAGGATTTAGATTTAAAACATAGAGCATGTGAAAAATTGTAAGGTAAACATGCTGCATATATGAAGTTGTGATTTATTAAAAATAAAAGCTTATTTTGACATGCAGATATTTAATAATGGCATTCATAGTGGAAATTATAAAAGACTTAAAATCAAGAAGACTGGAGTTCAGATCTCCCTCTGACACTTTTTAATATGCTGTAACCTGTCAAGTCTCTGTGTCTCATGCAACCCTCTAGGACTTAGCTACTAAGTCAAAGAGCATTTATGATCTACTGTGGTGGACTGAATTTCCATACCAGTAATTACTTGAGCTGGAGAAATTATCATCTATTAACACTGTTTTTTGTGAATTTGTGTAATTTTGGGTCATCAGTTCCAATCAGATAATTAGCATTTTTCCACTACTGATGTGTAAACAGTTCATCCTATGACATAGTAGATAAATGCATGCATTTGCCATCAAGAAGTCCTAAGATCCTATTCCTCCTCTGATACATATTGGCCATGGGTGCCTAGGCGAAACTTTCCTTTGACTGGCAGAAAGCTATCATTAGGGTCCATTTTCACCAGAGAAAGCAAAGGTAGAGAAAAACTCTCCAGATGGATGTTGATGTCAACCTAACAAGAAGCATTAAGCTATGAACACACCTTAGGAAAGGCTTGCTTACTCCAAGCAAAAAAGGATAGAATCAGGTATATTCTAGTCAAAATTTATATGTAACATTATTTGGAATAAATGGATTCTAATTAAGGAATAGTAATAAGAAGTAAGAGAAATGAGAAGGACATTGTACATGAATAAAAAGCTAACATTGGAGTCAGGAAAACCTGGATTCAAAACTCATTTCTGACCCATATTGGGTGTGACTGGGAAAATAATTTTGTCTCTCAGTATTCCAGGGAGTTCTCTAAGAACATATCTTATAGAGAAGGTGCCAGCTGGCACTGATAGAGGGAATTCCATCAGTTCTTGATACTGATTAAATATAAATTGAATACTAAAAAACAGTTGCAAGTTGTACTTAAATGTTTATGTCTTTAAAAAGTTTTTCTGTGAGGCTTATCTGCTTTATTGTTTAAGGCTGTAATCTGTGCATTTAGTTGCTTTAAAAAGATTAACTTTTTTTCATGTGATTGGCACATAGCTTACCATCTCAGGGACAGGGGAAATGAGGGATGGAGGGGTAGAATTTGAAATTCAAAACTTTTAAAAAAATGAATGTTAAAAATAGTTTTTGCATGTGATTGAGGGAAAATAAGGCATTATTTTTTAAAAGAATAAATACAAAAAAAATGTAAAGATTAATTTTTGAGCAATGGATTGTAGGGAATCCTAATAGGTAGCAACACCTCTACTAGAAAACTGTTATTTTGTGATTATTAAGGTCTTCTTACATGATCTTTTTACAAAATTTTATCTTGGTAGCCCAGATTTTCCATGATTGGCTGTATCCAGCTCTGTGATTCCATGAACTGGGAACAAAAGATCATGGTATTTTAATGGTAGAGCTATACTTGGAAGCACTTGCAGCACTGTCATGTGGGTATGAACCAGCGTTTAAGAAGATTTGGGTCATGGAGAGTAGTGATAAAAATACTAATTTCAGCAACTCTTATAAGTACTCCTTCCACACAGGTAGATCCCCAACAGTTACATTACTTATGTCGTGAAGAATTGGAATTAAGTTTAGAAACTAATTAGATAAAGACCAAAGGAATGGTCAGCAGTTTGTGGAGCTTATGCAAGACCGTCTTTAAGTAATGGAAATGGAGAAATATTGTAATTATTTTTATTTCAATCCTAAGGGATAATGTGGATGCTATGAAAATTTGCCCATTGTTTATTTTGCATTCATGTTTGATGGAACAATTTACATATCACAGTGATTTTTTTCAATTACTAAGGAGAAAACTTTAAAGAGGAGAAGCATCTGAACAATTACCTACCTTGCAATGTGATACGTTTATGCACGAAGTCAGGGGGGAGACTGTTTCTATAGCAACAAGAGCAATACATAGAACTTGCCTGGTGCCTAAAATCACACTTTTTTTTTCTTTTGCTGCCCACTCACCAAATTGGCAAGACTGTGTAAGTTAATTAAACCCAATGGATAATTTAAAGGTAAGAAGAAATTAAGACAGCATGATCTGAATAATAAACAGCTCCCCACCTTTCAGAAAGGAGTCAGGGTAGACGAAGACTAGTCATCTTTGATTAAAAAGAGAGCAAGAGAGACAAGGGATTGAGAGGAAATGGGTGAGGAGCCCAGTAGATCAGTATTATGAAAAATATGAGGTTATAGTCTGACAGTTTCAGAGCTGTGCTTTGTGGATTTGAAAAATAAATGCAAGTCATTTATATCGCCTTTCCTTCATTTGCCACAAAAGAAAAAAAAACACTGTCTCCTCTTCTCTTAATCTTGTCATTATTTTTTCCAACTTTGGTACTTACCCTAAGATGCCACTGAAATAATACAGTTCTAGATTTATTTTAGTGGAACATAAAGAGAGTTGGCAACAGGGTTCAACATATGCAGGCAATTTAGGAAGAAATTTTTCTAAAGGTAATTTCCTGAACTAAAAGTTGCAGGAACTTGGGATGGAATTAATTGGGTCTGGAGAAAATTGAATAATGACTGTATTTGTTTCATAGACTATCAGAAGCAGAAGGAAACTCAGAGGTCATCTCAGGAAACTGAAACATGAACTAGAATCTCCAGCATAGCCTAGAAGTTCTCAACCACTCTATTCTTGTCAGTCTGAAGGGAGAAGGCTTCTTCTGCCTCCTGAGGTAGTTCTCATGCCAATGGTCTACAATAGGATATAACCCTAGTCAAAGGAATCTCAGTATAAGGACACACACTATGTATGTTCTAAGTTCTCTGTTTTTATTTACTTTCAACAATCTCAGTTTCCATCGTAATACTTTTCCTTGACCACAGTGTACCAGTCTTTCAGTGGCTTCTAGAAATCACCCTCCGAGGTTTTCATTGCTACCATTTTTGTTTAAAAAGTGATATCCAGCAACATTTCCAAAATGGTAGACTGGAGCTTAGTTCATTCATTTTATGAATTGGGGAGAGAGTGTCAGTAGCTCTTTCAGAAGAGGGATATTGGTAAGATGATCAATTAAGCGTTGACCAGAATTGTAAGTTTTTGTGATACTGAAAACTATGGCTCTCCGAGGCAGGAGAATAGGGAGTGTTCAGGTTAATCCTTTCCTTACCTTAACAAGTATCCTTAAGCACCAATTTTATAAAATACTCAAAACAGTGCATCTTTTACAAGAGACACTTTTCATAAAGTAATATAAATATACATTATTTGCCTTATGCAAATAACTTTCTTGACGTTCTGGGCTGGACTAGTTGTTTGGTAGGTTAAGTTTAGTTTTGGAACAAAGGAGACCTATGTATGTCTTTCAACATTTAACAAAAGGGAATTTACTCAGCCATAGCAGAAGAAAAATACTCAGCAAGGATAGGCATAGTGAATCCATTCAGTTGATTCAGTTGAGTGAAGTTCCCATCATCACCCACTATACTCAGATGAATGAGGAAGTGATGTCAGCAGTCTTGAGCCATTATTCCCTGTAGCCAATCAAGTCTTGAGTATCTTAACATCTTTTAAGGAAAAGCTAGCCTAATTTGCTTGGGGGTAGAATTAAGATAATGCTCCTACCATGGCTAGTACTTTATTCAAATAAAATTTAATTCTTATAAAGCAACACAAAACAAATATTAAATTAATTGTAAAATCATGCAAACTATATAAACATGATAAATTGATTTACAAACTATAACTTATAAAAATATTAATGTGGTAGTGGCTTGGTTTTCAGCACAAAGTTTCTTAAGATGTTGTGTCATGTTGTGAAATTGCTATTCATAAGTCTTTTTCAGTCACCAATCAAGATTGATATTTTGTTTTACCAAATATTTTTGTTTGTTTTTTGTTTTACCAAATAGTAATATAAATGTTCTGCAATGACAAAAGAAAACACAGTTTCAAATAAAATAGATTTGATGAATGGTAATAAAACTTGTATTACTCTCACAAATGAGAGAATTCTTTATTAGCCCATAGCCAAAATATCGAAAGGTTTTCATATTCAAGTGCTTCTTTCAGTACATTATCATAAGCCAACTCTGTTAACTATTCTTGTTTAAATGGATTATGAAAAATTTTATTATTCTTTGCTAAGTGGCTTTCATTCATTTTTATAAATCTCTAATTCATTTGAATAAAATGAGAATTGTTTCTATTGACTAGGTGTGCGGTTAAAAGGAAGTTTCATTTATGTTTTTATTTCATGGTAGATATTTCTTAAAATTCAGAAATATATGAACATTAAAAAATATTATCACTCAGTATTTTTCATAAATGTAGTCATTTTATCTTTCTGTGTGACAGTATGACTTTGACCTTACATTGATTTAAAGCAGCGCTTCTTAACCTCTGGGTCATGACCATTGGAAAACACATATTTCCCATGTTCTTAGGAACTGAGACACCTCTCCTCTATCCATCTCCAGGCAGGTTCACCCACATGCAGATATGCCCACATACAAATCTAAAGGGTCGTGGCATTAGGAAGGTTGAGAACCACTGATTTAGACTATTTTATTTTTAAGAAAACATATTTTAAGTACTAGAAACAATTTTCTTTTTTACAAAATGAAAATTTCATTTAAAAAATTAATTTATTATTAAGAAATGAAAATTGCTCCTTTTGGCTCTTAATATGTTTCAAAGTACTACAATAAGGAAAATCAGAATGTTTTTGAGCCACTATAAAAGTGTTCTGTATTGTACTCGTAATTGTCACAATATTTTGCAGTTGTGATGTATACAATGTGAACAGATGGTACATGAGACCACATTTTTAACTAGTAATGGTAGATCTTCATTTCATCTTGATAGTGATCGAACTCCATTGGTACAAAGTTCAGTGTAGTTCTCTCACATCATAAGTATTATCCTTAACAAATCCATCAGTTATCTTGAAAATATTTCTTGATTCATCATTGGTATCAATAGGTATGCAAAGTAAAAAAAAAATTTACCTAACATTAGTTTCAACAATATATTATCCATTTTAAATCAGATGATCTTCTTTAATTATATCTGTTGCTTTATCTATTTTAAAAGAATGAGACCATTTTTTCTCAGAGGTTTGATTCCAAAGGTCTTTAGACATAGGAGCAGGTTTCCTTCCCACTAAAATAAGCATGTGCAAATGGAGTCATTGAAAATTGCCTTGTACACACATGGGTCATCAAAAGTCATGCTAGCATAGAAATAGCTGGAAGTAGCAATGTTGTTTATCTTATTAAATTATTTAACTTACCCTTAGTAATTGCACAAACAATTTTATATATCATTAGTTATCCTTTTGTTGTCGTAGAAATGAATTTTGAAAAAGTTAGTCTTATTTTCTCTGAAAAATTATCTTGTCTATATATTGCACAAGCACATTTTAAGATGTTTCAGTTTAATAGATTTCATGAGATCTTCTAATTCATTCATGCAAAGGAGGTTTGATGTTCTTGTTTCATTAATAATGAATCAATTAAAAAAATCAACTTTATATAAAATTCATTACTGATAAAAAGTCATATAAAACAAATTTATGCATTATCCAAGTGTTAAAAAAATACCAGAAAAAGAAAGAGAGGGAAAAATGCTTCAGTGTGTGCACTGAATCCCTTAGTTCTCTATGCAGAAGTAGAAAGAATTTTTTCATCATGTGTCTTAGAATAATGGTGGGTCATTATGTTGATCAGTTACTAAATCTTTTATGGTTGATTGTCTTTATAAGACTGCTATGTATAAATTGTTCTGCTTCTCTTCACTTTGCAACAGTTCATATATAGCCTTCCCATATTTTCTTTAAAACATTCTTTTATCAATTCCTACAGCATAATAGCGATTTGTCACATTCATATAACATAACTTGTTCAGCCATTCCCCACTTGATAGACATTCCCTCAGTCTCCACTTCTTTACCACTAAAAAAGCTATGATAAATATTTTGCTGCTTATAGGTTCTTTTGCTTTCTCTTTGATCTCTATGAGATATAGACTTGGTATTGCTTGGTCAAAGGATGTGCGCAGTTCAATGTCTTTTAGGACAATAGTTCCAGATTACTTTCCCCAATGTTTGGACTATTTCATAACTCCACCAATGGTGCATTAGTATAACTATTTTCTGACATCTCCTCCAACATTGATCGTGCTTGTGAATCTCAGTGGTAAAATAAAGAATGATATTTTTTCAAGTTGAGGTTTCAGACTGCTTCTGCATTTTTACTTTTTAAATTGTCTCTGTTGTTTATAATTATATTAATTTTAGCTACTCCAATAGGTTTTCTTTTTAAACCACTTAAATGTTTATTCAGCATAAAGATATATTATTTCATTTTTAAATTGTTGGAGACAAAAATAAAAAAATTAAATTTAAATTTAATTGACGAAAATTTAAAGCACTTTTGCTATTTCAAGTTTTAAAAGTTGAAATTTGGGGATACTGGCTTATCGTATTGTACTTAGGAAACTAAGTGAGAAATATAACAGATACTCTATTTCTTTTAACTTCTACTCAAAGAATTTTTAGCTTAGAGTTTCCATAGTTTGATTAAAATGACAAATACTACTCTTTTGAAATTTGACAAATGTAGACTTAAATCTTGCCTAATGTGTGTGTACTCCGTAGTTGCTGACCTATTATGTTCACGGTCAGTTTTATAAAATTCACTTTTTCTTCACTCTTGATTACTTTAATTTGAATTTTTATTGAAAAAGTGTCTATTTATGTGAGAGCTGTACTTGAAAATATCTAGTAATTTTGGCCTTTATTTCACAATACGTCTTTCACCCAAAGGGTCTCGTTTATTACTTTCCTAGGGGATAGGTCCCCAGCATTCTGAAAAATCCCATACCTAGGAGTATATAATGCTTTTAGATCACAACTCCAGGGGCTAATTTAGCCCTTTTGTGCTTCAGACCCAGTCATGTAAAGTAACATTTAGGCATTAAGCTTGTCTTCTGAACTGCTTCATTCTGCCTTAGGCTCCTGTTTCTTGGATTTATCTACCCTTTGAAATGAAATTTCTAGAGTTACTAGTGCTTATTCTACCCATCCTTTTCACTCCTTTTTTTCTCTCTTATCATTTTTAAATAATAATGGTTTCTGTATTTCTTTCTTCCATTTTAATTTCTCCATTTTTTATTGAGATATGCTGGAATATTTGAAAGTCCTCTGAATAAAAGAATTTTCTGTGTGTTTACATTGTGCACCACACACACACACACACACACACACATTAAATGAACTGGTAAATGATGTATTTTAGGTAAATATTAGGTTAAAAGAAATATAGTAAGGGTTTTTGTTACTTTGTTATCTGGTATAGAGCTCTGGTTTTCTAGGATTCACATTGGCATTATTCTTTGCCTGTTGTCAGATGAAAATGGCAAATCACAGTGCATTTTTAAGGATGAATGGATAACTTTCTTAAACCCTGTTAGTCACATTTGCCAGCCTTGCTGAAAAATGTCTTAAGTTTCCTGAAATTACACATAGAGGTAGTGTCAATTTCAAATGAAGAGGACTACAAGAGTAGCAAAATACTACTGTCTTTAGTCAAGGCAGGGGAATTTCAACATGGGGCATCATGCAGTAGCATAGTATTGAAGTGCCCAAAAAGGGCAGAGATGGGGCAAAGGTGAATTACATTTCAATAGGAAGGGAGTCTCATGGCACAGCCTCACAAGCTGTTACATAAGTTGTTTTTCATAGCAGCCTAAGGTCCATAGAGACAGCTAGGGAGTGGTGACATCTGGTCAGAACAGTGGGCCCAAGTGCAGCAATGAGGAGTTTCACAAGATGGCCTCTTCTGGTTTGGACCTGCTCCAACCATGGAGTAAGGGTCAGATAGCCCCTTTGATGGCTGCATTCAGCAGTCACACTGTGCTTGGTTAAAAAAAAAACAATCTATTAGCATACAGAGTTAAAGTTGCTTGTCCTTTGTTGTGAGATCTTTTTAAAACAAACCATAATGGTAGTTTTTTTAAAATGTAAAACTTAAGAATGGGAATATTGTAATAAACTTCTGAGGAGGTAGAAAATGTAGAAAATGAGAATGATAAATTGCATTAAAAGGAATAGCCTTTTACTGAGTGGATAAACTTCTAAACTAGATTCTACTATAGGATGTCAAACTGGATTTAGTAAAATATTTCGTATTCTCTCTTTTTGTTCATTTTTCTTTTCATATTTTATCTTCAGTCTCACTCCTCTGCCCTTGATTTTCATCTTCTTTTTGGCAGTGAAAACATTTTCAGGAGTTTTAAAGGTAGTTCAGCTTCATAGTCTTACTTCCTACCTGAATTTTTAAAAAAAGTAAGAAAGCAAAGAAAATAAAGGTATAAATGATAGCTTGTTTAAGGATGGGGCATATAAATAGTACTAAACAGGGTCAGCACTCCTCTCTTATTATATTACATTTCATTCATCTTTTAAATTATAACCATTTTGTTAGCATCCAACTTGATGGCTTGGACTGTTCTCATAGCATAAATAAACTGAAAAAGAGGTTGTGAGGTCATCAAGTTTTGACTGCAGGCAGGATAGCTTATAACCTATGGGAGACAAATGAGAAAATAATCTTTCAAGGTCCTTTTCTTGAAGTAATTATGAAGCTGTCAGGTCAATACCAGATTAAAACTAAAATTTCATTCAATAATTTCCTTTGAGATCATATAAAAATAGCAAGTAAAATTCATTTTCTGAGGTTGCTTTTATAATCAATTGATTAATATAATCTTGAATTCTAAGAGGCAGTTTGGGAGAGGTAAAAAAGAAACCTAACCTCTAAATACCCTGAATTTCTTCATTTATAAAACGGGGATAATATTTGTGCTACTTAAACTTTAAAGCTACATCAATTTTTATCAGTTATTGTGATCTAATCACTTGGTATTGGACTTTTCTTTTCCTTTTCCTATTCCTGTATTACTATATCCCATAATTGAAAATAGTGGTTTTAGGGAGGAAAGGTAAAAAATGGTACATAATAGAAACCAGATCTGAATCATGATTCTCCCTTCCTAAATCAATTCAGTTAATTTGTACCTTAGTAAATATCTCTAGACTTCTTACATAAACAATAAACCATTAAATAAACATTTATTTAGTGTCTTCTAATTGCCAGTACTACACTTGGCAGTGGAGATACAAAGACAAAAGTGCCTACCCTCAAGAAGTTGACATTTTAATGGGGAAGAGAATATATAAGAAAGCTTTACTCCTTGCTGTCATTTTTTTCTACTCACTTGTGGGGAAAAAAGTATATCCTTAGGTGTTGAATAATGACTAGGGATGGGTCTTTTAACTTGCTTGTTCAAGTTCAAACAGATTAGTCCATCAGCTTGACTAAAGGTTCAGTGGATCTGACTGATGCATTCGTCCCAATTTGCCCAAGATACTTTTAGAGAATTGAACTATCTGTCATAGGAGTAAAGAGACTAAATTGGCACAAATTCCAGCCAAGTCTCTTCTGGCACTTCTGACTAGTAGCAAAAATGAAACTTCGTGCTATGCTACCATGCCTATCATATGAGGAGACATGTTTTGTTGTCTGGAATGTCAATGGGTATTACCCTGTCATGGTAATAGTTATCCCCCCACCCCCTCAGATAGTAATCATGGTAACTTCTTGAACATCCCTAGAATTAATTCTATGTGGATTAACTTGATACTTATAGATGTTCAATGAAAGCATGTTATTCCAGAAAGAACACCTACTTTTTTCTTTAGGTATGTTCTTAATAGGCAGCTTGGTGTGTGGACAGATAGGTGTTTCAGAGGAGAGAGTGCTGGGCCTGGAAACAGGAGGACCTGAGTTCAAATTCAGTTTCAGATCTTCAGTCTCATACTACCTGTGACCCTGGGCAAGTCACTTAACCCTATTTGCCTTAGTTTCCTCATCTGTATAATGAACTGTAGAAGGAAATGGCAGACCCCTCCAGTATCTTTGACAGGAAAACCCCCAAAAGGGTCATAAAGAGTTAGATATGACCAAATAAATACAACAGTGTTTTTATTACTGTCCAGTCCTCAGCAAGATCCTTTCCCCTCTAAAAGTGGGAATTTCTAGAAGAAATGTGAGAGATATATCCTTTTGACAATCACCTACTCCCATTTTTTTTCCAGGAAGCTGAAAAGCATTACTAGTTATATCTCTTACAGACTGTTTGCTTCCATTGCTACCAATGGTTTTTCCTGTTTTATTTTTTTTAAACAAATAGTTTTTCTATTTCATTTCTATCACAATGATCTTTTGCCTCACAGAGCTAATTACATCTCTTTCAAGATTAGATTGAAAGCTTTCTAATTCATTTTGAAGTCTTTTCTTGGCTATGGCAGACATTGATGGCTGAACATAAAGGAGTACAGAAGCCATGTTTCTTGAGTTTTGCTATTTTCCTAGCACCAAAGAAGAGACCAATAATTGATACCCAATATGATCTCATCACCTTGCTTCAAATGAAAAATTCATAAGATAATTAAGTCTCTGGAATAAAAAAGGATCAATTTTCTTGTGAGTTTTTTTTTAATTTCACATCCCTCAGAAAGACAAAACTGTAATTGAGGGAGTGATGGTGAAAGAATTAACGTTGCTAATTTTTTTTGTTAAACATCACTTTGTGATATTTACAGATGCTCTTGTTTGGATCTTATTCTGGAAGGTAGTTCTAGTATTTATAGGATGAAATAGCTAGAGTTGAACTTTTTTCTTTTATTAGGAAACTGAAATCTGGGGAGGTGAAGTGACTTTCTCAATGTCATTTAACCATCAGAGGCAGGGTATGGAATAGGAAGAAAAACACAAAATTTGGCCCCATGACCTGGTTTTTAATCTAACCCTGAAAGTTACTGGTTGTATTATTTTGAGCAAGTTCATGAATTCTCTGTGTATAGTCTTAAGAGAGAAGGGCTAGGGTTAGTAGTAATGATGACTGACATTTGTAGATGACTTAAAGGTTTGCAAAGTCCTTTATAAATATCATCTCATTTTGGCCTTCCCACAACATTGGGAGGGGGGTAGATACCATTGTTATTTCTGTTTTACAGATGTGGAGGCTCAGGTGGACCTAAGGTAAATGATTTGCCCAGGATCACACAGGTTTTGAGTGTCTGAGGCTCTATTTGAACTCAGATGGTCTTGACTCCTTGTCCAGTGCTCTGTCTACCATCCCACCTAGCTGCCTCTAAGTTTTACTTTCTTCTCTGAGTAGGAGTTTTTACACACAGACACACACACAAACCATCTGTATTCTCTATCTTAGTATAAAGAGAAAATCATATCTGAAATCAAAGTTGGAGGCACCCTTTGGGAAAGTGTGATTTTTAAAGATTTCTGGAGAGTACGACTATAATTGTGTTGATGGTGTCACTATCTGTCTCCCAGAGATCAGACATAATTAAAGAAAAGCAAAGAACTTTCTGATAAGCCTGTTTTAGCCAAATATAAATAAAATCACTTGTAGGCATTTTGGTGAGAATGACCTTGTTAACTCATATCATTATTAGAAAACTTCAATTCTGTTTGACAAAGAATTAAGTGGAATATACATACATGCATACATACATACATGCATGCATGCATTCATGTGTGTGTATTCTATTTGTTCTGTTGAGTTAGTCCCTCAAATCATGGTATGCTGCTGAAAAATGCATTGGTTCACAATGCCTACTGGAATTAAATAAAGTATATTAGTAAATTTAATTAAACTCAACAGTCATTGAAGTTGGAATGTGAAGGGGAAAATGTGGTCTTTTATTATTTTGGACAATCCATATAGAGTTGTGATATGATCATAGCTTGTATTCAGAAGATTATTTGGATTTCAGTGTAGAGGAATGATCAGAGAAGGGTAGGATGGAGACGCTAATAGTAATCTAGGTAAGATAAAGTGAAAGGGGTTTTACCTTCCTTCACCACCATAAAAGGAAATAATGGGAAGTTAATCTGTGGTTAGGAATGGAGTTTATTCTGTGCTTTTATCACGACTGACCTGGACCTCTGATTTCAACAAGACAAAGGACTTCCAGTAGATATGCTCCCTCAGTTTCTAGTCTTAGAGAGTTACTTGAGGATGTGGAGAGGTGGAATGATTTGCCTCTGATCACATAGCCACAACATGTCATGGTTGGATTGGAACCCAGAGCTCCTTGACTGTGAGGACATCTCTTTATCTAGTAACTCACCCTACCTCTGATTACTCATGATATAAATATATAGTGCCTTTAAAATGATGTTTAAACTGAAGAATGAGAGAGCATTGTTAAACTAATCTTCTACTCCACTAAAAATGTCATATTAAAGCTCACTCTAAAAATATAATTCCTGCCTTCTAGGATGAATTTCTAGAGCTAACTTTCATGCTTCATGATTGCATCTATGTGAGTGCCATCTTTAAACTTTCATTCTGTTTCATTCTAACCCATGTTCTCCAGTAAAATCTCCATAAAAGACCTACAGAATTGGCTATAAAGCATCATCATCTTATATTTTAAAAGGATGCTCTCCAAAACTCTCAAAACCTTTCCCGTATATTACTAGCCTGGGTCACCAGTTTGTGGGTTTTAAAAACTTCTTGATTCTTCAGCTACTTCTGTAATTCAGGTAAAAGTATGGTGTCAACTTTTTGAAAAGCAATGTTTCAAAGTATGTCGGAAGGAAACAACGACAGACTGTTTTGTTCTTTCATTTTAACTAGAGGTGTCAAATTCAAATAGAAAGGAGGTCACTAAACTGTTGTTTTTCTAGCTTTTTAGTTGCATCCCCAATTCATTGATCTCCTCTTTCTCTACTTTATTCATGTAAACATTTAGAGATATAAAATTTCCCCTAAGAACTGCTTTTGCTGTATCCCTGAAGTGTTGATATATTGTCTCAATATTGTCATTTCCTCTGATGAAATTATTGGTCATTTTTGTGACTTTTTGGAAGCCACTAAACTGTGCAAAAAGATCCCCATAGGCTGAATATTGACATCAAAAACTTCACATTAACATTATCTAGGGGGTGGGTAGGTGGTGCAGTGAATAGAGCACCAACCATGGAGTCAGGAGGACCTGAGTTTGAATCCAGCCTCAGACACAACATAAAAACTAGCCATGTGACCTTGAGCAAGTCACTTAACCCCCAACTGCCCTCCAAAAAGCAAAAAAAACCCAAAAACCCTTATCTATGTGTTATTTGTATTTTTCTTTGTTTTTAAATATTTTAAATTAAATTTAAGATATTTTCAGTATTTACCAAGTATGTTTTAATCTGGCTTCAGCCACACTAGACACTGTTATGAATCATGTAGGAGCTATGGGAGTACTGAGGACCACAGGGCCTCGTGGGCCCTTTGTTTGGTGCCTTTCATCTTAGCCATTCACCTTGATGATTACAAGATAGTTTTACTTGGGAAAACTATCTATGTGACTTTCAGCCAGTGTCTTTTCTTTTCTGAATTTAGGTCTTCCAATCTGAATATTCCAATCCAAAATGTGGAGGTCAGATAATATGTCTAAATTCTATCTCCCCCCCCCCCGATTTCTGATCCTGTAATGGAGAAAGGGGGGGAAAGGGAAAGAGAGGGAGAGGGAGAGGGAGATGATGTTTGTGATCTCATAGATGTAGGTACTTCTAATGTCGCAAAACTCAGCCTGTTCCTTCCTCATTTTGTGGGATATCTGCACTGGTAAAATAACAAGTACTGAAGGCTTAAAGTATAAACTATTTCAAGTAATTACCTTGATAAAATTATTTTTAAATGCTATCGGGCATGATCTAATATAGTATCTAATGTAGTAGATGTGTGTGTGTGTATATGTATATAATATAGTAGATATATCCTACAAGGTTAATAACGGCATCTTATGTAGGAAACACAGGTTGAAAAATCTGTGTTTAAAATAATCTTAGTAATTGCAGATTATAAAAGTCTAGGGATCTCATTGATATTTTCATCCACACCTACACAGTAATTTTTCTAATAGTTCTCTTTGAACATAAAGGACACATATGTACTTTAAGAATGTTTTGGCTACTGTGGAGAAAAAATAGAAACTACAATTATTTCATGACATCTTGAGGGACTAATAATGTAGAAATCCTCCAACCACCTGGTAGCCGGATAGTGGGGAATAAGGAGAAACAAAACATACAAAAACTAAGCTGAGAAAAAAGAATGTTAAAATGGTTTTTCCATGTAATTGGGAAAAAATAAAATATTTCATAAATACAATTCTGAAAAAAAAACTATGCAAAGTAAAATAGTTTCTTCTGCTGTCGTAACAACTATTTACTCTCCTTGGTTAAGAGCCACCTATAATCCTTTCTAAATAGTTAGCTCAATTGTGAAATTGTGTCTAAAAGGCTTTCTTTCTTTCACAATTATAAAAACATTTGATTACATCCTTTTGTCTCCTGCCTCTGACCAAGAAATATCATTTCATTGACATGATATCTCCTAATTACTTCTTTAAGATATTTAAATACTACAGTGGCTACAGCACTGGGCTTGGAGTCAGGAAGACCTGAGTTCAAATTTGACTTCAGACATTTAACAGGTGTGTGATTCCAGCCCTCTGCCTGCCTCAGTTTCCTCATCTGTAAAATGAAGATAATAACAGCACCTGCCTCCCCGTGTTGTTTGGATCAAATGGCATAATAAGCATAAAGAGCTTTAGTGTAGTGCTTGGCACTGCGTAAGTGCTGTATGTCAATTGCTATCATTGTTATTATTATTCCAGTACCAAAACCTACTAGCTCTGTGGCAAACATTAACCCAAGGGACCTTTTTTTGCCCCTCTTGAATGATTCCCTCTTTAGCTACCCCCTTCTTCTCCTGTGTTGCTGCAGAATGCTAATGACCAGCTTTTTATGTTGACTGGGCCCCCAAAGTTATAAAACCTCAATCTGTGATCTAGGAAGCTGAAGCTGCTGTCGGCAGTCTTCTCTGCCATGCAAATCCATTTCTTTGCTTTTAGTGCAGCTGCCTGTATCTGACCCCATAGTCATCAGACCCTTTCTGTTAGGTATGCCTCTCTCAAGAACTCCTGTTCTCATTCAAGAGAATTCCCTAACACTTTTGACTAGCTTGGTTGTTTAGGGTTCAGCAAGGGTTAGCATATTCTCTTTTTCTTATGTTCCCTCTTGAGTTCCAAAACTGATTTTCCATTAATTCTGCTTCATTGGCAACTAGGAGGACATCAAAGAGGTCTTTACTAAGTCTCACAAAAAACGTTTGTTCGTTTTTTAATTTAAAAGAAACATTAATGTAAAGAACTAATTAAATAAGCCATTTACTGGAAAATAAAAGTTTTAGCACAGAAAAAAGACAATAATGATTTCCTTGATTGGTATCAGTTCATTGATGCAAAATATACCCATTCCCCCCCACATACATGTAAATATGTATATGTATTTGTATATATAAGTGGGAGGATATATGTGTATATATACATGCACATGCATATACATACATACCCACATACACAAGGAGGAGCCTTAACCACACATGATTTGGCCCAAATTAGTTAATGATATGAATAACTAATTACAATTCTTAATTTTAAAAATATTTTAGATAGTTTATCATTTTAGTATATATCAAAACAACACTGTGTTGCAGGTTACCGAATGCAAGAAAATTTTCTTTTGTGTTCTCTTCAAGCCAACTCTTGAAAATTCAACTTGAATATTTGCATTTTTGAAACAAAGGTAAATTATCACATATGTCTTATAGATCTCATTTCAAAGATACAGAGAGAAAATTACTCAGAACTAAATGTTTTTGACAACCAGTGCTGTCTTTCAGCTTAGATTAACTGGTAGTTTAATAAGTAAGACATTTTCAGTATTGAGAAGCAATCTCATTTTATTTTTCAGGATGAAATATATTTAGGGATCGCAAGGGAAGTGATAATAGAATGCTTTTCTTTCACTGCAGAGAGCCTTGCTTCTTTTATGAGGCTGTCATATCTTCTGACAGAATTCAATGCCAGGGGGAGAGATAAAGATATGACAAAAAAGTGAAGGTTGGAAATGAATGGACCTTCCTGGGAGCTGATCTTTCATTGATCTGATAATGCCTTCCTAGGCCTTTCTCCAGCAGACTGCTGTAGATCAAAAGCTTTTTCTCCGATTAGCAATATACACTCAGAATTAGGAGACAAGACCTTTGAAAAGACAGTTCCAAGACTGACAGATAGTGAGACTCATTTATATTGGTAATCTCTTCCAGTGTCCCAAAAAGTCGTCAGGAAGTTTAGAAATGTTCTGAAATACATTTCTGACAGATTTTCCATAACTCTGCAATTGGCCTACCCTTTCCTGTTGGCTTTGTGGACGTTTCTAGGAAATGTAATGTTTGCATCTCCTCCTTTTTAATGCCTTGCTGTTCAGGAGCCATGTTTAAATATGAACTAATCAGGGCAACCTAGCATTTACCGATGAGGGGTATCTTTCCTCTAAAGGTAGATTTTATATATCATTTTTAAAAAGCACTTTTGGAAGAGTGTATTATACAACATGGATTTCCCCCCAATAACCAATATATTCACTAATGTCTTTAAAAGAAAACAGTTGAAAGCAATGAGTATAAATCATGTTGAATACTAGAGTACTGATGATGGAGGTCATTTTTAATTTTAAAAAAATAGCTGCATGAGCACATGGACCTTGTCTTATTTGATTTTCCAGTACCTTGCATCATGCCTTATGTACAAAATAAACTTAATAACCCCTTGTTGAACTATATGAAATTGAATGATCTCTTAGACGCTAAACTTTAAGACTTTATGGGAACAATGTGGCATAGTGGATATAGAGCTCTTCTTGAAATCTCTGAACCTCAATTCAAATCTTCCCCCTAAAACATATCGCCTGTGGGTTCCTGGAGAAGCTGTCCAACTTCTCAGTCTGAGGAACTGAGATGATAGAATTCAGGGAGTTTACTTACTTATAACAATGAAATCTTAGATACAATCCTTATCCTTAGCGATGTCAATATGGAACCATGAAATAAGAAACTAGAGAAGGATATTAATTTATTCTGTTCCATTGGGTATTTTCAATCTTCCTTTATAAAATGGTATTCCAGAAACTAGAGCTTATAGATTCCTAGGTAAGTAGAAGTTTTTTTTCATTTATATTTGGCAAATCTATCATTTTGTACAGATCATTCACACATGTCTATATGTAGATATCTTATATTATGGATATATATGTAAACATGAAAAATATAGAAAATATTATCGCAAATAGTCATTATGTGTATGTATATATGTGTGTATACATATATATATATAGTAGTCAATAAGCATTTAAGTACCTACTCTGTACCAGGCACTGTACTAAGAAATGGAAAAAGAGGCAAATGTACTAAGTTGTACTTAGTACAAATGTACTAAGAAAGAGAGACAAAAATAGTACCTGGCCCTCAAAGGCTTCATAATCGAGTGAGAGAGACAATACACCAAAAACAAACAAAAATTCTATGTAGCAAAGAAGGATAAATCAGTGGTAGTCTGAGAGGAAAAACACATTAAGGGAGACTGGGAAAGACTTCTAGAAGAAGATGAGATTTTACCTGAGATGTGAAGGGATCCAAGAGGGGCAGATGAGGGGGAAGGGCATCCAGTGAAAATGCACAGACGTTAGAAAATGCACAGAGGTTTTTTCTGCCAAAAACAGTAAGAAAGCTAATGTTACTGGACTCAAAGTTTAGAGATGGAAGGAATTCTTAAGAAGACTAGAAAGGTTGGGGGGGGAGGGCACATTGGGAAACGTTTTGAATTGCAAACATAGGGTTTTATATTTATTTATATATTCATGTATTTATACTTCCTGGAGGTATAAATAAATATATACACACATGTCCCTGTCAAATACTGCATAATATGTATTATGTACCTGTGATTTCATTGATATAAGGAATACTCTAGTGAGTAAATTCCCTTTCCAAATGCATATTAGCAATTCCTTTGTAACTTTGAGTCTTAGAATGTATCTGGCTTCACACCTACTATCAGAGTTAGTTCTGCCTGATGCTAAAACTGCCTTTCTATTTGCTCCACCAAGCTGCCTCCCAGTATATAGATTTATAGGTGTGTGTCTGCATGTGTGTATACATATATATGTGTGTGTGTGCATGTATGTATATATGTCCATTTTTTAATATACTATTATATTTATCTTTAAGCTATCTCATGACATTTCCCCTAAACTATCCTCTTGAATGTGCAAAATTAAGCAGTGGATCCTCTAGTGTTTATGTAGAGTTAAGTAAAAGCATATTATAGCCATGTTTAGTCTCATTTTGTCATCTAGTGCCATAATATGTCACAATAAATCATGAAATGAGAAAAATAAAATTTTATGACTTCCTTGAAATGCAGTGTAATGTACCCTAGCAGAGTCTTCCTGTACAGGAAAATATTGAAGCATGGATGCTTTAATACTCAAATTTTATTAGGTCTAGGCTTGATCTGTCCTTGCACAAATTGCCTGCAGGATTTAATTGCAGGTTGTTTGGCCTTTAAAATAAGATGGCACTTGGCCAGTTTAGAAGTTAATTAGGGACTTGAAATGTCCACAAGACATAGTAATTCTCTATTAGCCAGGAGCAGTTGGCATTTGCTAACACAGAACAGCATTCACCATGGTGTGCTGGCAAAAACACCTAGAAGGAAACATTGATACCTGAAACACAATTGTGTGCTGCATTATTTTCATGTAAAAAATTTTACTGACCTTGATCTTTTCACTAAAGTTATTGAAATACAAAGATCTCTCATGATCGTTCAGTTCTAGACATTGAAACTTAAAATAAGAAATCAAAGCAAATTAACTCTGAGAAGGGATCCATTAAAGCATTTATAAAGAAAGTATCATCTCTCATTCCTAAAATATTTTATTTATGTGAGTGTGTAATCTATTGGAAACAAGGAAACAAATTACATATCTTCCCTAAATAGTCTGTTTTTCTTTTAAAATAAGATTATTATTATCATTTACAACTATTCCTAACACCATGAAGAAACAGAGTTGACTAGAAGTTTCATGTGTCCCATTCTATAAAGTTGGGGTGTCTTGTTCTAGAAACATCAAGGAAAATTCAGTTACTAGACAAAAATGTATGGGTTGTGGATGGGGGAAATGGAGTAAATTTTTTAATGAATGTAAGGGGATATTATCAGTTCATTAAGGATAGGTTAACTCTGGCTGGGTAAATGATGACTGGGAGCATATTGAATGGTGCACATTAGTGACTGTACTAAAAAGTTAGCCTTTATAACTTAGGGTTACCCCCCTGGAATGGTGAGGAAAGTAGAAGTCAGTTGTATGCTGAGACCCAGCCATCCAGGAGGAGTGGGGATTGAAAAGGGAAGCCCAGAGAAGATAGTACACTTATAACACAGATAATCAAAACTAACTCAGCCTGTGACATGTCTGAAAGTGTATTGTAGTGTTCTATAGTTTCAAGGAGGGAGGTGATTTTATATATCTACTCTGGAGCAAAAATTAATCAGAATAGTTAGTCCTTTTTTAAAGGAGTATTATCCAAGATTATATAGTGAGATCAGTTGATTCCACAACAATCCCTACCCCTTCCCCAAAAGATAGGACACAGTCTCACAAGAGAAGATTGGGAGCTCAGTGGAAAGTGGAGCCCAGCTTAATAAACATGAATGATAAAGGGTAAACTCACAGATCCTGACTGGCTGGAAGTCTGTTTCTCTTTTCTTGGAATTCTCATCAAGTTTCCCTAAGGTGTGTATAGCTCTTTTCTGCCCCTTGTAGTTGGGACCCTTTTAGATTCTTGAAGCTGTATTTTCGTCCATTTTTGTCCTGACTCTACTTTTCTTCAGCATGTCTAATCTGTCATCTCCTCCTGACTCGATACCTTGTATGTTTCTGGTCTGACATAAATGGGGGATGGTGGTGGTGGTGGTGATCTGCTGTTCAGACTCTCCCAATGTGTGCCTCTTCTCCACCCTCAGTGAAATGGGATAGGGAAAATGCAGCCTTGAGGTAACAAGTGGTCCTCGAGGTATCTAGGGTGCAGCCTTTTGACTGAGTCCGAGTTATACCAAGCAAATCCTTGTTAAGGGGATTTGTTCTGTGAAGTTTGGATCCATTCAAAGGGCTGCACTGGAGGACCTAGAGAGCCACATGTGGCCTTAAGTCACAGATTCCCCACTGCTGGCTCCTCAAAATGTGTCCTAGATCTTGAGCAGTTGCTGGAATGCTCCCTAGAACTTCCTTCTCTAAGATAGAGATTCCAGGTGATGTTTAGTTCTTTCAACTAATCCCATTACATTTCTTGGAAGCACTTCACTCCTTCCCAACTTGATTAACTAACTAGAATATTCCCACTTAGTATGCCTTTTTTTGATTGATTACAGAGATGTGCTTAGGGATCATTCACCTTTCTGTTTCATTTACTTATGTGATTGCTTGGTTTTAGTAATTGAATAAAAATGTTCTTATCCAATTTGTGAGATTGGAAGTTGTGACACACCCCTCTTAAAGACTAATTTGATGTGTGTGCATTGGTGATGGAGGAGGCTAATGTACTCTGCAATTATTATAGTGTTATGGGAATCTGAAGATCTTCCCTGCCTATAGGCCCTTTGATAGGCCTAAGTGGCTCTGAGAACCTTCCCTGATTTCAAACTATACTTTGCCCCCTAATAGGCTGAATGTGGTCACATGGAGCCTGTGGCAGGAGGCTTGTTCTTCAGGAATGCCCATGCCTTATTACTTTGTGATTGGGCAGTGGGTCAAGAGGGCTGTGACATTCTCTGACCCTGATGTGAGGTCTTGCTTTGGGGCTCCCTGTGGGAAGAGTTGTGTGATCTGGCCATACAAGACTTTGGGAAGCTGTTGAGCCCCCCAGCTTTGAAAACCCAAATGTTGTTGTTTCCCTCTCTGGTAACTAACTAGGTATGGGTGTAACGGTCAGATGACTAGAAGCCCATCAACTGATTTGTTTCTTTGTCTTCTTGTAACTTCTGCTTATAACATCTGTTTGTGTTCTCTGAAGTTCAGGCTATTTACTTTTCCCCCTGAACTAAGTAAATGATATGTTTGTTTGATTAAAGTAAGATTGTTAACCCATTTTCAGTTGCTTTCCTTTAGAAAAGCAGATCTAAGAACCTGTGCTAGCAGCCACCCTGGGTACGCTACAGTGCTTGCTGATACATATGATACAACATGAGTTTTAATAAATATTTTTTAATGTGCTGTAGAACATAGCAGAATGTAAGACCCAGTAGAGGGAAATCTCTTTCAGAGCAGAGATCTAACACAGACATCTTTGAGTCATAGGTTCTTTATGATCTCATGAGCTATTTATTTTAGTGAAACTCAAGGGTATAGGTGATGTGACCTGGAAGGTAGTGGGTGCAGAACAGTAGGTTTTGGTATCTCCAAGCACCTAACACAGAGCCATAAATGATAGGCATTTAATAAATGTTTGTTGAATTCTTGAATTGAATCATAGACTTTAGGCCTGGAAGGGACCACAGAAATCATCTAATCTAATACATGGTATGGTGAGGTATGGGGTTGATGATGGAAGAACATATTAAATGGATGTAAAGGTTTGAGAAGAATCATAATGTTTGTTTTTGAAACAACCCTCTTATATCATCTAAGGCAATCAAAACACTTTTTTCATATTTGCTTTGTGGCTTTACAAAATGTTTTCATTAGGGTAAATAGTGAATCTTAGAAGAACAAGAGGGGATTGGTGCTTTGGGAGCTAGAGATTGTATGAGGTATAAGCTTATGGTTGAGATAGACCATTAAGTATTATGGGTTGCTTCATGGAAGATATTAAAGTCTTGCTAAGTTAAATTGCTGCTATCTTATTTTAGAGTATAATTACTAGAATCCGAAGGTATTTCAGAAAAGTTTATGCACAACATAATCCAAGATCTCCAGAAAGCAGTAATTAATGCCTTAGAACCAGGGATTCATAAATTGTTAAATCAGGAAGACACCTTTTGTTGATATTGGTGTTCAGTTCTTTCCGTCGTGTCCAGCTCTCTGGAACCCCATTTGGGCTTCTCTTGATGAAGATACTAAAGTGCTTTGCTGTTTCCTTCTCCAGTTCATTTTATAGATGAGGAAACTGAGCCAAACAAGTTTAAGTAACTTGCCCAGGTCACACAGGTAGCAAGCGTCTAAGGCTGGTTTTGCCTCAGATATCCCCACCTCCAGGCCTGACACCATCCACTGCAGCACCTAGATGTCTTGGAAGGCACCTTAGGAAAATAGAAATATATGTATGTGTATATGTGTGTGTATATGTATGTGTGTATATGTATGCATATATGCATATATCCAAAATGTTTGTAATGTTTCTGCTTATTCAGTTCTTATATAAAGAACTCACTAAATATTGATACTAATATTTGAAGGGATTGTTAAGATCTCTAAGGAGTCTTTCAGAGATTTTAACAGACCCTTCAAGTCTAGGATCAATACCTAGTAGTTTATGTAAATATTTTACATATATATGTATATGTATGTTATACATACACACACACATATATATATATATATATTCATTTTATATACTACCAAGTACTTCTATAAGAACTGAATAGGCAAAAACATTACAAGGTTTTTGGGGATTTTTTGCTTTTTGGAGGGGGAAGGCAGGGTAATTGGGGTTAAGTGAATTGCCCAAGGTCACACAGCTAGTAAGTGTTACATGTCCGAGGCTGGATTTGAACTCAGGTCCTCCTGACTCCAGGGTCGGTGCTCTATTCACTGTGCCACCTACCCTTGCAAGCATATTAAAAAAAATACTAGCAAATTTTTTTTTATTAAGAATATTTAGTGAATGATATAGTTCTACATGTTAATAATTTGGAGATTTAAAAAATAGAATAATAAGACCTGGCAGTTAATTATATAAAACTTTAGGGCTTTAAAGTATATGAAGAGGGGCAGCTAGGTGGTGCACTGAGTAGAACACTGGCCCTGGAGTCAGGAGGATCTTATTTCAAGACCAGCCTCAGACACTTAACACAAAACTAGACCTGTGACCTTGGGCAAGTCACTTAACCCCAATTGCCCTACCTTCCCCCGCTCCAAAAAATAATAATAATAAAGTTTATGAAGGACCTTTGGTAACATCTAATCAGTGGAACTGTCAAACAATACCATCAAAGAGGCATTACGGTCTCCCTTAAACAAAAGAGAAAACTGAGCCTCAGAAAGTGGAAGGACTAGTAAAAGCCAGATGGGATTTGTGCCTAGGTTTTCCTAACAGCACTTTCTGTCCAGCATTCCCTCCTCTATACCATGCTGTCCTTCAAATAGCAAAGGGCATCTTGCTGCCCCTATCACTGTTAAATAAATTGATTGCTAAATGGACAGTTGTTTTGCTTGGTTGAATCTGTTGTATCTGACTTGTACAGAAATAAATGATGTCAACAAATGAGAAGGAGAACCCTTTTAAAATGATGGAGTCTTTTATGCAAACAAGCTTGGCCAGATGATAACCATAAATCATGGTGAATACTGCAGCTGATGATCACAAAGGCTGTAAACTAAACTGCATTCAAGAGTGGTTAGTTACAGGAATAATGATACTTTCAGATGGGATGTCTTGAAGCAGTTCAGTATACTGTAACCCTAAGCATACATTAACTAACAGTATGGAATCATTTGGGTTCTCGGGAATCTGATGGTTGCTCAGAAAATCAAAAGAAATATATCCAAGACAATTATTTTTATGTGAGCATTTTGATCATTTATCCTTTTTTCTTTGTTTTCTAGCGCCTGGCTACCAAAGCAGAGATATTTCAAGCGGCCCATCAGTGGCGGGATGATTTTGGGGTAAGAATCATTTTTCCTTCATCATTAATGGTTTGATCTCTTTCTCTTGGACAATTCTGCTCTAGTTTCTGTTTACTGATTTCATTTTGGTCCTATTATAATAGCACAAGTTACTTTAATTTTTGTTGTTGTTGTTTTAGCTTTTTCCGCAAAGGTGGAAAAGATAAGGCAGACAGGGAATTCAAAATTGTGTCAAGTGCAGAGAATACCTAAATAATCCTGTCTTAGAAAAAGAAATTGGTTGAGCCATAAATGAGCTCCCTAAGAAAAAAATACCCAGGACCAGATGGATTTTACAAGTGAATTTTACCAAACATTTAAAGAGCAATTAATTCTAATATTTCACACACACACACACACACACACACACACACACACATACACATATGCAAAAACAACAAAGATCATGTGATTGTCTCAGTAGATGCAAAATTATCTCAAGTGCAGACTGTGTTGCTAGGAAAATATATGAATTATTTGAAATTAATTCCCCCTATCTAAGCAACTAGTTGGTTATTGAATTAGAGCTATAGGTAGCATAAGGTCTGGAGAACCATCTACAGATTTATTTGGAGGGTGGCCATTGAAAATCAAGCTTGTGTTTACCTATTTTGAGTTGAGAAAACACCATACAGATTATGATAACCTTGACATTGGGGAAATGCAATCACACTTGGAATAAATGTATTAAGCCTCTTATAATTCAATTTGTTCCACTTTAGCCACAAATAATCTTTTTCTGGTCTATTTTGTTAAAACAATGTCTGATCTTGGCTCTTGTATATGTCTTTGATAAGCTTGTTTTGCAGTGTAAGAGTCCTACTCTTGACTGATTAAAAAAGAACCCCAAGTGGATTTTCTTTACATACCAGACACTGATTATATTCATCTTCCATCAAGAGACAGTGACTAAATTTTCCTTTAATAAGAGGCAATGAAAAAAAATTCAATTAAGAAGTTTGAAAACACTTTAAATTTTTTTTCATCAAAAATCTCAGTTTCAATCATAGAAGAGTTTCAGGAGGGGAAGATCCACTTTTCAGAGCACAGTCCGTTTCTCCTTATTTAATATAGTAACAGAAATGAATTAGGCAGCTGGAGTGCAGAGTTAGTAACTAGGGTTGCTTTGTAAAAATAAAAATGTGGGATTTAACATGTAGGACGTTATTTTTCAGTAGAATATCTGCATTTGCATTAGGAGTGTTTAACAGGGCACCCGTAGCAACTGCCCGGCATTGTGGGCATAGCAATTGAATGGGGACAGAAATAGAGTGAGGAGATTAAGGGTTGTCCCAGAGCAGGTCATCACTGACAGCCCCTGCCAAGGACTCAGTTTATCCCTTGCCCAGCCTCATGCCTTCCAGCAGTGACAAGGGATCTTGTTAAGCCTTAGAGTTTCTAGAGTATGTTTTGGATTTAACCTCACTCTTTCTGAAATTCTCCTTCCCTGTATCTCTTAACAGTAGCTCCAAGTCTTCTTTAGGTGGTCTCTTCAGTCCCTTTCTTCCATTGCATGACAATCCTCTCTTTACAAGCACCATCTAGTCCCAGATATCCCACACTTTCACCTTATCTACCTAGTAAAGGGTAAGGAAGTGTCAATATAATGGTCCTCCTAGCTTTGCTTAAACCAGTAGGTGTGGTGTCAACCTTGACCATGTCCCTGGGTTTGTTCACGATCAGGTCTGCCTCACCCACCCTAACCAACTACTTGAGACCTTCTTGACCAGTATAAGAAGAGCTATTGAGTAGATTTTCCATCATTTCTTTATGACACAAACATAAAAAGAAAATCCAATAGCATTTTAGATAATCAAAAATTACAGTTATTCCTTTCTCAGTGAGATTAGAGGCACAGTACAACACGATTTGGAAAATCTCCATAGAAATCTTTGGACCTCCCTTTGTATCAGAGAAGAAGTGTGACTTTTTTTTCTTTTTATTTTATGGGGTGTATACAGTACTTTTTGGTAAAATTTGGGTTGCTAGTATATAATACTCTACATATATTTTATGCATTTCTGAGTTTCTAAACTTGGTCTGAGTTTGTTAGTCTTTGTATGTTGTCTGTAACTTCCACAAAACTCCCCCCAAATTCCCATTTAATTTCTTATGCTCATCCATGATATATTGAATCTGTGATAGGGAAATAACTGTAATGTTTTATAAATAGTGTCAATAAGCATTTGTTTTAATGAAAAAAATCTCTTTAATTATGTTTTTCTCAACCTGTAAATTCTTTCCACTAGTCATGATTTCCTGAGAGGCAGCAGAGTATAGTGGATAGAGTGAACTTGGAGGGAGAAAGAAATGGGCTTGGATCCCATCTCAGGCATGGATAAGTAGTATGTCCCTGGACAAAATACTTCAATATGCAGGTCTTGGTTTACTCTTTTATAAACTAAGGAATTAGACTCAATTCCCTCTAAGGCCCAGGACCTTCCAGCTCTAAATCCCTGTTCCTATATGTGAACATCCAGTCAGACACAGAAATGATAAGCTGAACAATTTTTAACATAAGCGTTTGACACACTTTTATATACCTATTTTTCTCTGTCTCTCTGTTTATGCAATCCATCTTAAATTGGAGTGGTCCAACATGCACAACAAGACCAGACTGGACATTCACCAGTCCTCACAAGGACTGACAAAACATCAGATGTCACTCTTAAGTACACACAGTTGTCACCTTGGCCTTGCCCCTATCCAAAATTAGTCTTCCTTTAGTTATGTAATCTTTTCTTTTTCTTTCTAATGCTACTTTAATGTGTGTGACCGTGCTTAGCACAGTGCCTGGAAAACAGTAGGCACTTAATAAGTGTTTATTGATTGACTTCATGTCAACTGTTTTACATAAAAGTCCTCCTGCCCCCATGGAAGGCAACTCATTGACCCCTTGTCCTTTCATTTCTTTTGTGCAATGGTTTCTCCCTCCGAGTCTTTGAAATCATGCTTCCTTTTTATACATAGACACATGTAATATAAATATATGTACATATACATATTCATACACATATACATAAACATATGCCTGTATCCCCTGTTAGAATATAATCTTGAGGGTATAGGCTGTTTGTTTTATTTTTGCCTTTTGTAATAACCCCAACACTTAGCACAATGCCTGGCCCATAGTAAGCCCTTAATAAATAGTTATTGATTAACTCATTAATTAATTTATACAGTTCAGGCTGCAAACCTTCCAAGTTCCTGACATTGTTTCTGTGTTCCTGGCCCTACTGCCTGCTTCAGGATCTTGGGCTGTCTCCATCAGAGTCTGATGGGAGGAGGTGGCCCTGACGTGACTCCCCTGACACATGATGCCTGCTATCACTTCCTCAGGGTATTTCCCTTATTAGGTGATATCACTGCCACAAGAGAATATCATTATTAGCAGGGAGTCTTCTAACTTCAGGCACGACACTTTACCAGGCAGAGTCTCCTACAAGTTGTCTCTTACAGAATATGACTCCTATTCTTCCTTAATTAGGCCTTTAAGTTTTCAGTCCAGCAGTCCTGATATAGAGGCTAACAGGGCTCTAGGCCACTGCAAAGTATCTTACTGGCTAGGTGTTTCCACAGATGTTTGGGGGCTTCTTTGCTGATATGTATTTTGTAAGATTATGAAGAAAAACCCCCCAATCATTAACCCCCTTTCTCTGTGCTCTCTTCTTCCATACCCATGCTTACTTGGCCCTGCACTGTAAAAGTCACCATTTATTTATTTAAGGGAAGATTTCACTTTTCACTTGCACCCAGACTCCATGTGCCCCCAAAGCCAAACAAGCTGAGGTTAAATAACAGATATAAAAATGAACCGTTAATGGAAACCAAAACTCCTCCTCCTTCCCACACTAACTACTTTTCCCAGAACTTTGGGGGACCCAGGAGAAAAGCAGGAAGTATGGTGGCTAAGTAAATGAAAGTGGCATTGGAGGAGTGGAGAAGGGACTATATGTGGCATCTAAGCTGCCTAATAAGCCACCAGCCAGGTGTCCTACAATTTGTGACCATCTGCCATAGCTTCCTAATCATATCACTTCAAGTAGCTGTAGTAGTTCCACAGTGGTCATGAATTAGCCAACATGTTACCAGATAGAATACTGCAGAGCAAGGACAGTTAAGCTTAAAGTAGCTCCTGCCATTTTATTTTTTGGGCAGCTACAACAACAACAATATTTGGCAGTGATATAGTTCTTTAGGATCCGTAGAATGCCTGACATATATTACTTCATTTTATCCTTAGGACAGTTCTGTGAAATAAGAACTAGTCTAGTGATCAGCTCCTTTTTTTTCAGATGAGGAAACACTCAAATAAGCTTAATGATTTCCCCATGGCCTTACAAGTAGTTAAGAGATGAGATGTTGTAACAGAGATGAGATCTGATCTCATACCTCTTTAATTCCAAATGTAATGCTCTTTCAACTACGCCATGTTCACTTCTCTGGGAGCTGTGAAGTGGACTGTTAAAGGTACATATCTACAGCTATGTATATAGGGCAGCATATTTTCACTTCATCTTGTGGCAGCATACATGAGGACCTTCTAATGTCCGTTTCCTGTGAAATACCCATAAGAGTCTAGGAGTGGTGGGATCGTAGACAAACACACACACACACACATACACACACACACACATGCACACACATGTGTGGACCTTCAAGTTTTCAGTCCAGCAGTCCTGATAAAGGAACTGTCAAGTGTTCTCATCAACTAAAAAGCATCTTCCTGGCTACATGTTTCCACAGGTATTTGGTGACTTCTCTACTGATATATATTCTATAAAATTATGAAAAGCAAAACAAAACAATAGGTTCCTCTCTCTGTCTCTTTATCTCTATATGTGCGTTATACGTATTTGTGTGTGTGCGTGTGTGTATACATATATATGAAACATAGTGTGAATGTTTACTATGTTAATCATCCTAATTTGTCATGCAATGAATACTCCAAAATTTGAGGAAATCTTTTTTTAAAATTTTATTTTAGACGTAGAAACCAGAACACAAATACAGAAGAGAGAAAAGAAACAAAAGCATATCATAAACTTAAATATTGGAACTTAAATACAAATTAAGAAAGGGGGTAGGCATGTTGCGTGCATAAGAGAGAATTCAAAATATGTAACAATAAATTTTCATTTCAAGAAAGCCTGTATAATAAATACTACATGTTAGGTTGAGAGCTGTCCATCTTTTCTTCCCTTCCTTGTAAGTTTTCTTTTGTTCTCTGCTGTGCACTTTTTTACCTTGTTCTTCTTTTTCCTCTCCACTGCTCCCAGAAGGCTACAATTAAGTGTGGATATGTTCATCTATAGCTATAAAAGGAAGTCTTAAAAAGCCATCTCTGTATTTTTTTTAGAAAGCCAGAATTGCAGTATTTATAGCTTTTGGTCATTATTTATTCAAATTTGTGTTCAGAAACAAATCCATAGATTTAAAAATTCTGAAGGCCAGGAAAGCTATATTCAAATCTTTGATTAGAATTTAAATTCACTAATCCTAACTATCCACAGAAAATATTACAAGTATAGTAATATTATAAAGGAATTGTAGAATTTATGGCATTTTAGAAATAATACTGGTCCTATTTTAGTAGATCTTCCGTTAAAAAAATACTAAAACATGTTTAGCTCTTTCATATAATGTAATTGTAGATTCCTTAATGCCACTCTTTTACTACTGAAAATGAACCATAATGGAAGTAATTATGTAAAATGGCATTAACATTTTAAAGAAGGAGAAATTGTTCTGAGCTTTAGGCAAAGTATGAGAGAGGTTTCATTAATATTATTTAAGTAAAATGTTTATTCTTATCCCCAATTGTGTTTTATAAGAAACCTCATAACTGTCAAGAACAAAAGGCAAAAGCCTAAGTTGCTGGCATCAAGAAAGTGATCGTGTAATTCAGACTCTCCCACAGCTCTAGCTCAAGTCCCAAGTGAATATATGATTGAGGGAACAAAGAACATAATTCTAAGTAGATGGAGATTTATGCAGTCATGCATTAAAAGTTCAAACCAATATTTGTAAATAGATCAGATCTGCCAGCTGCCTTTGAGGTCTCCATGTAACTGGGAGGTGTTAAAGGTGACATTTCATGTCAGTTATTAGGGACAAATTATTTTATTGGGGGGCAGGTGGCAGGGAAAAAAAGAGTGGAAACATAATTGCTCTGCATGAAATAATTGCTGTGATTTCCCCAAACAGATCTTTTCCAATTGCATTTGAAATCTCATTTGATTGCATTGCAATGGTTGGTTAACTAAAGTAATTTAGTTTCTAACTAAGCTTATAACATTAATTGTACTTACACATGTATAAACATAAGGGGTGCCTAATTTGTATTTCAATAAGTAGGATCTTAATGCATGGGTTATTAGTATCCGCTTGTTACCATGAAAACTAAAGCATAGACTTTGAGAAATTGGTCCGTAAATAAAACATTTGAAAGAACCACGTCAGCTTTATCTTCACAGGCAAAGTGAATTAAAACATGAGCAATTCTCCAGTGAAGGTGAAAACTGCCAATGACTAATTAGGAAAACTTAGGTCTTTCCCTACCCCTCACACTTATTACCATGTTCTCCAAAGCGTCATTACTTCTGAGGAATTCATTTTGTCTCTTGAACTCCCTAAATATTTTCTTTATATGGGTTGTCATAAGATTTCTTAGAAAGTTGTAAAATTCATCCTTGACTCTTTTTATGTGACTCAAACCATTGCATGATCTATTGAGTTGTTTCAGCTTTATTAACTAAATTGAATTGCCTCGTAGTTTGTTCTATTGATTGTGACACCAGCAATTGTGAACGTCTGAATGTGGCACGTTAGTCACATTGTGCCTCATTTGGTCACAGTAGATAAAGGTAGGCTCAGTACCAAGGTAGAATTGGAGGATGGAATGTTTATATTCTGTGCAAAATAATGATTGTAGTCAAAAAGAAAAATTCTGTTGAAATTGAAATAGTAGTATCCATGGATCATATGTGGCACTTTTTAAAAGTTAGACTTATATTCCCATATATTTGTATCTGGATAATTTATTCTTTTGAAGAGATTTTTAATGAAAATCAATCCTTCCATGGATGAACATTTATTTTTTCCCATGATATATACAAGTTAGCGAACAAAAATGAAAAGTAAAATAATCAGAAGATTGGTTTTAAAAAACACCTTTCTAGGCTGCAGTTATAAAACAGAGGTCTCTTCACTGAGCTTCTATGAAATGAGAGAAAGAAGAGCAGTAACTATATTTGGTTTAAATTTACATACACAGTAATGTGTTTTTCTTCCTTCTCCGTAGGGCTTTTATCCCCATGTAGGACATCATAGGTGTTTTGCACACAAGTATTTACCCCCATGTGCAAAATATAGAGATATTTAATGGATTTGTCTGAGTACTGTATAAAACTTTGTTTCTATAATTTTTACTAAATAATTTGTATTTGACTCCTTTATCTATCATTGTAATTATGATAATAATTTGATAACAACTGACAATATGGCCAAATATAGGAAAAGAATTTGTCATATAATTAGCAAAGAAAAAGGGAAAATGTTTAAAGCCAATGTTGAAATAGAGGAACCTGAAAATATTGATAGTTATGATTTTGACTCTCTCTTTAATTCCCAGTTCCATATTTCCAAATAGCATGCAGTAAAACATTGTGGTTTCCAACAAAAAAGGAAATATTCCAATATTCAGTAAATATTCTCCCCTCTTTAAGTTATGCAGATTAACTCCCCTGGCAGATATGAAGGCTGAAACACAAAGACTGTAATAAATTCTGTCAGGAGAGCACTAAGACCAGAACCTACAACAGTGTCTAGAAAGCATCTTTCATCTTCCAATTCAGATTCTCTGATGTAGTATTGTTCAGAGAACTCCAGGGTAAGTATTAAGAAATCTGGGTGTTAATTCTGGTTTAGCTTCCAGTTACTGTGTGATTCTGGGCAAGGAAGTTAAGCCCTCTGGACCTTTATGAAGTGAGAGACATAGTCATTAGAGGAAATGTCTCATGAAATGACAACAGAAAGCTATTCATCCAGTGATGCAATGGCAAAATCATCTGTGAATCAGTCTATTTGTAGACTATCATAGGCCTGATTTCATAACAACTCTCTTTTCCATTACTGAGAAAGTCTACTATAGTAAAGGAAATAGGTAGAAACTATCATCCATCATGTGTGCTACACTGCTACATCTGTTACACATGGAGCATTGCTTTTGGGTAGCTCATCAAAGAATTCTTCATTGTTGCAAGGCAATATTAGGTGTGGAATATGTATTTATCCGATGGGAAAAAATAGCACTTAAAAAAGAATGAAAAAAATAACAGTAAGAAAGTAAAGATCAGTCTAGATCCACCCAGATAAGCAAGATGGAAAAGTTCCAACTGTTCTAGGAGATTTAAGCCAATCACCAGAAAAAGAATTATCTTGGAACGTATAAATAACTGAAAACATAAATATGCAAATATATGATGGGCTGCTATTTTGAAGCTTTCGGGGGGGGGGGGGAAACAGCGTTTAGGCAAATTAGGTACCAGCATATTTTCATCCAATATCCAAATTAACAACCAGACTAAATGAGCAAAATGTTGCAGATTGGAAATTGGCCGTGGTAAAAGAAAACCTGCTAACTAAAGACAAAATTAATGTGACAAAATATGAGATTTATAAGAACCAAAACTTAACAAATTGGTCCCTGATAATGATGAGTCAAAAGACATAAATGCATACTAGTGCAACATAGTAAGATGATTACAATAGGACTCAGCAGTCCTGGAATTAAAATCATGAGTGTGTATTACTATTTCAAGTATAGTCATAGTATAAGTATGAATTGTACCATGAATAAAGAAATGCTTTATTTTTCCATTCTGTCACACTCTATGAAATTGTGGGTCATATTAATTTGGCTTTGTGGTGATGAAATTTTTAATTGTAGGAATTGCCTGAGACTATAACAAGTCATACATAGAGTGGTTATAATCTTTATGTGGTGAGTGTACTTATACCCATAAAATCAGAGTTCCTTGGGGGTGGTAATAGATAAATAAATAAAATCCTAATGTAAATTAGGTTACCTAAGTATAGACAGGAATTAACTCATTAAAACAACACTTAAAATGGCATATTTTAATTATGAAGATACAAAGAAACTAAAGACAAGAAATCTCAAAATAAAATGTTTTCCATAAACATATGCCTGTCTTATCTAGAAAATAATATCCATTTTGGTAAAAAAAAATACTTAATCCAGTTATAAACTAAATATTAATGATATAGCCAATGAGCAAAAAACCTTTACAAATCATTAGGAGTACAAAGGTCCATTTTATAGAAACTTTGTACTAGTTTATTAGTTTTTCTAAGAATCACAAAATTTGAGTAATATAGATTGATTTTATATTTTAAAAATAATCTTTTATTACTCAGACTCTTAGATCCTGTTTTGAATTCAGTAAGAATTTTGTAATTTGTAAGAATGTCCCTTTAACTATTTGCTTTGAAACTAAGACACTGATGAGTCTAATTAACATTATTTTTCTTCTTTCAACAAGGCAATATATGTGTCAGGGAATAAGCCATTCATTCAAAACAAAAAAGAAATATTTCAAGGCCTAAATTTCCTGCTTGTCCTAAACATGTTATAGAAAACAAAGATTAATGAATAATGCAGTTCATAGTTTTACATTAAAACAAAAGGATGAGTATGAAACAAGTTATTGATCTTACATGATTATTTGAATTTATATGCCAACTCTAGGACCCAGCTTTATTAAGCTTTTTTTTAAATCCTAGTAATTGTATGATGATATGTTAAGAGTTTAAAATATGCAATTGCAAGTGGATCCAAATAACAAAAGGACAAGTTATGTTCTTGAATATAATCCCCCTGAATTAAAAAAAAATACTAAATAGCTAGTGAGAAGGAAATTTGTAACCAGCTAGACCTGCTACATTTGAGATGAATTAAACAAATAAGGAGTAAAGATGAAAATACTTGAGACCACTTTACATTTTGTAGTGCCTTAATGTATTTAAAATGTTTTCCTCACAATAGCTCTGTCCTCATTTTAATGCTGATTAAAATGAAGCTCAGGAAGCAATTAAAATCAGTTCAGTTTTTATTAAGGACATTCTTTGGGCAAGGCAGGGGAACAGAAACACAACAATGAAACAGCTTTTTGCCCCAAGAATCACAGATCTATAACTGGAAGGACCTTCAGAGGTCATTGAATCAACCCTCTAAAGCCCAATTTTAGATATAAAAAAATTGAGTCTTAGAGATGTAACTCACCCAAGGTCATATGGGTACTTTGTCTTTCAAATCAGAGCAGTATGTCCTTTTGTAACATCTTACTATTTTTTACTTATCCCGTTTCCAGAAAGAAATAGTAGAAAATTAATGATGTAAACATTTTTTAAAATTTTCCTGTAAGGAGTAAGCTTGGAAATTTTTTTTCTTAAAAAAAATGCATCCTGGGGACGGCTAGGTGGTACAGTCCATACAGCACCAGCCCTGGAGTCAGGAGAACCTTAGTTCAAATCTGGCCTCAGACACTTAACACTTACTAGCTGTATGACCTTGGGCAAGTCACTTAACCTCAATTGCCTTGCCTTGCCCCCTCCAAAATGCAAACAAAAAAAAAGAAAAAGAAAATGCATCATAAGTCTTAAAATTATATTAACACAAAGTTTATTAACAATTCTCTTCTCCAGTCATAATTCACCAAACTGTACGTGCGGCTATTTAAAATGTGTGGTGCTTTTTCCAAAAGTTCCTTTCTCGGCTACTCTTATATTTAGGAATGTCTTTTATTAGCTCGTATGTTTTTAACTGCTTCTATACTTTTAGAATAGGTGATTTCATCTCCCTGGTTACTTACTCCCTCCACCAATGCTGTTTGCATGCCCTCTGAATCTTGGAAATTGCTAGAGATAAAAATATTCATCACCTGGTGGCCAACTCTGGCAATGAGCCTTTCCAAGATGCCTGGTCGTTGGACAACAGACACCACAATCTGTCTGTCACTAAGCCCACGCTAGAAGCTTTTCCAGCCTTGTGGGATGTGCCAGAACTTTAGTTCTGATGACATTAATTTATGTTACCATTTTAAAAGCCCTTCCTAGGGAAAAATAAGCAACCTTGTTTTGCATCCATCATTAATTACCAAGCTAAAGTTTTTCTTTTCTTTCACAAATAATGGATTTTAGAGCTTTGGTGAAAATTAAATATAATTAGCCCAACACCTCAATTTTATACCTTTGGAAACTGAAACCTATAAGGGTTGTGACTTACCTAAAGCTGCAGAACCCAGGCTCTCAACTCCCAGGTCAAGATTCTTTTTTTTCATGCATTAGTCTACCTGAAAGGGGTGATTAAAAAAAAAAAGTACCAGGTGAAGAATATATTCTAATTGCTTTTTATGTGAACATTATGTTTGTATTGGCTACATTCCCACATAATTTCCATTTTACCATAATACCCTTTCCAGAAAATAGAGAATCTTTAGTGGTGGCTACCCACCAAAACTCTGTGGCAGAGGATAAATAGCATACTTTGGATCTAGCAAGGCAGATAGAGCCTCAAGCAGTTTGCTCTTGCCAATTTGATTTGGTTCTAAGTGTTACAAGCCACTCACAAGTTTAACTACAGTTCTCATCAATTTTAATAGGGTCAGAGTATGTGTAATTTGATAACTTTAATACAGTATAGTTATCCAGGTGCTGCACATTTTATTCTCTTTAAGTAGCCTTGCTCCTCACCCTCCTGTCAAAAATGTACTCTAAAATCTATTTCTGTCCTTATGTATAGGATATCAGAATTAATCTATTAATGAAAGAACAAAGATTGCTGTTAAACAACATGACACTGAAACATGTACCCAAATCCTATAATTGGAAATTGTTGACACGTGTCTAATTGAATTGTGAGGCCCTTTTTCACACTCAGTTCTGATAGTTCTATTCAATCAAAAGGAGTTCTCATCTAGTCAGCCAGAGCTAAATGAGATGGTTTCACCCCATCTTTACATGAATGAGGGTTCCTTTCAATATATCTACAAAATTCAATAGTAACATTTCAGAGTTTCCTTTGAATATCTTGGTAAAGCAATGTTTAATATTGTGTTTATGAAGCAATGTAAGGAAGTAGGTTTGTAGAATTTGATAAGAATGGCTAAGTATAGGGAATCTAAGTGGATAGATTGTTGGGCCTAGAATCAGGAAGGCTCATCTTCCTCAGTTCAAATCAGGCTTCAGACACTTAGTAGCTGTGCAACCCTGGGCAAGTTACTTAACATTGTCTGCCTCAGTTTCCTCATCTGTAAATGAGCTGGAAAAGGAAATGGTAAACCATTCCAGAATCTTTGCCAAGTAAACCACAAATGGGGTCATAAAGGGTTGGATACAGCTGAAGATCCCAATCCCAGAAGAGGGATAAGGTAACTGTCTTAACACTTTGTTTTTACATTTTTGTGCACTAGGAAAGGTGAAAAGTTCCCACACATATGTTGGCATTATGTCCTGTACACAACACATAACTCCTAATCATGGTCTAAGATGAGTGGGGAACCTGCAGCCTTGAGGTCACATGTGACCCTCTAGGTCCTCTAGTGTGACCCCTTGACAGAATCCAAACTAGAAGATTCAGTCAAAGGGCCACACTTGAGGACCTAGAGGGCCACATGTGGCCTTGAGGCAGCAGGTTCCCCTCCCCTGGCCTAAGATGATGTTCTGAGTGTGGGCCAGCTAGGAGGCAAACCTTCTGCTTCCCGTGACCTGTGATACCAGTCAACTCTTCATCATCATCATGACTTTTATTCTTTAATGTTAGTATAGAGTTTTACTGAATACCCAGAGTGCTTTGAACATCTGCCTGTACCCTTCACCCCAATACTTCACCATGGATTCACCAGGCCTTAGAACAAAAAAGGAAAAAAAATCGTTAATACCTTTAGTAACACAATTTAACAATAATCACCTCAGAGTGAAGGATTTTCCTTGGTAAGAATCTGCATTAACATCATCTGTTAGGTACTTTGAAGTGTTCTGAGCCTCATTTCTTCTCATTTCCATAAACTTTGTGATTCCTCTGATATCAACTCCTTAGGATGCTAGGATAATGCCTCCTGTTACTACTGGGGCAGATTATTCACAGTGAAGACAAGGGGGTTAGCGTCTTGCTCCTCTTTTCAGCCTTCTGTTCTGGAATCCTTGCATACCACACTTGTGTAAGAAGACATACATGTGCAATTGAGCTATCAGCCTTCTCATACTCTGATTTGTCTTTTGATTCTGTCACAGTCTGTAAAAAAGGACTTTTTTAAGCATCTGCCTTATGCCAGGAACTGTCCTAAGGGCTGTTTTATTTCCTTTTCTCTGAATTCTTTAAAATATCTATGCTACTTCTTGAAGGACAGGAACTATTTGAGTGTGCAATAGAAGAGGAAGAACAAAGAAATGAAGTTCAGCATCCTTCTTGGCCCGCCATATTGGAAAACTTTTAAAAAGTCAAAATTAAACACATTGATTATACCACATTATAACTAATTCACCTCCTTGTGTTGCACAGCCCAGTGAAATTGTACTCCTTGCATTTTGTCACACAAAACACTCTTTACTTTGCACTTTTATTATTTCCCAGACCTGGAACGCTCTCCTTCTCTCACTCCTCCTGGCTTGCCAAGCTCTAATCAAGTCTCTGCTTTTGCAAGAAGCCTTCCCATGTCCTCCTTAATGCTTGTGCCTTCCCTCTGAGATTATCTCTAGTTGATAATCTACTAGTTGGTACACAGGTGTTTTCATGTTGTTTCCTCCGTTAGACCTGGAGATTGTGGAGAGCAGGAACTGTTTCCCTCCTTTCTTTGCATCCCCAGAACTTAGCACAGTGCTAAATGCTTGACACATAATAGGCATTTAATTGTACTCTTGTCCTCTTGACTTGACCTGTGAGAAGTTAAGTGATTTCTCCAGTGTCACATAGCTAGAAGCAAAAATTTCAACATGGGCCTTTTAGATCCAAATCCAGCATTCTGCTGTCTACTCTGCCACCTGCATGCCTTAATACGTATTGGTATCATATACCATACAATACACTATTAAAGGAAAAAATAGTCTTTAAAAATAAAAATCCGAGTGACTTTTCTTACCCCTGCCCGAATGGAATTTTCACTGTTCTTACTGCACTTCTGTCCATACTGGTGACATTTGTGTACATATTTCTTTGCCTGTGTCTTTTTCCCGGTATACTGTCCTGCCTTTGCAAATAGATGGTGAAAAATTTTAGAAGGCAAGGCTTAAACTTTTATGTATTAAAACTAGAGTCCCAAAGACATCAACCTGTACAAACTAGAAGCATCCATTTGTTCTTTCGTATTAAGTAACTACTATCAGAATAGCAGAACACTACTTTAGGTGCTGGGGAATGTTTCAAACCCCTCACTCTTCATGGAGGTCACAGTCTTGTTAGGGGTAAACCACAAATACAAAACGCCTTAAGATAGAATATTTTGCATGCAGTTACACTGCCTAACTCTGATATTGATATGTCTTCCAAGAAAGATGGTTTATAACTTTAGTTATCTGTTCTGATAAATGTAGCCTAAAAACAAGGTAGCCTGGCTGGTGTCTTCAGATGAACTTTTTTAAGTAATCTGTGGGAAAATAGTTATTCCTAAAGTGGGATAAATATAAAATACTTTTTTTATCTCCAAAATACAGCTGAATGTGGTTCTCCTCTACTCTAGATTACTAACTCCATATACAATTAGAATAATAGATTCAAAATTGCTAGGTTCCCTTGAGAGTCATTTAATCAACCCCCCCATTTTATAGATCTGAAAGCTGCCTACCTCCTCACCCCCACCCCCACCCTGAGAAGGCAAGTAAAAGTTCCTAAGGTCACAGAGAGCAGAAAGGGGATTCAAACTGATGCTTTCTACCTTTCTCTTACAGGAGTCTTCCTCTTCAGTAATACCATTAATTATTGTGACTTTAATTACCAATGCTGATTTTTTTATGCTTAGGTCCATTCTAATGTTCCACAGATACTAACAGGATCAGATTAAAAAAAATTTTTTTTAAGTATGGGTGGGACCTGAGGCTCTTGAAAGGGAAATAGACCACTGTGGTTTATGAAAGCTATCTAGTGACACCAAGCCAGTTCCTAGTACAAGTTTGACAAGGAGAACTGTAGTTAAATTTGTAAGAGATCTGCAACAGGAAATCCATAACAAATTTGAAAAGCAAATTGCCTTGGGCCATATCTGGTCTCCCATTTTCAGAGCCTGGTGTTTGTCATATTCAGTGGAGTTTCACTAAGGAGTCACTCTTAGCTTAAAGGTTATTTAGTTAGGGAATATTATTACTCCATTATTCAGAAGTGACTTATCTTTTTCCCTGCCCTAGATTAGTTGCAATGCTACTTACTGTTCCTTGATAGCTGGCATTAGGATATAGCATTGAATGGCCTAGGCCTAAGTGAGAGAATGTAGGTTTAGGTGTCTGTGACTGATTATATTAAAGATTGTTATATCTCTACGAACCTTAATTTACAATCATTCCCTACTTTGCTAAATTATTTTCTTTGTTGATATAGATGTGTAGATATATGTATTATAGATAAAATTATATACTCAGTATAAACTGAGACTGATAACAGTATTTACATAACATTTCAAGTTACTTTACTTATAAGGACAACTTGAAGTAACTTCTGTGATTATCATAGTTTTACAAATGTAGCCACTAAGGCTAAGAACCAAGAAGTCACTAAGTACTTTTATACATCTAATAAATGGTATAGGCTAAAACTCAGTGTTCTCATGTCAAGTATTCTGGCCTTTCTACTGTGCTATTATGCCATATGCATTCTTTGATAAAATTCATTTTCCGTGTATCTAGTTTTAAAAATTGTTTATTAATTTAATTTAAAACTATTCATTTAATAAAAATATTTAAATTCATTAATTAGTTTATTAAATTTGTTTAATTTAATTTAATAAAACTATTAATTTAAAATGAACTCTCAGTTATGCAAATAAAGAGGTACAAATAATACAAAAGGAAAAATACTGGAAAATATTTACATGTGTGTGTGAAATATGAATGTTAAATGTTCTGAATGGAGAAGGCAACGTTGTGCCATGAAAAGAATTCTGGATTTAGAGGTAATGGACCTGAGCTGTAATCCCAGCATTTTCTCCCTGTCTGACATTGGACAAATTACTTAACCATTTGGTGCCTCTGTTTGGTCAACTGTAAACTGAAGGGGTCAACTAGATGACCTCTTAACATACCTTCCAGGACTAAATCTATGATCCTTTGATTGTATGATTACTAACAGTAGCAAAAACTATATATTATGAATCTGAGTCCAAGTTCACTGAAAATTCATCAGCATATTGAGGCTTCAAATAGAGTTAAAGGAGCAACTTCAGTAAGTTGCTATTTTGGTTTTAAAGGCTTTATCTACTGGAATATGAGTCAGAAAAAAAATAAATAAAAACATCTATATCAACAAAGAAAATAATTTAGCAAAGTAGGGAATGATTGTAAATTAAGGTTCATAGAGATATAACAATCTTTAAAATCTGCAGATCAGTATTTGATTGGACATCAACATTGTTTGATGTTAAATTTTATAATGTAATTTATTAATAATGGAAAGAACAGTATATTTCAGAACGAGAGAGGGAAGAACATTTAAAAGGCCATAAAGTTTAAAAAAAATCGGGGTGGGGGGTGCAGATCTGGGCCTGTGATTCATTACTGATTGTTTTGGGGAACTCTGAGTAAGGAAATGTTCTCTTTCAATGCACGTTAGCAGCTGTTCTGAAACTTACAGTCTTAGAGAGTTTGTAAACTATATTGGGGATTTTAAAAAAGCAGATCAAAGAAGAGGTAAACTTGCTACTCAAAGTAATTGAAACAATGATAATGGCTCACAGAGATGTAGAAATGCTTAACTTTTATTTCTGTTTCTATGTGATCCCTAGGATTTACTGGACTGGAAAAGAAAGGAGAAAACTTAGTTATTGGGAGTTGAAAGGGTCAGGGAATTCTCTAGTCTGAGAGGAATAGGATTTCCTGAGAGAGACATATCTGGGGGTCTGATGTTTCTGCGTCAAAGATAGGAGGCCAAACTGAATGCAAAAAAAAGTATGAAGATGCTAAGAAAGACTCTTCTCAATTATAATAATAGCTGACACACAGAGACTACATATATGTATATACATACACACAATACACAAATATATACATGCATATACATATATATATCTTACTATTGTGTGTTATTCTTCTGCATAGAGTATCAGTGACACTAAGGTGTCTTGACTGTTATGTGAATATGGACCAGGCACTAGCCTAAGCACTTTGCCATTATTAGCTCCTTCAATCCTTACTACAGCCCAGGAATGTAGGCATTGTTCCATTTTACAGAGGAGGAAACTGAGGAAAACAAAAGCTAAGTGACTTGTTCAGGATTAGACAACTAAGAAATGCCTGAGATTGAAACTGAACTCAGGTCTTCCTGACCGCCCAGTGTCTTATCTACTGTGCCACCTAGCTGCCTCATATATATGCAAATTCAACTTCCTAGCGTACTGACTAGCTTTTATAACCTTTTACAGTCAGAGTACACAGCCAATCAGCATTCTGTGGCAATTTGTGATAAATAAATTAATGCATTTCATAGGAGATGAAGGAGTAGAAAAAGAGGTGGATCAACCAGTGGAGAAAGGGAGAGTATTTGAAATGTAACTGGAGGCAATGATTATCTTTTAAGAGTATCCATAGGTATGTGCATCTCCCATCCACATATCAAGATCATTCAAGGCCCTTTGGAAGCTGTAACAACATAAATGCCAGCTATAAAGGACCTTCTACAAACAAACATCAGATCACACACATGTAGAGATATGTGGTCACCAAATATTCTGTGAGTGAGAGAACCCAGCCCAGAGTCTAATTTTAGGAAGAGATTCTTGTGCATGGTGAGGGCCTCCAACTACTCCTCTTTGTAGGTGGACATTGTATTATTTCCATTAAGACCCAAAGCATTGAAGTGCCTCCTAGAAAAGATTTGTAATTCCTGCCTGCACAGGATTTTCTCCATTCTGTAGGACTCTAGCCTAAAAGTCTTTTGTGGAGTTGTGGACAGGATGGCAGTGCTTAGGGTTATTTCTCTTTGATTTTCCTCTGTCTTTTTTTTTCTTTCTGGTACACTTTTAGAGCTTTTCTGGAGGTATTTTGTGGAGAACTAGGTTCTACATGTCATAACAGACTGCTCAGGCACTTCCCCAGTACCAGTGACTTGTAAAAAAAATAAATAAAAAGCAAAAACAAAAAAACAGAGGAAGGCCCGCAGTATGTTCTGTAGTTCCTCCATTTTTCAATGAAGAATTTATGGAAAGACACAGATTAAAATGTCTTGGAATGAGGACTCATATATTTACCACTAGAGAGAATATCAGTACTGATAAGATCTTTGATCCTGTTTACATGTTAAAGGATCTCATCATTGTCATGGCTCATATTACATGACTGAATCCAGTATTTTATATTGAGTTTAGCTTGAACTATTATTGAAATAAATTACTGAAAATCGTATTTTCATTTTCTACTCAAACTCATTATTTTTCATCATTTAGAAATGTGCTCAGACTTTTTTCCTTGGTCTTAGGCAGCCATTATCTAATTAAAACTGGTAATGCCCTTGGAATAGATTAAAGAGAGTAGGTGATTAGAAATGCAAGAATAAGTCTAGTTTGTGGAAAGATCTATAGCCTTTTCTTCAACTGATTAGAAAGAAAAAGATTCTAATGAGGCGAAGGTTATAGATTTAACCCTGTTACAGCACATTTAACTTTTCTCTATTGCATAGTAATAGACTGAATCTCTAATTCCAAACAGCTGACTCCTAAATATGTGGTAATGGGCCTTATTGGTAGGAGTGAGAAATAGATAAGGAGATTATAGATCAATAGTTGTGGATAAATCCATAACCTCTATTGGTAAAAGAATTAAAAACAAATACATACCAATGATATGTCAGAATGATTTGTATTTGATTCATGTAAAATGGTATGTTTCAGATCCTTTTACATAATGACTAAATAGATGGAACTTCATAGTTACCTCTTACAAATACGTTTTTCAAGTGGCTCTATACACTTTTGGAGAAGGCTATCTGTATATTAACAAGATAATATTAATCTGAATATTACCCTAGAAACTTACCATAACACCATCATGTATCTCATGTTGCTGGCCTCTCTCAAGTAACATTATATCTACTCTTTGTTCTGTCTCCAACTTAACATTTCCTCTTGGAATATAAGAGTTTGGATTATGGCTTATTGAGAACACTTAACTCCCCTGCAAGTATCTCTATATACCTATGCAGTCCATGTGACTTACAATACCACCTAAGGGTTTTCTCCAGTGCACGCAATTTCCCATATTGCCAATCTTTATACTTAGTGCCACACTGATGGGATGCTCTAAGGGCCTTTTCAGATCTAAGTGAAGCTATCTCTATTCCTAACTTTTCTCATGAAAGCTTTCTTCTCTGTTCCATCAAGACTTGCATTGTCTTTCCATCTCTCTGTCTATCACCAGCTCCCTATATGCGTGTTGTTACTTGAAGGAGTCATATGAGTGCAAAAATCTCTCTTCTGGTCAAAAGCAGAAACTCTGCGTTTATGTATCTTGATGTCTGTTTTTGTCTGCCTCCGGACTCTTTCTGGAAAGAATTACACCTTTGGCAAAGTTGTCTTGTTATTGATGTCCCCTTCTCTACTGTATTGACACTTAGAGTTGGTCTGACCTTTACTCTACACTGCTAATTCCAATTATTCCCTTTACCACTATCATTCTGCAACCTCCCACCCCTTGAGTTGTACTTCTTTTGTTTCTGTCACCTTATATTCTTGTTATTTTAATAAACTGACCTTCAGAATTGCTCTCCTTTTTTCTCAAGGATCTCCCTTTCCCTTCAACAAAACTACCAACAGAAGAATCAAGAGAGTGGTATGGTATCATCAGTCAGGGTTTCTGTTGAAGAAATCCAGGGACCTTCTATGTCCCTACTGTAGCGGACCTGCAGGCCTGAAAGAAAATGAGGGATAAGCATCCTCTGCCTCTGCTAGGAAGTAAAGGATCATATCATTTCCTGCTTGTGCCTGTACTGAGGCAGGCCCCCTGAGAACTCACAGGGCAAAACATCACCTTCTAATATGAAGTTAAACCTTAAAGGAAAATGTTAACTAATATAAACACCTTCATCTTAACAGTATATTTTTCTCTATTCCCTGATACTTTACAGGGAATCATTCCTCATCGGTTATCAATTATACCTCTTATGTTGTCTCTATCTTTGTGATCCTGAATCCTCTGTTAATGCACAAACCTAGTTTCCCACCTCCCACTTCCTGATGCCTTACTCTCATTTTCCACAACCCTGCCTCCCCACAAATATCCTATCCAAATCTATCTACACCTTCTACTTTGCCCTCTGGAATTCGTGTTCCATACATAAATAATGAATTTCCTTTCATCTTAAATCTCTTCCTTTCTCATGCCTTTGATATTTTAGTATTTCCTTGATCCCGTCTCCCTTCAACTCTGATTCATCCCAACATATTCTCTAATCTTGATTGTCTGGTTAGTGAATCCTTCCATGCTGCCTTCAAAAATCTCCATGTTCTTACACTTAAAAAAAAATCCCTCAGTATCCTACCTCCATGCTTTGCATGGGATGTGCCCCTACCGATATTTGTCTTCTTCATCTCCATTTTTTTTAGAATTCCAGACCTTCTTTGATACTAGGGTAATACACAATTTTTGCAGGACGCTTTTCTTAGATATTCCTACTATTAGAGCCTTCCCCTCTAAAGATACTCTTTGTCACTCTATTATGTAAGTATCTTTTATATACTTATGTATTGCTGTAAGCTCACTGAGGACCAGTGTAGTTTTTTTTTTAAATTCTTTTTATCCGTAGCACTCAGCCCAATGCCTGATATATTTTAAGCACTTAAGAAATGCATGTTAATTAATTGATGAAACCAGACTGTCCTTTATGTGTAGTGTTCTGTAATTAGAAGGTGAACTCATTGTGTTCACAACTACCTCACTTTTCTATTTGAATGCCCATTGACTAGCAAGGACTTTGGCATATCTTAAGTACTTAATAAATGCTTTTCTAGTCCATTCTATTGTCACTTGCTACAGACAATCATCCTTTCTTTGCATTTACCAGGTTTTCAACCTCAGTGCCATCACTGACTCCCCATTCTCACAGACCCCAATATACAGTCAAATCATGGGATTTCTGTCTCTTCATCTTAGCTCTGTGTTCCCTTCTTTCCACTCACATGGTCAACAACCTAGTATAATCTCTTATTTGGTCTCCCTACATCCCCTCCACTGAAATCTATCCACAGATAACTACTAAAGTAATTTTCCTAAAACATATCTGATCATATTGCTCTCTTACTCAGGAACTTCTGGAATTTCTTCCTCTAGGAAGAAATAAAGAATCCTTAGTTTCTCTTTTTTAAAGCTATTTATTCTTGCTTCTTCCTACCTTTCCAGTCTTCATAAAACCTCATTCCCATCTTACATAGTCTACAATCCTCCATAGGGCAACTAGGTGGCGTAATGGATCAGGCACTGAATTTGGAATCAGAAGACCCATCTTCAGAAGTTCAAAACCAGCATCATATACTTATTAACTGTTTGACCTTGGGCAAGTAATTTAACCCTGTTTGTCTCAGTTTCCTCCTCTGTAAAAATGAGCTGGAGAAGGAAATGGAAGACCACTCCAGTATCTCTGCCAAGAAAATCCCAAATAGCATCATGAAGAGTCAGACACATCAACCCTCCATTTGCTGCTCCTTATTCCAACTCTGTATTTTTCTGAGGTGTTCCTTGTGCCTGGAATGCTCTCCCTCTTTACCTTTGCCTCCTGACTTTCTTTAAGTCTCAGCTGACCTCTCATCATCTTACCCAGCCCCTCTTTTGGTAATGCCTTTCCCTAGGTCCAGTTTTTCTTATGTATAACTTTATACAGTTACTTGCATATCATTTTCCCCATTAGACTATGAGCTCCTTGAGTGTCAGGAGCTGTGGTTTTTGCCTTGCTTCATATTCCTAAAGTTTAGCTCAGTGCTTGGCATATAATAGATACTACATTAATGCTTGACTTGATAGTGTTCATTTTCTCTTCTCCTGGGTATATGATTATGCTCCTCTAATTAAATGTTTGTTAAGTCCAAATAAAACTTTAGAAAGTAAATAGTAATAATAGTAATAATAACAATAAATAGTAGTATATTGCAGCTAGATGGCACTGTAGATAGAGTGCTGGACCTGGATCAGTCAGGAAGACTGATCTTCTTGAGTTCAAATCCAACCTCACACACTTATGTACTGTATGATCCTAGTTAAGTCCCTTAACCCCATTTGCCTCTGTTTCCTCATCTGTAAAATGAGATGGAGAAGGAAATGGGAAACCACTCTAGTACCTTTTTTGAGAGATGACAGAGACAATTGAACAACCTCAATAACAAAAATATAACATAGCAAATAAATAATAAAATAATATGTTAAGATAAGTCATGTGACTTATGTTATGGTTAACAAGACTGCCACAGAGTTAGGAAGAACTCCTTTCAAATCATGCCATTAATGCATAATAGCTCAGGAATATTGAGCAAATCACTTAAATTTTCAATGCCCTGGCAAGTCTTTAATTCTATAAAATGCAGAGGAGTTACCAGTATGCATCAACAGAAACATTTCCCTATAGACATGAAATCATAAGCAGACAAAAAAGAAAAATCACCTCATACCCTTCAGCACAATGTGACTGTTAGGACACTGTAGCCAACTTGCCAGTTAAATGAGACATTATTGTATTTCAAAAGGAAAAGTTGTTTCATGACCTTGACTCATAGTCCATATGGAATGCATAAACAAGTAGGCAATAAATTCCTTTCAAATATTTGCACTCAGCTACACCTATATATGCTAAGTCATAAATAAAGTAATTATTTTTCATATGTTTTACATATGTATATATGTGTATTGAATGTAGTACATTTGGACATACCATTATTGTAAGGATGATAACAATTGAAAAAAATCATTTTTGTTGCTGTTTTGGTTATGCCGTAGTGCAAGGTAAGCCTACTCCAAGATCTAAAATCTTCTTTGATCTGTGTTATATTTTGTTCAGATTTTTAATATCAGAACTCTCATTCAACATTACTAAATGAAGGCGAAAGGAATAAGCCATTATATAGTGTGCATTATGTGCCCAGCACTGTGCTAAACAGTTTCATTTTAATCCTCCCAACAATCTTGTGAGGTGTAGATGCTGTTATTAGCCCCAGTTTGGATTTGAGGGAGCTGAGGCAAATAGGAGTTAAGTGATTTGTCCAGGGTTCCCTAACTAGTAAGTGTCTGAGGCCATTTTTAAATTAGGTTTTCCTGACTACAGGGCAGCTAAGGCAGCACAGTGAGTAGAGGACTGGACCTGAAGTTAAGAAAACTCATCTTCCTGAGTTCAAATATGGCCTCAGACACATAATAGCTCTGTGAGCCTGGGTAAGCCCCTTGACTCTGTTTCCCTCAGTTTCTTCATTTATAAAGTGAGTTGGAGAAGGGAATAGCAAATGACTCCAGTGTCTTTGCCAAGAAAACTCAAAATTGGGTCATGAGGAGTCAGACATGACTGAAAAACACCTGAACAACTTCCTGCTTCTGGGCCTACTGTGCCATTAGCAGCCTTTGGGTATTAAAAAAAAATTACACTGTGGTTTAAATTGCTGAAATTATTTGCAAATGATTTGTTTATTGATGAACTAATTGATAATTGTATAATTTGGTCTTGTAAATAGCATTCTATTTTTTAATGCGTACCCTCACTTTCCAATTTTCTGTCCATTTATCACAGCTTTTCTCATCATTTATCCATCCTTAACTTCTTAGGTCTTTTTGGGGTCTCTCCAGGTAATCTAAACAGGTGAATCAACTAGATTTGAAGTTTGGGACTATCTTTACACATTATGAAAGCAAATCAAATCATTTACAACAATAGTAGTCATTTTTCATTTGATTAATTCATTTCCTGCTCTGAACACTTGGAGTTTAGAACCGTGCAGTTTTTTCATAGAAAATTCAGATGAAATTGCCAGTTAATGTGTTTTAGCTGTATTTATTCCTATTAGTTTTTTCTCAGTTTCTCTAGTCTTTGTTTCAGTGCAGAACACAGTAAATGGACAGAATAAACTGTGTGTGAGAGTAAAAGTAAAGTGTGCTTTAATTTGGCAGATAGGAAATGGTGACAATAAAGGTTAATTAGGTGTTAATGCAGTTTCTTCATTCTTCTCACCTGGTTATTAACTTTGAAATCACTTTTAAAAAAAATAAGATTTGTCATCCTGAACAGTTTATGTGCTAAGAAAGTGCGATCAGAAGATGAGGATTTTTATAGCATTTCTTTGTATAACAACACATATTAAGGCATCTTTTTAAGAGAAATAATCCGTAATCAGTATAGCATCTCTGCAATATTTCCACTTTCTACTGAAGTGACATCAATCTGCCTTACATTAAACTACTTCACTCTAAGTGCTTTCATTAATCATTCAAAAATACCCAAATAACTCTGCATGTTCTCTTTACTCATATTCAGTAAAGAGAAATGAACTTCCTTCCATATAACTTAGCTTCCTTAGTTATAAGATGAGAGCACTGTATCTCTGTTACCTTCCTGCTATTGAAAAATAGAAATGAGTACTAGAGCAAATAGATTTGAGAACAGAAAATGTTTTTTGGTGATTCTGTCTCCTCTACTAAATCTCATTCCCCTGGCCTGATATTGGCCACAGTCTAGACATTTCTTCCTCCACAGCACTGTTTCTCAACCTTCCTAATGCCACGACTCTTTAATACTTGTATGTGGGCTTATCTGCATGTGGGCGGACCTGCCTGGAGATGGACAGAGGAGTGGTGTCTCGGTTCCTAAGACTATTGGAAATATGTTTAACAATGGTCTTAGGTGACTCCAGGATCATTTGAGCCCTAAAGGGGTCACAACCCACAGGTTGAGAACTGCTACTCCAAAGAGACTAGCCGTATTTAATCAGGTCATCAGGACCAAAGGAGCAAGAGCCTTAATATGCATGACTGTGGATCAGCATCTCACTTTTGACCCTGAAGAGATGGCTAACCCATAGTAAAAGCCCAAGACAGGTTTTCCAAACCCTTTTTTTCTCACTCAACGCATCTTGCTTATCCTTTGTTCTACTCCTTCAAGCCTTTTCTGATAGTTACTATTCAACTTAAGTTTACAAGACGTGTATTTACTAATGCCATAATTTATGGATATCATTTTGCCTAACATTATTGATCTCCTCTCTTCTATGTATCTAATTATGGAGGCCACCTACCTTTGATCTAAGTGACTCAGTGGTTGGACACTGAACTGGAGTCAGGAAGGCCTGAGTTTGAATCTTGATTCAGACATTTGCTAGCCATATGACTTTGTCATTTAAACTGTTTAAAAGACCCAGTTTCCTCATATTTAAAATGAATACAATATCACCTACAATAAAGGATTGTTGGGAGGATCAAATTACATATATAGATATATACACATATACATACACATATATATATTTGTATATACACATACACATATAAATATATATGTATATAAATATCCCTTTGTAAGTTTTCAAGGACTATTTAGATGCTAGTGTTGATGATGGAGTAATTAGAAAGACTGTATCATTTCTGAAATTTGCATTGGGGGATCTAACTAATATCCTTAGAAGATATGAATATTGTGGACCAATTGGGTACTAGCCCCAAGTGTGAGCGAAGACGTGAAAAAGAATTAATCAGGCAAGGAGTTCGTAAGAAAGAACTCCATTTAATGATTCTTTGAACAAAGTTTTTATAGAACAAGCAGGCAAAGATTCAAGTACTTCTCATCAATAAGCTTAGTTTGTCACATCCTGAATTATTGTCATTATCATAGTCTTATCATTATAATAGTCTGTCACATCCTGGAAGCAGCTCAGGTAGGATCAGGCTTTGTAATTCTAGGTGCCAGAAAATCTTGGGAAAACCAGCACATCTTGGGAAAGTCAGTTAGTCTTTTTAAATACATAGCAGGCTTCAAAGTCTGAGGCCAAAGCATACAGTCTCAAAAACATCTGCATAGAAACTGACCCCCAGGAATCAAGTATTTTGACATACAATAGACTTTAGTCTGTTATATTCTGAAAGTAACAGAATTTGATAAGGAATATGTTATCTCTGTGTTATCATTGCTTTTAGTCTGTTATATCCTGGAATCAACACAGAATGGATAATTTGATAAGTAACATGTTCTTTAGGTGCCTGAAGTCTGGGGGCAAGGCTTTGATGTCAGAATCCCAAACAAAAATCCTTTTCAGTGTATCCCAAACTCAGGGCACACTGTCAAGATTTTTATCTGAGTCCTGGATCAGGCCTCCTTGGCTCCCCACACATGAACAAGAGTATCCCAAGAGAAGAGGTCATGGATGATGTTTGGTCTCTATTTTTAGAGAAAGTAGCTACATAAGTGGTATCATATAAATCATTGGAGTTATGGAAAGGGAAGAAATACATAACAGAAAGAGCATCTGCTAAGGAGTCAGCCAACCTGGGTTTGAATACAAGATCAGTTTCGTCAAGCAGAATTTAATCATGTATACTGATTACTTTGTGGTCTGATAAAAATATGTGTTCTCCTAATCCTTTAATCCTACCCCAGCCCGTCCACTTTTCATATTGCTTATCTCTTTTCATATCATAACATTGTTTACATGGCAAAGCAATTATTAAAAGGTAAAACAATTTTTAAAGTTTTAAAAAGGACTCTCATGGACCCATATGTCTTTAACTATAGGTCCTAATCATATGATTTCCAAATCTGTATTTCTACTCTAGCCTCTCCCCAGAACTCTTACAAAGTGTAAGCTGATGTCCTGTGGATGCAACATTATTGCTCTTTCCACAATGCCAGTTTTTAAACATATAGTCCCATGTAAGTATCCAATCCCAAGTTTGAATCTCCTAATTTTTAGCACTCTTTTCAAAACAGTAAAGTAACTCTTCCTTACAGTTTTAAGATACATTGTTGAGCCATGTGTCGGTATCCTCCCACCACACTTTTTTTTTTAAATATGGCTTTCATTCTTGTTACTCTACTGATGCTTCTCTCTTCAGTTGGAGATGTATATAAATGTGCTTCATAAAGTTGAAGCACCATGTCACTATAATCTCCTATGATTTAGATCTTAGAAAAACATTGCTATTTTAATGATCTGTGATTTTGTGGATATAATTTGGCCTGATTCCTCTCAGGTCAGATCATCAGCTGTGGATTCATTCTCATAGTTTTGTCTCTGAACTCTCATTAATCTTCCACAGAGGATTTCCTCAACTTGCTAGACAATTTCTCTAGGTCTTTTTTTTATGTATAGTGGAATCCATTTAAGAGATGAAGTCTTTATCTGTTATGTGTTGCTCCCCCATACATGACAAGTCTACTTCATTTTTGTGTCAGACATTGATAAGACTCTGCTTCTTGCCAACAAGTCATCACTGGTGTGCTGTGACCCAGTTATTTCTATTGTGTCTTTCCATTGCTCTTTAAGTCATTCATAATTTTTATTCCAAGCATTCATCCTTCATGTTTTCAAGAGACTATTGATATTGACAAGAAAAGTTTTTGTGTCAAGAATACATCTTGTAATTATTGAAAGCCTCATTTTATTACCAAAATTGGATATAACCCACTTTCCTCCTCTTTTTCAATTTTAGGCCCAATCTGTTATCCATCTTCATTTTCTATGCAGAGGTATATATTCTGATGGAATAATTTTTAGCAAATAATCACTCTACTTTGAAGACTGATAAATGTCTATTAAAATGTTTAAACAAGAAATGACTCTTTTGTCCCTGCTGAAGAACATGAGGGCCCTGAGTATATAAAATAAAGGGCTTCCCTTATCTCTCCCCACAGTACACTAAGTTTTTCATTCTACCTGGTTTATATCCAATTAAGAGAGAGAACCAGCCTAACTGGGAGTTCCCCTTTGGGGCACAAAAGATTCAACTAACGCATATAGGTTCTCTATATGTAATTTAGGGGCACAAATAGTTCAGATTATTGAACAATCTTAAGTTTTATACTATTTTAAAATAAATTCACCTTTCTTTCAAAAACATAATTAAAGAATTAGATTGAGAACATATCATCCAGTACCAATGACTCTTTAATGAGTGGTTAATAATATTTTGAAATTAGGTTAAATGGCTATTAGTCTTATTTTTAATGAAATTTGTATTTCCATTGTTTGCATGTAAGTAGATATTTTAAATATTTTAAATAGATTATTTTACATGTGGTTACATACTGCCTTTGTAATAATTGGAAAACTATTTTCACCAAAATAGCAACAGTAAACTAAAGACAGCCTTAAATAAAAAGGATCAACACGGTTATATTCATGAGGCATTCTTGTATAAGTGAAAGATAAGAATAGTTTATCATGGGAATTTTTGCATCAGTGAAAGAGATTTCTAAAAGTATGGCTAGTGTAAAGGAATCAATACAATGTTGTTTAGGAGGGTACATCTACTGATGTGTTCAATTCATCCTAAAAATATAGCTGTTGTAGTAAAGACAGTTCTTGGATAATCTCAGACTCAAACAAAAAAGAACTTTCATTCATTGATTTTGAGCCACAAACCTATATAGGAAATTAGCAGATGGTTATTCATTTATCCAAACCAAAAACAAAACAAAACCTACAGTGCATCTACTTCTAAGAACTGAAAGACTGCTGTCACTGGGTTTTCTTGTATTTTTGTGAATACATGTTTGATGGTCTCATGGACCCACAGAATAACAGACTTCTTAAGAATTATAGGATCATCTTAGACAGTCTTTAGTTGGATGAAAATTACCTGTAAGCGACTAAAATAGAATGAGGTTGAAGAATAGTTGAACTTTGGAGTTGGAAAAAAGACATACTTTAAAAAAAAACCACTTAGCTTAGCTCATTCATTTTAAGGATGGGAAACTTATATTCTACAGAGGTTAAGTAATTTGGGTACTTCCAAGAACATAGTGCTTCCACTCTTTCCAGAGGATCAAAGTTAAAAGTGAGTTTATGGGATCTTGATGACTAATGAATCATTAGTAATTCTCAAGATCAGTGCTATAGTTTGTCCTTTGCAAAATGTTTTTGTTGTTTACATTTTACAATGGTTTTTTCTACATTAAAAAAAACCTTCCTGTAGATATTTCTTGAAAGTTCTTCAGCTCCAACAGTATACAAGATTATACTGTATTCTTTTCAGCCTCATTTTTTAGTCTATAATTTGATCAGCTTATTTGGCAGGGTTTTTTCTTCCAATAAACTGCCTGCATCTTTATGTTTTATAAGAAATTTGTCTATGATTCAGAATAATGGACTTGGAAAGGCAATATAAGTAGTCTTGCCTTTGGGCAAATCAAGAAACCCCCATAACTCTCTATCAGCTCTTGTTATGGTTAAAAGATATTAACTTTTAATCATTAGTCAGAAAAATATGAAGGTGTCTTAAGTAGTGGAAAGAGATACCATAAACTGTTGGATTAAATTTTAATTCATTAAAACAGGTATGCAAAGATTCACTGTAAACACTGAATAAAGTATGTTCTCCACCATTATGGAGGTGTTTTGCTCCTAACAATATTTCCTATTGGATTTAGTTTCTGTAGAAAATTTTACATCTATTTTGAAATTTTCTTCTACTTTTTTCTCTCAAAATTTTAAAATTATATTTTAATGTATTATCAGGAGACCTAAAAGAATTCTAACATTCTTCCATAAAAAAGAAGTAAATTGATGCTATCTCTTAGTGCTTGTTAGAAAATGATAAGCCTTTGAAATTAATAAACTAAACAAATTCTATCTAAGTGTTTATTCTCTGTCATTGCTTTTTTTTTTGGAGGGCAGTTGGGGTTAAGTGACTTGCCCAAGGTCACATGGCTAGTTTTTGTGTTACGTGTCTATGGTCAGACTTGAACTCAGGTCCTCCTGACTCCAAGGCCGGTGCTCTATTCACTGCACCACCATCTGTCATTGATTTTTAATGCTTATTGGTGAAAGCATTATATGTTTTAATATAAGATTAATTGCATTAGTAACTTCTTTTAAAACATTTATTGATTTTCTACAGATCTGGTATTTTAGAATTTTGCATTTGCTTTCATTTGTTGTTTTACATATAGACACACATACAAATGAAAATTATTTGAATAATACCTTTTTCCACTCAGTTAACTGAATTTTTAGTGTATTGTCTGATTATTTTACTGTGTGTAAATTTATCATTGATATTTTTGAACACCTCATTAAAACATACTTAATAATATCTGATATAGAATAATGTCAAAATACTTTCTTCTTTGATCAACTGTGATTTTCTTACAAACTGATAAATTTGTATTCATTTCTTTCCCCAGTAATTGCCCAACAATTTTCTAAAGTTTGCAGAACTTTAAAAACAGGAACAAAAGTATGCCATATAATTTATTATTTTTATTATTATTATTATAGCATTTCCCTGATGAAGTATTACTAAGAATGACATAATGTTCTAACACTCTTTTGATTTTTAGCTTACAGCAAATCAGTGCAGAAGTGCTAGTAAAAAAAATGATCATTTTCTCTCCATTTATGAATGAGAAAAGCTTTTAACTGACTTTTTAAAAAGTTTCTATTATTCATTAGAAGTCTTTTTTTGAGACACATAAGGGTTCTAACCTTTAGTGTGTTAGATGAATTTTCTTTGCTCAGGTAATGTTAATTATATTTGAATGTGTCAGTCTTTCAAAAAAAATAAATTATACTATTAAGATTTCAACTCTACTTATTTCACAGCCAGCCACTTGATTCCCTATTCCTAAGCCATGAGATACAAGATCTTTTTGTGGATGGGGTAGTCATGACTTTGACTCAGCACATGAACTGTCCTTATCACTGTCTCCTTATATACTTCTTTTTTATGTCAGCCTTATGCCTTTCATTCCTTTGAAAAGTTTCTTTTAGGCAGCTTGCCAACACTGGAGTTGAGATGACGGAATTTGGAGGGACGGTGGAAGATTGGACTGCTTACCACCTTGGAAATGAGGTCTCGTTTACTTCCCCTTCCCATGGCAAATGAAGACTGGCCCATGGAAGGCTCTTCTTTTATGATCTGAACAAAATTCCATGCCTCAGTCCTTTATTCATGGAGAGACCTTCCAGGGCCGCTGGCTACCTGGATTTCCTATCTCTTAACTCCTTCCATTACCCATTTCTTCTTCTCCTTCCTCCTTTAGAAAGGCTGCTTTTCCTGTTCACTGGACTCAGAATACTGCTGGTTGTTCATTATTGGGAACCTTGAACTGGACATGGCCTCCCTTATTCCTAGGACTTCAAAGGCTCTTGCTTTAAATTTATAAAGCAATGTTAAATAGTAGGATTTTCTTTGATAGTCTAGTAGGAAGATAAAGAGAGTAGGCTAGAACCTTAAGGAAACATAGTATCTTCTAATATAAAAAGAGGAATAATGATCAATCAACTAACAAAGTGTCTTCTAAGGGCCAGGAACCTTACTGGTTTTTGTTTGTTTTTTAGATGCAAAGTCAAAACAAAAACCTGTGTCTGCCCCCAAGAAACTTTGTTCTCTACTGGAGGGATAGTATGTGCATAAATAACTATAGGAGTCTGAAGAGGTAGGGCACTAGAAAGTGGGGTTAATCAGGAAAGGCTTTATGTAGGAGACATTTCTTGAGCTCTGTCTTGAAGCAAATTGATTAAGAAGTGATACATTTTAGATGTGAGTCTTGGCCTGTGCAAACTCATACAGAAGAGATGCAATGCTTTGTATGAGAAGAACAAAGTTTGAGTATAGGAAGAGTAATAATATTTAAGGTTAGAAAGTTAGGTTGAGATCAGATCATAAAGGCCTTTAAATGCCAATGAAAGGAGTTTATATTTTAGCTAAGAGTGCATAGGAATTTACTAGAGTTTATTGAATAAAAAGGTGACATGTCATAGCAGTACTTTAAGAAAATCACTTTGGCCATTGTGTGAAGGATAAATTGAAGAGGGGAAAAATGAGACAAGGAGATAAAATAAGAGGATTATAGACCTAGTATTAGTGCCTTTTTATAGGTGAGAGGTGCCAAGGGACTGAAGTAAGATGGTAGGTATGTGAGTGAAGAGGTAATGAATGTAAGAGGTGTTAGTTCTGGCAACTGAATTGATATGTGCAATAATGCAGAGTGAAGAAGCAAGGCTAATGGCAAGACTGGGACCCTGGGAGGTTGAAAGGTCATTGACACCCTAGATCAGAAGTGTCAAAGTCACATAGGACACTCAGAAGTTTCATCTGAAAAACCAGATTGAAATGTTACTGAGAAATATACATCCAAGCTCTTAAATCAAAATTAGTTCTTGCATTGATGAAAATTCTCAAGTTTTTTGAAGCATATGACTTTGGAGTATTGTTATTTTTCGTAAATCTTTCTTACTTTTGCTCATTTTGTTCTGCGTCAGTTCATGCAAGTCTTCTCAGGTTTTTCTGAAACCATCTCTTTTATCATTTCCTATGGAAGCTTAATATTCCATTGCATTCTTATATTGCAGTTTGTTCAATCATTGTCCAGTTAATGAGGACAGCCTCATTTCTAGTTCCTTGCCATAACCAACAATAATTGCTATTGACATTTTAATACATATTGATCCTCTTTGATCTCTTTGAAGTAAAAACCTACTAATAGTATTGCTGCAGTAAAGAGCATAAATAGATTTGCAAGCTTTTTCTCTTTTGGATATTCAAAATTACTTTCCAGAATGGCTGTATCAGTCCACAGGTTCACCAGTAAATCATTGGTAGACTTCTTTTTCCTGCCAGTCTTCCAGCAATTATCATTTGCCCTTTTTTGTCAGCTGTGCTAATCTGATAGGTGTGAGGTGGAAACTCATGGATGCTTTAATTTGTATTTCTCTAATTATTAGTGGTTTGGAGCTAAGATTTCTTTCTTTGAAAATATCCTATTCATAGCTTTTGACCATTCATCAATTAGGGAATGATGTTTATATCTTTGAATTGTATAAATATCAACCTCAAATCTTGAAAACATGATCATTATTAGACAGACTTGATACAAATATTTTCCCCCAATTACATGTTTTCACATTTTAGCTGTATTTATTTTTGTTTTGCAAAACTTTTAAAAGTTTTATGTAATCAAAATGGCCTATTTTTATCTTCTGTGATCTCTCTATCTCTTGTTTGGTCTTGAATTATTCCCTGTCACTACATCTAAGACATTTTGAAATCTAAGACATTTAATATAAGAATTTTTCATGAAAGATAGTGGACTTATATTTAATATTGGTCACTGTCATATTGTTCTAGACATTAGTTAGGTGCTAATTTTTTTTTATAGACAATGGAAGCATTCTACAAATTCTACCATTTCCTTACACAATGTGCGTTGATTACAGAGTCCTAACTCCTTAGGTATAATGGTTCTGTAATTTTTGGTAGCCATAATCTATTCTTAAATCACCATCATAAAGCCCTTTTCCCACAAATAATTCCACATGACTTAACAATTTCTTTGATGCTTATTTCTTGGCATATTTTTGGCTAAATTCTTGTGGATATTCTTTTGATTCCATTCTTAGATCTTAGCATTTTCAATACAATACTCTAGGATCTTTACTATACTTGAGCCTATTTTATATATTTACAAAATATTAAAAATCTTTGAGAGTATAATGGATTCAAAGGTGTTAAACAATATAAATGTTAAAACTACTTTGCACAGTTTGTTCAATAATAACTAAATTGATTAAAAAACAAACCTTTTTTTATACCCCTCCCAAGATTTTTAGGGAGTCCCTTCATTTCTCAGTCAAATGTTTATAGATGTTTAAAATATATAAAAGATGATATTGTACATATTATACATAAACATGTAAATAGCCTACATTTAGATGTAATCCTATTGCTTTTATTTTCACTAATAGATAATACCTTCTGTGTTAAGAGAGTTGGAACCTGACTTGGATCTTTGAAGACACTCACAAAGAGTTTTTCTAGTAACTCATGAACTATCCTGAAATATTCTAGTCAACAATTCTGCATTTCTTCTGGCCCTATCTCTTTCCAGTACTGCACAGAAGCAAAAGTTTATTACCTCCCTTGTCACCGTTCTGTCATCCAACATATCAAGATATTCAGGCATTCCATTTCTCATTTCATCTGATTTATTATTTCTTTATGTTTCATGTCTTTCCTGATTCCTTTCCATATGGCCTTGAAATAGGCCTTGTGACATTCAAGATATGTATCTGGATATTTAGGTGATCTTCTAGTGCCTTTCCACAGATCTTCAATAGGTCTTTCTTTCAAATTTCTTCTGTCATAATGGTGTTTGAAAATTGTCCATAAGATCATTTCTTTATAATTTTACTTTTTTCTCATATGATTCTTAGTACATACATGGCAATTGATTATGTGTTACTGTGTGCTTCTCCTGAGATTTTTATGCTTTGTGTTAAATACTGTAGATGAATGTGTTGTTTCCACATAGTTAGATGAGCTTTTACTGAATTATTCTGTTTCCTTATAACTTGCTACTGCTCCACTCATTGAATACTTGTTCCACTAGTCAAAAATGACTTTTTGGAATCCCAGACTAAATTTGCCTCTTCCTTTTAAAAAATCATTGGAGTTATTGATGTGCTTTTATCATTCATTTCAATATTAGATATAAGTTCTGGAATTCATGCAAATGTACTTCAGGGTTTTCAACTTTTCCTTCCCCATATTTTAGTAACTACTTGATAACATCTCTTATTTCTTACTCTGCTCTGATCACCAGAGTGCATTGTTGTGTGACATGGGCCTGCATTTACTTTTGATAAAAACAATATAAAGTCCTTGCTTACAAACCTGGACAGATATGTTTCTGCTTTTATTGCAGCATGATGAAAGTGTTCATGCTTTCAGTTAATTTCATGCATCCTTGTGATTTGCCTGCTTTTAGTGATAGGAGCTCATTCTGCTGAAACAATTCCACCAGTTACAAGGTAATACTATTTGTGACTTGTCCAGATGCACTATGCATCCTTATGATAACTGAATATGAAATAGCTCTTCTGTCTTGTACCTTTGTTTTAGGCTGATCATTCAAGATGTTTTTAATAGCTCCAGCCTGCACCTCTATGCAACCTCATCTATTTTGGAGATTCTTAGAACTAATTCCATGACAGCGGTGAGAGTGTTACCTCCAGAAGTGATATTGTAAGAGCCTGGTTATTCAGTTTCATGGTTTTTACCAAGGCTTCCTACATATTTTAAAAGTCCAGGGCTCCCAAAGACCCTGACAAGCATTGCTCTGGTTAGCATTCCCTTACTCTTAACTTCATCTTCCTTGGCAGGTTTGGCTGAGAGGAGGTGATTATGATAGTAGTTATGATTTTGGTTACTTTCCTAATTTAGGTAAGGACATAATGGAAAGAAAAAAGATTGTGAATAACAATTTTCTAGCAGTTGCCATTGGTTCATAAAATAATGGATTTAGTCTGATGGTTGTAAAAGACAAGAAAAGTTATCAAGCACTTGCTATTTGTCAGGCATTATGCTAAGCCCTAGGAATACAAAGAGAAGCAAAAACAGCCCTTGTCCTCAAATAGTTCATGATCCAATGGGGAGAGGGAGACAGGGTGAAAATAAATATGTACATACAATATCAATTAGAGATAATCGTAGAAGGAAAACACTAACATGGAGAACTGGGAAAGGATTTTAGCTTAATAGAGTGAAGTTAGGAAGTAGAGGTGAAGAGCAAGAGAATACCTGAATGCCTAGCATTCTCTCGTGAGATAAGCCAGTGAAAATGTGCCTACTTGGGAGATGGAGTGACTTATTTGAAGAAGAGCAAGACAGTTAATGTTAGGCATTGTTATTATTAATATTATTATGTCCACAATCACCGGGTGCATGGAGAAGAATAAGGTGTAAAATGACTGAAAAGATAGGAAGGGGGTTGGTTATGAAGGAATTTACAAGCTAGAGGCTTTTATGTTTCACCCCAGAGGCAATAGGGGTTCACTGTAGTTTATTGAATAGGGGAGTAATATGGTTAAACGTGGGATGTCTTTGATTGGAGAGTGGGGCGAAAATTGAGGCAGGGAGGAAAACCAGAAGTCTACTGAAATAGTTCAGATATGAGATACAGAGAAACTGTGCCAGAGTATTAGCAACATCAGGGAAGAGAGGGAGCAGGTACCAAAGATAAAGCAAAGGTAGAATTTACAAGATTTCTCAACACATTGGATAATGGGATGGGGGAGCAAGAGAGAATATGAGGAGCTAAGGCTGACAACTAGATTGGTAGATTGTTTTACCAAAAGGATGGTGGTTCCCCTTAAGAGTCATAGGGAACCTAGGAAGAGGTGAGGGTTTTGGAGAAAGGCAATGATTTTAGTCTTGAATCTGCTGATTTTAAGATGTCTATGAGACATCATCCATTTCTTGATGTCTAATAAGCATTAAATACAAATAAAGTAAAAGAGCTTATTCCTAGAATTGAGTATGGAAATACTCAGGTAATCATTTGATTTGAAAGAACCACATTTTCTTTCTTGAGATTCTGTTAGATGTGAAATCCCCACCGCCTTTTCTAGTCAATTAGAATTTGGGATTTTGACAATAAATGAAAGAACAAGTATGGAAGTTGTTATGCATCCCCTTTCATTTCCATGTCATTTCCATCAGAGGCCTAAAAAACCCAAATATGAAATACCAGCATCTGCCTCATATGCTTGACATGTGATCAGCAGTGCAGAGAATCAGTATTTCCATGTTCTCACTGCTGTACTGCACAGACTGGCCATCTGAGTGACTGCATATGGACAAACGGATCAAAATTTAGTTTCTGTTCCATTCACACATACTATGTGCATACAATTTTGGGAAACCTTTCAAATATAATAGTCACTCTTTTTTATAGTTACAATTTACCATTTTTCAGTATTTTCCATTAATCCACACATAAGATCCTGATCTAGCCAATAAGTATATGAATTTGGTTGGTTCTATGGATATTTACTTCTAGATTTGCTTTCTAAATAATGTAACATTTACTATTTTCTTCTCTTAATTTTTCCATAAAGAAAGTAGGGGGGAAATCCCTGGAATAATAGCATCTTTTAACTTAACATTGATTTGTGAAAATGTGGACTGTGTTTTTGTTTATGACTTGAACATCTGTATGGTTGCCCAGATCTCTGCCTAGATATGTTAATCAGAAACTATGGTGTATGAATGATTTGGGTTAAACAGCTTGAATCTTGGCAGGTAGAACATATTAACATAACTCATTTTGTAATGAATACTGCTCTCAATGCTCATGGGATTTGCTTCATGGCCAGAGCTATGGAACAAAAAAGACTGACAGTCAGATAAAGATCAAACAATGTGACATTAGCAGACAATCCAGTCACCAAAAATTTGGCAGGCTAAGGATCTCTGCATAGCCAAAAAAGTAGAATTAGTAAATTGGAGCTGAAGTTAATCTCCCTTTGCATTTTATGTTTGTAATATATTTAAGGTGCTGGCTGTGAAATTCTAATTCACAGATCTGGTGTTATAGTATTGTCCCTGGCCAAGCCCCACTACCAGGTGATACCTTGTGCATATGCTACATATTTTCTATATAAATTATCCATCACAGCACGGAGCTTCTTTAGGAAAGTGAGCACAGAACACTATCACTCACTATATATCTATATATATATTTTTTATGATGGATAGTTTTATTTTGCCCAGACTTAATTCTCATCTCCCAATAGACACTGAGGCAAAAATAATTTATCTTCTGACTTGCCCGAAAATGTTTTCAACTTTGAGCAAGCTACACTATTATATTAGCTTAGAACATTTGGATAAATTTGTGTCAAGGAGTTAATAAATAACTAAACTACTTGGCTGAAAATCAGAAATAAAACAATTTATTCGTGTCAGATGGTGGTGGTTTAAATTATGAAAAATAGCTCTCTGAAGGCTTAACTGATCTATGAATTGCATTAGTGGCTTTTGCAGACTTCCTTGGACCATTATACATTGAAAGCCATTTTTCCTGTATCAAGGATAGTGAAATATAGTGTAAAAAGTTGATATTGCTCTATGATTTGTATTTGTACATTTTTAACAGGAGGATAATGGAGTAACAAAACCATGATATAAAATAAAACCAGGTGACTCAATCCCCTCCCCCCCAATCCTTATCAATTTGTCTCTACTCCATAGTTTTAAAGGTTACTTAGCAAAGTTAGTAGAGTAACTAATTCCTTTATCCAAAAGACAAAGTGGAGACTTGTCAGACATGAAAGGAATAAGAAAATCAATCCAAATATAAAAATAAAAAGTAAAGAAATAAAAATAATGCAGTGAGTATGAAGAGTCACTGCCTCCTTTTGAAGACTCTAACGTTTTAAGATCATGAAAATGTGTGAGTCAATTGTATTGTAAGGTTTTCCTAGAATATGGCAAATCAGGATGATTGGTGTTTCTCCTCCCAGTAGGAGATCAGATGTAGGAATATGGTAAATATACACATATATCTATATTTGTCTATATGTACTTATATATCTACATTTATCTATACATTTATATCTATATATCTACATCTTTTTGTCCATCCATCTGTCTATCTATCCATCTATCCATATCTCTCTCCATTTATCCATCTGTCCACCCCTCTATCCTGAAACATTATCCTTACAATTAAGGTGATGGTAGAAAAGAGAGGAGAGAAGTTAGATATTGGATGTAGCTAACTGACTGGCAGCAGGCCCCATGCCCTGTTTTAGGACACATATTTCCCTTTCTGACATTGCTAAACTGTTGTCATGGAACCCTTCTTTTTCACTTTTTTTAAATTAATAAAGACAATCACTAAAAGAAGAAAATACTAAAAGGTGGGGGGTGTGTGCGTGTGCACACACACATGTGTGTTGGAGGACAAGAAATGCTTCTTCCCTCAAAGTTTATATTATGAAAGACTTTAAATTTCACAAAATTACAGAATTTGAAGGAAACTCATATCCCATTTGCTCCAATAGACACCTGAACGGGAATCCCCTCTGCCACACACTTAGCCTTTAAACCTTTGCTTAAAGACCTCCAGCATATATGGGAAAATCTGCCACCTTCAAAGCCCATTGGGCATAATTTGTTTCATTGTTTACCCATATAGCTGCCTTGAATCTGTTGTCTTTGATCTCTAACTATTGTTCCTTATTTGAAGAGAGTAAATCTGTTATATTTGTATCTTCTACAGAGCTATGTGTTATCCTGTTAAGAACACAAGGTATATACTGACCAGCACTTGTTAAGCTTTTAATTCTGTGACAGTGTTCTAAGCACAGTGAATACAAAGAAAAAGCAAAAACAACCCCTGCCTTAAATTATCTTACGTATTCCCTGAACATACACATTTAAGTAATTAGATAAAGAAACTTTTTTCAATTTTGGACAATTTAAATTCCATTGCACTTCTTTGCCTTAGATCTCTTTGCCTCGATTTTGGCAGTCTGTTAAGTAAAGGCTTGCAAAAATAAATTGACTCAGTAAAAATACTGAACTCTGAGGAAGATCCATGGTCATTGTCTGACATCAGATAACTTGAAAATCTTTCTTCTTATTTTTGAGAGAGGAAGACAAGGAGGTTGGGGTTAAGTGACTTGCCCAAGGTCACATAGCTAGTAAATGTGTCAAGCGTCTGAGGCCAGATTTGAACTCAGTTCCTCTTGACTACAGGGCAAGTGCTGTATTCACTGTACCATCTAGCTGCCCCCAAAGTATTTCTTTTTAATGATTTTTTTTCTATTTTGTTTATGTGAATGGAGAACTGATTTTGTTGAATTAGAGACCATGTAATATTTAAACAGTCTTAGCAAAAATGGAAATTAGAGACAGAACTATATATTCATATTTGTATGTATGTACATACATGCATATATATATATGTAAATGTAGCATTGTATATAGAGTATATAGTACAGTATATGTAAATATACTGTGTATATTTTAGTTTATTTGTAATTGTATATAATATAATATACTATAATATTTATTTGTAATATGTATAAGATACCTATGTATATATATGAAGTTAGGAAATGAAAAAAAAATATGTTTTTAGGTACATTGGAGAATGCTTTGGGAAAATGATAATTTGTCAGGGATAGGTTGGATTCTATAACCTACAGATGCAAGTAGCTCTTAGGAATCCTCGAATGAGAATAGAGTTGTTCCACTTCCATTTTTATTTTCACCTCCAGCATAGCTTGAGGAGTGATGCTTCAGTTCAAATTAAGTTCAACCAATATTTATCGAATGTCTACTTCTGAGCAAGGTACTTTGCTAAGAGTGATAGTGCATCAAGTGAATGATCTAGCATGTCTGTTTTCCAACTTATTGATCCAGTGACTAGGATCATGCTGACAATTCTTTTTTTCTTTATTTGACACATTTCGACATATGCTCTCTCCTGTGACTATAATATCCATGGTCTTACAATTTTATATATAAGGACTCATGCTTTTATGAGATTAGATACTCCCACTAATGGATTGCAGCCCCTTAAAAGCTTCCATTGCCAAGAAAAATGTAGTATCCTATAGTCAGTTTTCTGGTGATGTCTCTTTGCTTAACTAACTGGTTCACAGATCAGATAATATATCCTGGGTCCTTACAGCTTTCTAGGTTGGGAGAACTTACCATAGCTTTCACTCAATTGATATATCCTTTGATAAGTCAGATAAGAACTCCATGCCACAATAAGGCATCCATCAAAATAGATTGTTATTGGTAGTGATCCTATTTTTAAAATAATACTCACCCAAAACTATTGTTCTAGGAGCTATGTGCAGATTAAGCCGCCTAATTCTGTTTACTTGTTGGTTCATTTTAATACTCCTGTCTTGAATTTTTAGCTTTATAAAGATAAGGATGATCCCATTTAATTTTGTTCAAAGAGATCCTGGCTATATTCATATAGATCAGCAGTTCTCAACCTGTGGGTTATGTTGTTTGTAACAATGAAAATACATCCTGCATATTAGATATTTACATTACAATTCATAACAGTAGCAAAATTACAGTTATGAAGTAGCAATGAAAATAATTTTATGGTTGGAGGTCACCACAACATGAGGAACTTTATTAAAGGGTCACGGCATTAGGAAGGTTGAGAACCACTGATATAGATGCTTCAGAATTCTTAACAATAAAGATAACATTACTGGATATGAATTAAATTTTTTTTTCCAGTTTTTCCCTTCTCCATTTAAGGAAGTGTGTTGAAAAGATCAAAATAAAATGAGAACTTTTTTTTCCCTAAAGCCCTTTTTTTTTAAATTCAAAAATTATCTCCCAGCTATAAATCAATGTTACATAGATGTATCAATGAACTAGCAATTGGGTTTGATCTCTGTCTCGGGAAAATGTTTTCTCTTGGTATCTTTTTGTACATGCAATGTGTACTTCTTTTCACCCGTTGACATAAAACTAATTCTTATTGAAAAGTATTATACCTCCTTCAATTCACCAGGCATTCTTGCCTAATTCTTGCAAAAATCCAAAGTTGCATGTATTTGGAAGTAATGTATGTATGTGAAATAAATTTAGATCAATGTATTTTAATTGGTAATGCAAATAAAAAATTCTTCCATTTTTTTCACCAGTTGTCTTCCTTTGTTAGATTACATCTCAGAGCTTTTGTCTTTATTATGATATCTATATGTTATAATAATTTTAAATGACGTTGCCTGGAAATCTTCATTACAGATTTTTTTTCTTGGAGCTTTTAGGGAGGGCACAACAAATAATACATTTTGAATAGTTTCTGTTTTCTAAAGAAGAGTAAATGTTTAAAGAAATAGAGGGGGGAAATCTGTTGGGAGTCCACTTATATGTAAAGAAAAGTCAATCACAATATTGAGTTGGTGCTCCCAGAAAAAGGGGGGGGGAGAGAACTAGTAGGTGAGGGGAAAAAACAAAACAAAACAAGAATATCATCCTTTAGAGAAAGATGTAGTTGCAAAAAAAGAGGAAAAAAACCGAGAAATTTGAAGAGTGGGGAAAGACTGTTTAACATGGTAAATAGTGAGTACCTGGCCTTTAAGGGAGTAGTGTAACTATAGTGGTGGAGGGAGAAAGTAGATATTAGTGCATTGAGAAGTGAGGAGTGGAGAGAAAATGAGAGAAATAATTATAAGATCTACTTTAGAGAAAAAAGTTTGGCAGTGCAAAGGAGGAGAGGGACTATGGTATTTTAAGAGAAAAGAAGAACCAATTGGAGTTGGACTTGCTTTGTTTTTGTTGTTGTTTGTTTGTTTGGTGTTAAAATCAATTCCACTTGTCAGTAGAAAGAGGGAAAGGGAGCCTGTGCAGAAGGACATGTTGAAGAAAGAAGAGTGGAAAAATTATTATTATGAGCTTTTGGGAGGAAATTAGAAGGAAAAGATCAAAGTTATAGATTGATCCTGCTGAAAATGTTGAAGGTGTGGCCATGATAGTAGTTTCCTAAAGTAGGGAAATGGGGATGGAGGTTATAGAAATTAAGGAAGTTGAAGAACTTAGAGAAGAGTTCTGGATATCAAAGCCCCCAACCATGGCAATGAAAGATTGTCTAAAGAATAATACTATAAAGTATGTTCTGAAATCATGAGGAAAGGAGTGTCCTTATAACAATAAATGACCACAGCAAGGATATAGAGAAGTTGGCCTCATTGTTTTCTTCTCTCAGGTTCAGTATCCTGGTGTTGTCCTCACATCTCTATTCTCACTTACTTCTTATTTCAGAATTTACCAAACCTTGTCTCTTCTGTCTCTGCAATAACTAGTGAAATCCCTCATTACTTTTCCCTTGGACTATTATAATGAACCTCCTAAGTGGTCTCTCCCTGACCTCAACTTTCCCCAGCTCATTCTTGTCTTCCACATAGCTGCCAAAATGGTTTTCTTGTCATATCACTTCCTCACCCCCATTTTCTCCAATACCCATTAAATTCTAGCAGCAACTTATTTCTAGGGTCAAGTATAAGTTACGACATTAAACATTTAAAACTCCTCACAACTTGTCTTCTTCCTCTCTTTCTATTCTTCATACATCTTCCTTTCCTCCCTCCCATCCCCCTCTCTTCTCCTCGCCTCCGTTTCTCTCCCCTCCCATCCTCTCTCCTCCCCTCCCCTTTCCATTTCTGTTTCTTCCTTCTTTTCCTCTTCCCTCTCTTCTTTCCTTCTTTCTTTCCTCCTTCCCTTACTTCCTTCTTTCCTTCCTCCCTCTCTCCATCCCTTCCTTCCTCCCTCCCTTTCTTTTCCCTTTTCTCCCCCTCCTTTCCCCTCTCTCACCTTCCTCTCTCTCTCTGTCCACAAAAGGTATCATACCTTTACCTATGAGTACTGTACCCAAGGGAATGTAAATTTTGATCACTGAAACCTCACAAGATATCTTGGGGTTTGTGGGCTAGATTTCTTTCTTAAGAAACATGCCTTAAATCCAGATCACTACCTTTCCTCCATAGGCCAACAGTAGGTCCCAGCCCAAGCCCCACTTGATGATTGTTTGGACCTGAATGCCTCAGAGTGAACATATGGATTGTTTCTGTTTGGGCCAGAAACCCTGAGAGTCTTGTCCTCCCAAATAGACTTTTTTTTCATTGAAGTAAAAGAGGTCATTCTTTGCCTCATTCCAATCTAACCTTCATCACCAAACAGATATTCCCTTAATCAAACTGAGACCTGGTAAAAACCTTAACTTGAAAGTCTCCCACTGCACTCAGGATCAGATCTAATCATCCTGATCTATCTCTGGCCACTGGACCCAGATGACTCTGGAGGAGAGAGTGAGACTGGTGGCTTTGCACAACCCTGCCTCACTTAAATCCAATTCATGTGTGAGTCATGGCTTCATTTTCCTGATGCCGTGGTATAACAACAATCATACATATTACTCCCCCTTATGGATTCTATAATCCACCCACATTGGCCAGTTTTTGCTCCCTTATACCTGGCATTTTATTTCATATCTTCCTCCCTTTGCACTGGGTGTCCCCCATTTGTAGAATGCTTTCCCTCCTAACAACTGCTTCTTAGAATCCCCAATTCCTTCAAGCTTTGTCTCTAGTGCCACCTACTGTTGGAGACCTTTGTGATCCTTGCCAGTTCTCTGTACTTTCCCTTATAAAGCTGCCTTGTATCTATTCCATATATGTGTTGTGAATTACAATAGATCACATTTTGCCTTCCTCACTTAAATATAAATGTTTTGAAGTTTGGATTTCTTTTTTGTTTTTCTTTATATACCCAAAATTTAACATAGTAGACACTTAACATTTATTAAAAGGGCATGCGTAAAAATCTAATAAAATGTAGAAGATGCTATTTAGTTATCATAGCAGAGAAATGACTAGGGAATAGTAATGTGGGGGGAAAACAGGGAAGGTAAGGAATATGCCAAGTATGCTGACTCTTCTGCCCAATTGAGTGTCATAATTTTGCTACAAATAATTCACATGATGAAATGTGAGAAATGACATGATTTTGGCAAGGATTTAACAAGCCCACTTTATAAGGCTTATGAATTTCAATTTGACAATTTGATGACTTGGGAAGTGAATATCACTACTTTTCATTGTGAATTTGTGTGTTGTTTGAAAAAAATGGTTCTTGGGTTCCTGTAATTTTATCCACCTGTGTAATATGTTCATTCCTACTTATTATTGATATAGTTTGCGTTTGTGTGTTTGTTCCTTCATTGGGGGGGGGGTTGTTCCTTCATTTTTAAAGAGGATCATGATATCAGGGAGAGGATGATATGACTTGTGTTAAATTGAATTTGAGTGATGGAGGGCTTTGCAAAGTCACTAGCCTCACTTTCTCCTCCAGTGCCATCTGGGTCCAGTGGCCAGAGATAGATTAGGATGACTGGAGATGGTCCTGGATGCAGTGGAAGACCTTGGCCTTTTTAAGCTAAGGTCTTTTTGAGCTCTCACTTTGAGTGAGGCAATGCCCAGTCATTCTGATCTATGTTCCCTCCTGTCCACTCCCCTCCCCAATTTTGATGGCTGAAACCAACCTAGTTATCTTGGGATTTAGTGGCTAGATTTCTTTCTCAAAGACCATGCCTTAAACCCAATTCACTTTGGATCTCATTGATTGGATAACAATTGGTCCCTGCCCAAGCACCATTTAATAGTTATTTTGGGGCCCTCCTGGCTGAGGGTGAATGTAAATAATAACTCTTTCTCTTTTGTCCACCCAGCATGCATGTCTTCCACTTCCAGTTTGATGTTTTGTTTTTGTTTTTTGATTAAAGGAGCTATCCCTTGACTATATCCCTATAGTCTTTTAATGTTCTTAGGAAAGATGGACTAAGTCTATATGGATCTCTATAGACTATTGTGTGGGGGAAAATAGAGTATAAAAATGGATATAGAACATACAGTATTATTAAACAAATAATTTTACTTATAATTTTTTTCTTTCTTTTTAGACTAATGAAGTTGTCTACTACAATGCAAAAGATGATTTCAATGAGGTAAGTTTTGTATGTTTAATATGAAATTTGTTACAATTTTCAAAGAAATTAAAATTCTCTTTCTTAGATTTATTTTGTATGGTAAATTGGGAGCAGCAATAACTGCTTTCAGTTAGGAGTTTTATTGTATAGTGTAAGATAATACAAGCAGATATTCATTATTGAGAATACAGCAAGGGTAGAATTTTATTGCTAATGTAACTTAAATGCAATTCTCAGTTCAATAAGCAATCATGATTGAACTCATGTTCAAGCAATATTGATACAGACTACATATTTTATAGCATTAAATATAAAGTAATTAAATCCATTCCTTTATTTTAAAAAATACATACAACTTTTTGTTACATAGAAAGTTCTAAATTTGCCATGCAGTAGCAGAGATAAAATCATAATCAATTATTTTTAATCAAAATCATAATCAACTTAGGAAAGAAATATTAAATCCAGGGCTCACTAAATTCTTTTTAGTTAAGATTTCATAAAAAAATGAATTTCATATTTCTCCAGCTAAATACATAAGCACAAAATTGTCACAGTCTAGCCCAGTCTATATCATTCTTTTCAGGTGATCCATGAAAGTAATTGTTAAGCATTTTGGTCTTAGGACCCCTTTACTAACTTAAAAACTGTTAACAACCACAAAGAGCTTCTATTTTGTGGGTTATATCTATTTACTATAACAGAAATTATAATTAATACATTTCAAATATATGTGTATGTTTGCTAAAAAAAATTTAAAATAGACCCATTACATGTTAATGTAAGTAATATTTTTAAATGATGATGTTTTCAAAAAAAAGATAGTGAGAAGAATATCATCGTTTGAGACATATCTCAATCTCTTTAATGTCTAACTTAATAGAAAACCTGGATTCTTATATGCACTTATGCATTTAATCTATTGTGTTTTTTTTAATAAAGTATATGGAGAAAATCTAGACGTGTCATTGGAAAATGCAGTCATTTTAACAAGCAAGTAATATTTCAGTATTTTTATGAAAATACCTTTGATCTTGAAGACCCAATTAAAAAGTCTCAGGGATCCCCAGGGTCCTTGGAATAGACTTTGAGACACCTAACTATGGGATTCTTTTCCAATAAATTAATGGGAAAGCCAGGCCAGTTAGGCATTTATCATAGATAAATTATCCGTTTTTTAAAAATATTAGACCATGTATACTCCTTAAAACTCTAAGATTTTATGAGTCATGATGGCTGTAATCATCTGAAGAGATTTGATAAAGAGGAAAGACCAAACAAACCAATGGTTTTTTGTGCCTTATTCAGCATACATTGGCAAGCACCTGTCCAGGCAGAAAGATTGCTGTGGGCTGGAACAAATTCCCACATAGCTGATGTAGTGAGTAGAGCATTGTGATCAATACAGGAATTTAATCTGTACCTTATTCAGAAGAAGGATGATAGTGGTGATGGACAAGAATCTTGTATAAGAGCTAAGTGGAACTTGATAAAAATAAATGTACTGCTGCATCACCATTTTAGCTGTATTAACCATCCATGTGGAAGGCCACATGATCTTTTTCCCTGCTCTAATTGATATTGATTGTGTACATGGATGAAATTAATGGGTAGTCTTTGCCATGATCCAATTTGACTGCTCTTTATAGAAACAGCCTTAGGATTATCCTTCAATAGCTGCTGGGGGAGAAGAATATGTTGACTTCAGTTCTCTTGATAGCTTTTTCAAAATCTTAGTCTTGAAAAATATTCATTTCTTTGTATTCATGGCTACTCTCGCCTGTCACTACTGTTTCTACATGGCATAGATCACACAAACAGGAACCCACGTACTGTGCCTATGTATATGTGTACTTGTGTTTTGGTAAAACATGAGAGAATTTACTCTTGTCTATCAAAGTAGTATTGCAAATGACAATTTACAAGACCATTCTCATGGAATAGAATTCAGTGTACCATATCCCATTCTGGTATACCAAGGAATACAAATTCCTTCAACCACCTAAGAAGAAACTAACAGAAATGAGAAACTGAATTTACTTTGTTTTAAACTTTCTGTTCATTATTTCTGACAGTAAATAGACTGTGTAATAAGACTACAATGTGTAATTGACAGGTATACTGTCAAAAAAGCAGTTTGTACAGTTGTTACCAAGTGACTGCAAATAGGATATCCCCTCAGATGGGGTATATTTAATTTGCAAAAGTTTGGAGATTTTTGTATGCTTCTGTTTGGTCCATGCAGATTAATGTGGCTTTCACTTGAAAGGACTCAAGAAATTAATCTGTGATAACACCAAGGTGAACAAGAAGATTTTTGTTTTGCAGCTTCAAAAAGTCTTTTCAGCTTTGAGAATTGTACTTTATATGATTTGAGTATAGACATTCAGGGTAATTCCATAATAAATGTATTAACATGGACTCACTCTAAAGTGGTTGAGATCTTGTTATTGATGTTGTCATTATGTTACTAATATTAGTAATAATATTATATTTATTAAGGCTACCAAAAAGAATATATCTTATGAAAAGATACCATCCACCTATTGGTCCCTTTGACCAGTGTAACTTTCAGATGCATATGTGTAACTTTGGAGATCTTAAGACATGAGAGTATTTATTTTTGCCTGACATAATTTTAAGGCAATTTAATATTCAAATTTACAAGACAATGTAATTTAACAAGAATAAACAGAGGATTGTTGTTATGTTAGAGGTTACTCTGTGAACTGTGTTATAGGTCTAGACTCCACCTCCCTTAAAAAAAAAGAAAGAAGGAGTTTACTATGGCTTTGTTATATGGGAAAAAATTATAGTGTAATTTTAAAATTAGATCATAGCTACTATTCTCCCTAGAAAAGCATTCTTCTTTCACACCATTCAGAAATATTTCTTGACTAATATGTTTAATTTAAAGATGGGGTAAAATTGTGAAATGTTTTGGAGATATCCCAACCTTTATTATCCTCTTTTTATTAGAGTTTTAATTTGTAAAGCAATGCCAGAGATACTGAAAATATATAAGGCATTTACACAAAATACTATGTTTATATGATACAATCAAATATTGCATAAAGACAGATCACATTGATACCACAATTTATATTTTTCTGTAAACGAATGAAAAGAGATACATAGATCATCTAGAGCAATGACAGTTTGTTTAATTGGCTTTGCATATTAATTGAGAAAAATCAACATGTAGAAAATTACCAGATTACTCACCTGTATTTGTCTAGTTTTTTGATATCGGGATAGATTTAATTTTTATTAAGCAAGACCAATAACACTGGCAAATCTCTGCCCTTAAAAATGTGTATGCACACCAGTTACTAGTGAAAAATTGCTGTTGAATTCTTCACTATGAACGTTCCTTATGCTGATTGTGATTAACTCTTGATGGTTAAGACCCCAGCCTTTTCACTTAATTCAATTCAACAGGAATTTATTGTCTTCAGTATGACATAGGAACTATATTAAGTCTTCAGGATACAAAGAAAAAAAAACTATGGCCCTGCCCTCAAAACAATGTTCTAGCAGAGAATGCTTTGGTGGGGAGAAGACTAACAACTGATAGGATAAGAGAAGAGCCTTATTTAGGAAGTGGCAGGGATGAAGGAATCTGGGGACTCTTAAGAGGGAGAGGTGATAAGAGAGGCACCATTCTGGGTACAGGAAACCACCTGTGCAAATGCATCATGGCAGGAAATAGAATGTCTTGGATGAGCATCATGGGTTAAGCTACTTTGACCTGAAAGGGGAGTTTAAATTCATCTGAAAGTTTAAGTTGGAGCCACAGTGTAATGGATTTTGAATTGAATACAGAGTAGCTTGTTTTTTTCCTTGGGTCAGTTGGGAGTCATTGAAGCTTTTCAATTAGGAGACTAACATGTGGTTTGGGAATGCCACTTAGATAGCAGAGTGCAAGATGAATTGGAGAAGGGAGCAATCACTTAGGAGGCTGCTGATTTTCCTCAGTAGTCTGAGCAGGTCCGCTGAAGGCCAGCACAAGGGTAATTGTAGCAGTGTGAATGAAAGGAGACAGAATCAAGGGACAGTGTGGAAACAGAGTCCAGCAGATTTAAATACTGGTTTGACATGGAGGAGGTGGCAGGGAGGGGAAAAAAAGGGTTGAGAATATGTGAGAGTTCCAACCAGGGTGCCTGAGAGGTTAGTGATTCACTTAACAGAAATAAGAAAAGTTAGGGAAATAGGTAGATTTAATAGGGTAGATGATTCGTTTTCCTTTAGGCACACCCTAGGTGAACTACCAAGGGGGAGGTATCCAACAGGAACAAGGGCATATTGCACTGCAGAAGGGAGGGAAGTGGGAAGGGAAAGTAAAGAATTAAGTATTATGTATTGGTACTGTACTAAGCACTTTCTATTAATATTATCTCTTGTGATCCTCAAAATAACTGGCCAAAATAGGTGCTGATATTATTTTCGTTTTACACCTGAGGAAAGCGAAGCAAACAGAGGTCAAATGACTTATCCAGAGTCACACAGCTAGAAAGTGTGGCAGGACTTGAACTCAGATCTTCCTGAATCCAGGTGCAGTGCTTTATCCAGTTCACCACCAGCTAGCTGGAGCTCAGGAGAGTGATGAGGACTATATATGTGTAGTCATTGAGTATGACTACATATGAAAGTCATTGGAATAGAACTCGATAGTCATTAGATCACTGATTCATGGGAAGTGATGAGATCTTTAACAGAAAGAGGGTAAAGCAAGAGAAAGATGGCATGTGGGATACACTCATGCATAGGGAATATGATGTGAATGCTTTTCTAGCAAAGGAGACTGAACAAAGAGTAGTCATACAGGTAGAAGGAGAAACAGGAAAAACTAGTGTTGTGAAAAGTTAAGTTAGAGGTCATGGTCAGCATTAACACCTATTTTTTGAAATGTTCAAAAAGAAAAGTCTAACTGCTAGATAGAATAAATAAGAACTTCATAGAGAGATCACAGATAAATTGATGGATGATAAATGATGGATGGATGGATGGATGGATGGATGGATAGATAGGAAGGAGTAAAAGGAATATATTCATGTTGATATACAAGGCTATGGTTCTTTTCTGCCTTAAAAAGGGGAAAATATTTTTATTAGAACACTGATAAGTGGATTTTATTAGGGAAATGACATTTAGCATCTACTGTATAAATTAGTGTTAGTATTATGAAAACCGGATATAATGAGTCCAATTCTCCCATACCTAAATTCCCCATGGTTTGTGAATTAAGTGGCTGTAGAAAGCTACGTTCTTTCTTCTACAGCACTGAGATGCATTGAAATAGAATGAAATAGAAATAGAATACATTTAAACAAAGTATTTGATTAAAACAGGTGCTTGGAAAATTTCTGAGTTAAAAAAAATTACTCTAGGAAAAAAACTGTTGGGGTGTTTGTTTTTGTTTTTTATGAAAACCATGAATGAATGCAAACATCTTGGAAATAATTGACTAGTGACTTGATAATGGAGATAGGATTTGGAGAATCTGGAAATTTGAAATCCTAACTCATGTGTTCTTGTTCTTTGCCATGCACTATTTTTACTTTGTTCCTTTTTTCTCTCTCTCCTCACCCCCCACTCCCAGAAGGCTACAGTAAAGTTTAGATAGGTTTCTCTATAGCTATAGATATTATGTACCTGTGTGATTTTAGGCAAATCATTAGATTTCTTTGGACTTCGGTTATGAGTAGTGGACTTAAACTGTAAAATAATGAGAGGAATTCAGGTATTTGCAGTCTGACTATGAGGGGTAGAAAGCCAACCTTACCCTAATAGCTCAAAACAATGTCCTAACACATTGGCTGAAATCTATCATGATTTTACTGAAAAGGCAAATTCATCAAGTCTGGCACTGAAGACAAAATGACCAAATATCTCAATGGAAATAAAGCAAAACTTAAAAAGACAAACATCTTGTATATATTCACAACTAATTTAGTTACCTTAAACAGTGGACTTTTCCCTGTGGGATCAGTGGTCTACTTAAGCATAATATATGTGTTGTGACCTAAATAGTCATAAATGTTTTCAGTAATAAGAATAATCAGTTGTATGTTAAAAGTGAGTCTGATACTAAATGTCAATTAAATGCTTGCCCCAATGAAAGTAGCCCATTTTAATGTGTTCTTGTCAAGCATTTCTTCTAGCTTTGCAGTGGTTCCCGAATTATCTAAAATTGTTTTTTTTTCTTCCCAGGAAAATTTTCACTAAATTGTCATTGAGTGTTTTACATGCTCTCCTTCCACAAAGGTTCTGCCTCATTAATTGCTATTGATCTCACATTTACAAGCACAAGTACTTAGTTATCAGATTATGTTGAATAATGGCAGGTGTTTACTGATGCCTGGTTTGTAGGTATTGCTTTGAAAGTAATGTTCAATGTTCTATTTTATGTATTTTCATCTTTATTAATAATGCTTTTCAGCTTTTAAACTAGATAGCTTATATATAATTTGAGTTTTCAGCATGTTCTATTCATCAAGGTCTTGATTAGTATGGATAATATATCCTGTGAATTGGTTCTATTGTTAGAATTTTCACAATATATTTTCATTGAGATAGAACCAGTTATATTTTGCATGATTATAAATTTTAGTACTATAAATACATGCCATTCTTTAAGGGACTCATTGAATTATTGATTGATTACCAATCCCAGATATATGGGCTTTGCTCTTTAAGGAACAGAAGCACCAATTGGCATCATACAGTTAATGTTGAGAACTGGGGTACCAATTGTTGAGGAAAACTTTATCAACTAAGAAATCCTCAAAGTGACAGTAATAGTAGTAGAGTGAGGACTGTGGCTAATTTTGTTTCTAACTTTCCATTAGTTTACAAGAATAACTGGTTGACATCAGAGGGAGATGGTCTGGTGAAATTGCAACAAATAGCATAATTAGATAATTGGATTGGAAAATTAGCATTATGATTAAGTATATACCCAGGAATAGATGCACTTCTTCCATTATCATCTGTGCATGGTTTTGTGGTATCTTTTTCAACCATGACAACCATTAAAACTAAATATCAAAATAAAGTGTATTTAGAATCAGAAATTTTTATTATTAAATCTGAAAGTGTTTTAAAAAAAGTTGATTAAGAATATTCCATCATTTTGGTCTTGCTAAAATATCATTAAAATAATATGTTAGTTACAAAATATTATTTCATTTCTGTCTTATTCTTTTACATTTCTACTTTGTGTAAGTTTTGTTTTGAGCATAATCATTAACCCACCAGTTCATGTGTTTTATAAATAATTAATATAAAGATATTGAGTTACACGCTCAGAATTTTTTCTTATACTGTAAATGAGCAAAAAAAATGAACATTGTATCATGTCACACTGCCTCTTTTAGAAAAAGATTTAATTAAATCTGTATAATTAATTTAAAATATCTTTTTAAAATTACTTTATTCATTTTCTTGTTTACATCATTCATTCCCATCAGATTTTGAGTTACAGATTTTTTCTCCCCGTCTTTCCCCTACCCTCATCCCCAAAACAGCAATCCCACTGTAAAGCCCCTCCCCCAATCTGCTCTTGTCTATGTCCTCCCCTAATGTCCCTCTTACTTTCTGGTAGGGCAGGGAGGGTCTCCCTACCTCACACAGTACCTGTATATCTTAATTCCCAGTTGCATATAGTTAATGATAATAATTACATATATATAATATGTATACATATATATTTTTTTTCCTCAACATTTGGTTGTAGAGCTTTAAATTCTAGATTCCCTCGGTTCCTCCCTTGTCACCCACCCCCACTGGAAGGACAAACAATTCAATACAGGCAATACATGTGGAATTACGCAGGACATCTCCACAGTGGACATATTGTGAGAAGCTGATTATATGTCCCTCCTTCCTAACCCGCCCTCCCCCCCTTGTTCTGTTCTCTACCCTGTCCCTTTCTCTTTACTGAGAAGTGTGTGCTTCCAGCAACCCTTCCCCAGATCCTGCCCTTCCCTCCATCATCCCACCTCTCATCCCTGTCCACCCTTCTCTCCTGTGTGGCATGATACCCAGTTTAGAGTTTATGTCATTCCTTCCCTAAGCCAAATTCAATGAGAGTAAATGAAAGTAAAGTTGTAACAGTTATCGCTTGCCTCTTCTATATGGGTTGATTTACCCCATTTTGTCTCTCCCTGTCTCCTCTCATTCTAGTCCTCTCCCACCTCAGAATTTCACCTTTTAAAGTATAATCCCTTCATATTCAATTGATCCTGTATGCTCTATGTACACATATACACACATGCTCAGATATGTATTCATACGCATATATAGTGTCCTATATAGACATATGTGTAGGTATACACACACACACACACACACACACGTTTGTATTCCCTTCTCCTATCCTCATACTAAGAAAAGTGTCATAAGTTGCTATTATCGTTTTTCCATATTGGCATGTAAATAGTTCAGCTTTGATAAGTTCCTTATGATTTCTTTCCCATGTTTACCTTCTCATGTTTCTTGTGTTTGAGTGTCAGATTTTCTGTTCAGTTCTGGTTTTTTTCAGCAAGAATGCTTGAAAGTCCTCCCCCTCACTGAATGACCATATTTTCCCCTGGAACATTATACTCAATTTTGCTGGGTAGGTGATTCTTGTTTGTTCTTGTTTTTGTTTTAAAAGGTGTGCACTTTTATTTGAACTGGTCTTAAGTCAGTGTACAGGTAAATCTCCTCCCCTCCCCCAAGGACTGGCACCAATCTCAAAACTCGCAGGGAGACTATGAAAGTCCTCATTCACATCTAAGCTGCGGGCAGGGATGGAGTTTAGGGGGCCATTCAACATGGCTGACAATTAAAAAAAAGGAACAAGTATTAAGGTGGAAGATACAAAAAGATTTTTTAAAGGATTACATAATTTACCTTTAAAGCAATACTAGTACCTTCCCCCCACTCCCTTTCCCATCTGGGTCTTTGTTACATTGCTCCTTTGCTCTAGCAGAGGACAGCATTCACATAGGCATGTAGTAACTCTGTAACAATGAATTAATTATATGATATTTGGAATCACTATTAAAAAAACAAAAATAAAAACATGTACAGAGTCCTGAAGATGCACTGTAGAACTTTGGGGATGGTTTACCTCCAACATACTTAGACGGCTCATCACCTTCACCGTTCCAGTTTTTAAATCCTGAGTCAAGCGCCAAAAAAATAAAATAAAATAAAGCCATGCCAATCTCATCTCTTTTTTGGGACAATTATCATGTCATCTCATCACACCCTTTGATAAAAAAAAACCCACACACACAAACAGTCCATTTAGAAGCATTTGTGGTGGACGATGGAGGGCCCAGATTCATCGTACTCCTGCTTGCTGATCCACATCTGCTAGAAGGTGGAAAGGGATGCCAAGATGGAGCCTCCAATCCAGACAGAGTATTTATGCTGAGGTGGGGCAATGATCTTGATTTTCATTGTGCTGGGAGCTAGGGCTGTAATCTCCTTCTGCATCCTGCCAGCAATGCCATGGTACATGGTGGTACCACCTGACAATATGGTGTTGGCATACAGATCCTTACAGATGTCAGCATCACACTTCGTGATTGAGTTGAAGGTAGTTTCATGGATTCCACAGGATTCCATACCTAAGAAGGATGGATGGAAGAGAGCTTCTGGGCATCGGAACCTCTCATTACCAGTGCTGATAACCTGACCGTCAGGGAGCTCCTAGCTCTTTTCCAGAGAGGAGCTGGATGCAGCAATGGCCATCTCCTGCTCAAAGTCTAGGGCGATGTAACACAGCTTCTCCTTCATATCACGCACGATTTCCCCCTCAGCTATGGTGGTGAAACTGTACCCTTTCTCAGTCAGGATCTTCATGAGGTAGTCCGTCAGATCATGGCCAGCCAGATCCAGATGGAGGATGGTGTGGGGAAGGGCATAACCTTCATAGATGGGCACAGTGTGGGTCACACCATCACCAGAGTCCATCACAATACCAGTGGTATGACCAGAGGCATACAGGGACAGCACAGCCTGGATGGCAACATACATGGCTGGGGTATTGAAGGTCTCAAACATAATCTGAGTCATCTTTTCTCTGTTGGCTTTGGGGTTCAGGGGGGCTTCTGTGAGCAGCACAGGGTGCTCTTCAGAGGCCACACGGAGCTCTTTGTAGAAAGTATGATGCCAGCTCTTCTCCATGTCATCCCAGTTGGTGACAATACCATATTCAGTGGATTACTTCAGGTTGAGAATATCTCTCTTGCTCTGGGCCTCATCCCCCACATAGCTGTCTTTCTGGCCCATACACACCATCACACCCTGATGTCTGGGGCGCCCAGCAATGGAAGGGAAGACAGCCCGAGGGGCATCGTTTCATGCAAAGCCAGCTTTGCACATTCCAGAGCCATTGTCAACAACAAGAGCAGCAATATCATCATCCATGGTGAACTTTGAAGTGGCAAGGAGGTGGTGCCACACATGGAGGCGGGGGGGGGGGAGGCAAGTGCACGCTGGGTGGAAGAGCTCATAGTTTGTGATTCTTGGTTTTAATCCTAGCTCCCTTGATCTCCAGAATATGATATTCCAGGCCCTTTTATCCCTCAGTGTAGAAGCTGCCAGATGCTGGGTTATCCTAAATGTGTTACCACAAAATTAAAATTGTTTCCTTTAGGCAGCCTGTGATATTCTCTCCTTTAACAGGGGATTCTGGAACCTGGCAATAACATTTCTAGGAGTTTTCTTTTGGGGATCTTTTTTCAAGAGGTGACTGGTGAATTCTTTCAAGTTCTATTTTGCTCTTTGATTTTAAAACATTAGGGCAATTTTCCTTGAGAATTTCTTGAAGGATGCTTCCTAAGTTCTTTTTTTCATCATGCCTTTCAGGTAGACCAATAATTTTTAAATTGTCTCTCCTGGATCTATTTTCCAGGTCAGTGGTTTTTTCAAGGAGATATTTCACATTACCTTCAATTTTTTTTCATTTGTTTGTATCTGTTTAATAGTATCTTGATTTCTCATAAAGTCATTTGCTTCCATTTGCTCCATTCTAATTTTGAAGGAATTACTGTCTTCAGAATGCTTTTGAGATTCTTTTTCCATCTGGCAAATTCGAGTTTTTAAGACATTCTTCTCCTCATTGGCTTTTTGGGCCTCTTTTGCCATGTGAGCTAATCTGTTTTTTAAGGTGCTATTCTCTTCAGTCAGGTTGTTGACTCTTGAATCATTTTCATTTCTCTTCCCAGTTTTTCCTCCACTTTTCTTATTTGGTTTTTAAAGTCCTTTTTAAGTTGATCTGTGGCTTGTAGGAAATCTTCGTGTTTCTTGGAAGCATTTGTTGTAGGAGTTCTGACTCTCTTGTCTTCTTCCCACTCCATGCTTTGATCCTTTTTGTCCCCCCAAAAGGATTCTACAGTTTGATTACTGTCCTTACTTTGCTACCTTCTCCTCATGTTGGCCAGTCAATTAATTGCTTGATTTTTTAGCTCTGTGGAACTCTCCTTCCAGGGGGGAAAGCTCTGTCCCAAAATGCTTGGGTTTTCCCAGCTGCCAGAGCTATTATATGGGTGCTGCAGCCCCCACCAACTTTGGCTTGCTGAAAGCACACCCCAGGACCACCACCCAAGACCACAGTCCTGATCCAGTCCACTCAATGCAAGAGCCCTTGGCCTTTTACCACTTTCTTTGGCCCCCTTGTGGTCCGCAGGCCAGGAGCTCTGAGGCAACCAGGTTGGGCTGTTTCTTTGCCGTGGGGGCAGTTTAGCCAGACCTCTTTTTTTTCCTCTAAATTTAGCTTGAATTCAGCTGACCTTTCTCTTAGCCTTGTTTCTCCTGGCTTGAAAAATGTGGAGACTGCCCCCGGTGCCGTGATCTACTCTCCTGTAGATTCCAGCTGTGGCTTCTCCCAACCACCCTGGGGCCAGGCCATGGTCCCAGCCTGCCACAATGAGCCCCTCCTGCAGAGCTGCCTTGAGCAAGAGATGTGTTTTCTGTGTTTTTGTGATTTTTGGAGCCCTAAAATTTGTTTAGAGTTGTATTTTATGGGTATTTAAGGTGGCTGTGTGGGAGCTGCAAAACTTTGCTGCTTCTACGTCACCATCTTGGCTCCCTTAAAATATCTTTTATTTTTATATTACTTAGATTTTCCTCTCCATTTTTTTCTCCCCTACCACTGAGAGCCATCCCTCACAACAAAGATTTTTAAAAGAAAGGATAGAAATTCACCAATACATCAACAAAAATCTTGTTATACCCTATTCCTTTGCATGTACATCTGCAAAAAAAAGGTACATTGCTTTGTCTTTTTATGCAGTATTTGGAGTGGGTCTAAGCTTATTTATAATTACACAACAACCATTTTAAATTAGTTTGTGGCGGTTCTTTCTATTTACATTTATATAGCTGTTACATACATTATTTTCCTGGTTCTGCTTGCTTCTCCTTATAATAGATCATGTAATTCTTTATACATTTCTCCATAGTCATCATCTCCATCATTTCTTAAAACACAATAATATTCCATTCTTTGTTTAATCAACAAATAAACATTTACTAAGCGCCTACTATGTGTACTAAGCAGTGGGAACACACACATACACACATATATGTATATAATTCACATATACACATACACATACACATACACACACTCCTTTTTCTCAAGGAATTTAGAGTCTAATGGAGAAGATAATCCATGAAAGGAAGCTGAAAAGTAGGATGGGGAAGGAGTAGAGAAGATAACTGGCACAGGGCATGATGGAGAAGTCTTTATGTGGTAAAAAGATTTTCCCCATGTCGATAGCTTATTTTCTTATCCTAGATGCATTGATTTTGTTTGTGCAAACCCTTTTTAGTTTCTTGTAGTCAGAATTTTCTATTTTGACTTTTGAAATTTCTTTAAGAATTAATTTCTTACCCATTGCAGTGAAAGGAATATATTCTTACCATTCATTCTCTTCCTTCTTTGTTTATTCCTCTAACTTTTCCAGGCCTCTTAATCTAGACAAGGTCAAAGATTTAACTTTGTGGACTTCTCTCTTTTTCCTTAAATGTGTATTGATATATTTTGGTGGATCCAACAACCATCCTTACATTGAATACTTCTAAATTTAGATTCTCTTTTGAGTATGGAAGAAGTCAATATAGAACTAATCATTGAATCTGCCAATATGAATGAGCATATGGTTCTACTTTCTTGTTGTCTGTCTCTATCTGGGCAGCCTAATTGTACATCAAGATTAATATGTCTAAAACTGAGTCTATGACCTTACTTGGAAATTGTCTCTACTCATTGACTTACCGGTAATCTCTATGTTTGCTAATTTAGGGCTACTCAGTAGAGCAAATGAAATAAGAATTCCTCAGTTTCAAAGAATTTGAAAATGAGGTGCAGACTTGATCGATTTCTTCTGTACATTTCATTTTCTTTATTTGATGGCAAATTCCTTTGCAAATGAATGATTATGTAGTAAACCCAATTCTTTGTAATAAGGAGAAGAAAAAGAAAAATTACATATCCAAAATATATTTAGTAAAGTATATTCTCTGCAGCCAGCTGGAAATAGGAGTTAGTATACTATGGTGCACCAACTCTCCAGATTATAGTGGAATGGTAGTTCTAAAGATAGCTTCCTATCTTTGCTTTTCTGTATGGGGTGGGGGGGAATCACATCTTTTATGTATATTCAAGTTGCTCCCTCCTTTTGGAGGAGTTCCATAATTGTGATTGGTCAGTCAGTCAGTCAGCCAACATAATTATTAAGCATTTAATAGGCAAAGTATCATTTGCTACCACCACATATAGTCTACATTTGGAAATTATTAAGCACATTTATTAATAGAGCAGGAAAAAATATAAATGGTAATTGTTCTTATACAATATTGGCTAACAAGGAGGAAATCAAGGCATATGCATGCGTGTATGTGTATATTAATACACACACATATGAACATACACACATGTATATATGCACATACACATGTGTGTAAGAGAGCATGCAAGAGAGTTTATTGACATATTTTAGGAATGAAAGCAAGAAGTAATGTACAGTTAACATATGCCAACTGTTTGACTTCACCTTATTCCCAAGACTTTAACTTCTCCCCTACCCCACCCTACCCGGGGAATTCCAGATGTGACATGCTAACTCAGATTTTCTAGGGAAGCACAAAGATTGTAAGAAGATAGGTCTGTCTTGTTAATGTAGTGGAGAAAAACTATACAAAATGTAATATGTAATAGAAAACCTGAAATCCCTATTTTTAAAACAAATTTGCTGTCAATGAATAAGCAATATCAGCAACAGTTAAAAAAATATTCTGCAATGCCTGCTTTTCTTCTTTGTATCTTGGAGCAAAGAGGCCCATATAACAATTGTAAAAAATAACTGTATGATCATCTCCCTTTTCCTGCCCTTTAGCACCTGACAAGACCTGACAACTGCATGATAAATGCTATATTCCCAGACCTGCCTTTCTACTGATTTAGCTCCCCTTTCATGTGTTCTTCCTTCTCTTTTGAAAAATACCATCTGCTTTGGGCAACTACATGGCACAGTGGATAGCTAGAGCAGTGGCTCTGGAGTCAGGAGGACTTGAGTTCAAATTCAGCCTCAGACACTTGACACTAACTGTGTGACCCTAAGCTAGTCAATTAACCCCAACTGCCTTGCCCTGTCCCCCCAAAAAATCCCCAACACCCATTAGACCTAAATTCCTGCAGAATGTTATTTGTTGACCATGTAACCTTTGCAAGGGAACTAGAGATCTCGATACAAATTCTACTTAAAACAAGATTCATCTTTTTTTTTCTGTGAGTCATTTTTCCAGCAAGTGGCTCCTCTAGAAAGGTTTAAATTAGTAGCCAGTCTCTAAAGTTATCGATCTCTACTCCAGACCAACTGGTGGGTGAGATTTCCCCTGGGTTCCCCTAGGTCCCAAGTAGAGAAATACTCCAAAAATAGTTAAACATAAATATGTATGTGCAAGCGTACATTCTGTTTTAAATGATATTCATTCATTTGCATTCTTCAGAGTCAAGAAGAGTTGTACTTGTAAATACAAAAGTGTAAGAAGCAGAACCTCATCTTTATACACAGAATAAAAAGTTGTAGAGCTACAAGGACCAGATATTATGGGAAGTGTTATAGCATTAAACGTTTGTTGGATGTCACAATTGTAACTTGGGAAATCTTTGCTTTCTTTTTCTTCCTCATCCCTCATATCCCATTAGTCTCTAAAATAATTGATTTTATATGTCAAATATATTTTTGGATTGTTGTGTCAAGAGTTTTTTGAAATAATTGAAAGATTTATTCATTAATAAATATTTAGATATAGATGTATGTGAACAGTCAGTATAGAAATACTGATTTCCAAATTGGTGCTGTTATTTGCAAGCCAGGTAATTAGCTGGTTTAACATTATTATTTATAAATAATTCATTTTATTCAACAAGAGATATTGGAGAGGAATTTATTGGCTAAGTGAGAGAACTAGGTGTTTATGTAAATTATTTTCAAATGTAATATTGAAATGCATTTCCTTTTGTTTACCTGGGGTAAGGGGTGCATTAGTAGGAGAAAGGATAGCAGCTGGTAAGAGTGGCTGTCCTCTCTGGTTCCATCAGCTACTAGACAGCTCCTTATCATTCATCTAGTGGTCAGTTATCAGTTCTCAGTACATAATTAAGGACCACTAAATTTTAACAGACAGGCCATTTCTGGTTGAAGAAGCGATATATGGAATGAGGGCAGAAATGCTTGTTTATGATTAGTTCAGTGAGAATTCATAGTTGGCAATCTGGGTTTTGAGGTCAATGTAGATCTGACATCTAGGCTACTCTACTGAGGGATAAAATCATTTACAAACTTTAACACACTCTAGCCATAATTAGATCTGCTCTTTGGTTCTGCCAATCAACTAGAGAAAGTAACAGTTATTATTTCTGTACTACAATGGACAGTATTTTAGAATTGTAGCACATATTTCTATTTATGATTTCTGAGTTGCCATCAATGAGTTTTAGTATTGCTTTAGGATTACTTTAACTCTGAAGGTATGAATGTGTGTAATATGTGTGAAAGTGATACTGCAGTTCAGTCTTGGATACATATACTTTTCATCTTACAACAATATCATTTTCCTTTAACTTATGAAATATGTATTATAATACACATACGAATTTTATAATGACAGAGTACAATCTTGCTAAAAACAGATCAGGAGAATAAAAATATGACAAAACCACATCACTGAAAAGCCCTCTGCCTATATATGTTGACTTGGATAAAACAAATGAGAAAAGACAACAGGAAAAAAGTTCCCACTTTATCCATGAAATTTAAATGAAAATTGTCCTTGAAGTTGAAATGTTGTTTTGCCACTTAATTGCTCTAAGGCATCTGTTTTAGGGGTTTGTGAAACTTCCCAAAGGTCAGCAAACACAAATTCCCCCAGAATTCTCTCATTCTGCCAACTCAGCATACTATTAAAAAAAAAAAACTCGCATAAGCAAGAAGCAAAAGCATCATTACAAACTCTTATGAACTTAATTCTAAGACCTGTGTCTTTGACTAAAGACCAGATCTGTTTACCATAGAACTCCTAAGCTCTTTGGACTCACTTGATATATTTGCAGCATTTGATTTTTTTTATTTGGTTATGTGTCTGTACTTGTATGGAACATTGAACTAATCTTTTGGATTCCCTTGAATATTTCTTCTATTTACTTCATATTTTGCCTAAGTAGATCCATGTCAGAATAAATACTAATACATGAAAGGAACCTCAAATGTAACATACAAAGCATCCTGAGTAATTTGAAGAAGTTTCACATACCTTGCTTTTATCTGTAAGATACAAATAAACTTGATCATGGAGTTGGACTTTGCATATATATATTTTCTTTCAATTTAGTGAAAGGAAGAGTCCACATTTAAATGCCATTTCTGGCATTTTTCTTAGGAGAAGGGGAGCAAAAGAGGGAGAGAAAGAGAGCAAGAAAGTTTTTTATAAAGGTTATGTAATAGTAAGCCCGAATTACATACGAGGGATTTTTGAAAATATATTTCCTTGTAGAAACTCCATCATGTATAGGAGAAAGTGGTAGGCATATCATCAGGAAGACCTGCGTCCCCTCTCACATTTATTAGCTGTGTGACCCTGAGAAAGTTACTTAACCTTTTTGTGTCTCCTCCTTTGTGCACTTTCCTATGACTTGCCTGTGATGTGACAGTTGTAGTTGGTGTTCATGTCTTTTAGTTGAAGATCCCTACACTTACAAAAATCACAGATTGCTTTTATTTTCTCACTTAATTACTACATATTGTAGATTTTTCCTAGATTCATATGTGAAAGCTACTTCTTGTAGTTCAGTGGTTCTCAAACTTCCTAATGCCTTGACCCTTTAATACTCATATGTGGGCGTATCTGCATGTGGGTGGATGCACCTGGAGATGGATAGAGGAGCAGCGTCTCAGTTCCTAAGACCATTGGAAATACGTGTTTTCCAATGGTCTTTCACCCCTGTGAAAAGGTCCTTCAACCCCCAAAGGTTGAGAACCACTGTTCTAGTTGATATAGATGTACTTAATTTTTTCAATAGGACCCATTTTGTAAGAATCATTCAAGCAACAAGCCCCCAGGTGATGGAGGTACCTGTGCAAAAATAAAGCAACTCTTGCCATGAGCTTTCAGTCTAATTTTAAAGAATGACAAGAAAGATGCTAATTATGAGCAACTTCTGTTTGTTTGTTTTTTAATTTGTTGATATCTTTTGTTCTTGTATCATCTTCATTTCCAAATACAGTCCTCCCATCTCCTGCCCAAGGAGCTCTACCTTGTAACAAAAATAAATTAAAAGATAAATAGATGAGTGAATGAATGAAAAAGAACAAAAGCCCCATGGCAAAACCAACCAGCATAGCAGCCATCTCCAATGGTATATTTAACTTTCTACAATCCTAGTTCCTAACTTAGGCAAAGAGAAGAAGGATTTACATTTTTTTCAACTCTCCTTAGGACTAAGGAGCAAGTATTTTAGTGATGAATTCAGTCCATATCTATACACTCATGTGTTTCAACTTGTCTGGCTTAAGTGACAGCCAAGGCAATTAATCAAGCCCATCTTTTGTTTTCTTTTTCCTTGAACTGAGTCATTCTTCTAGGAAACTAAAAGGTAAATTCAGTTGAAATGTTTCCGTGGAACTTGTGTAGAAACACAGTTGTTGATATTTGTTTTGTAGAAATGTTAACAACTCAGTTTTATGTAACACTTTGTATCTTAAATATATTAAATATTATTATACTTATTTTCTAGATGAAAAAACTGAGTTTCAGAGAAAGTAATTTTCCATATATAGTCAAATACTTATCAATTAGCAAACATTTATTGAATTCCAATATACCCTTCATCTTGGAGAGACAAAAATTAGTCATTCTCAGAAAGTGTACATTCAATTGAATCAAGTGATGTATAGGCATAAATAAATACAAAATGAATTAAAAAGAAATGCAAAATCTTTTTTTGGAGAGAGAAGTTCATTAGTAGTTGGAGTACCAAGAAATCTTAGATAGAAGTTAGTAATTAAGCAAAAAGATGCTAGGGATTCTACGAGGAGATGTGAGAAAAGCATGGAGGGCCAGCAGCTTCTACCAATAACACAGATCAGAAAGGAAATGTGGTGAAGGAGGAGCAACAGTTATGTGGATGGACAATAGCATGTGCCAGGGAAACTAAAGCATAAATTGAGAAAAGTAGACTTGTAGACAGGTTCTATAAATGCCAAATAGAGGAATTGTATTCAATCTCAATGGCAATAAAGAACCATCAGAGTCTTATGAAACAATCCAAACTCTGCATTGAAACATCATTTTGACATCTATCTGGATGATAGATTGGGGAAGGAAGAGACTTGAGAAGGCTGGACCCCTTAACATGTTATTACCATAATTTAATTAAGAAGTAGATAATGATGGAAGATGGATAAGTAGAATAAGGATAAGTAGAAGATGGATAAGTAGAAATTAATAGAGGTGGGGTACCTGCAGCCTTGAGGTCACAAGTGGCCCTCTAGGTCCTTAAGTGGGGCTCTTTGATCAAACCCAAACTTCATAGAACATTAGTCTGTAGATTTCTGATTCAGTCAAAGGGTTGCCTTTGAGCACCAAGAGACTGCAGGTTCCCCACCTCTGAATTAGGGGATGGATGAAGGAGATATGTGGGAATCTGGCAGCTAACTTAATATAGGAATGTGGGAGAATGGCAGGAGCTCATGATGACTTCTTATTTGATAGCTTAGATGATGACCAGGATGATAATGCCCTAGAGAGATAAAGGGAAGTTAGGAAGAAGGGTGGGCTTTCAAAATAAAATGACCTCCTTTAATAGGTCTTTTTCACTTATTCCTGCTTAAGGTCTTTCTCAGTAGTTTTTGTCTGAAGATTTATAGTCACAATAGATCTCCATGCATGCCCTATCTCCTTTCTCTGCCACCCAGTGGTCAGAGTGATCTTAAAACACAGTTCAGGAAGGCCCAAATGTTTCCTACTTGTGTTAACAATCAAATGCAATCTTTGGTTGTTGTGTAAGCTTTTAAAGCCCTTAGCCTTCTGACTTCACCCTTTCATTTCAGGTTTGTTTCATGGCAATCTCCACCATACATTCTAGGATTTAACCAACCTGGCCTATTGTCCGTGCCGTTCTCCACAAATAATTTACACTCTCTTGTCCATGTCTTTACACATACTGTTCCTCATGCCTTTAATGACATATTTCTTCTGTTCTGCCTTTTAGAATCCTTTGTTGCGGGGCGACTAGGTGGTGCAGTGAATAGAGCACTGGCCCTAGAGTCAGGAGTACCTGAGTTGAAATCCGGCCTCAGAGACTTAACACACAAACTAGCCGTGTGACCTTGGGCAAGTCACTTAACCCCAACTGCCCTCCAAAAAAAAAAGCAAAAAAAGAATCCTTTGTTGCTCAGTCATTTCCATCATGTCTGATTCTTTGTGACCAAATTTGGCATTTTTTTGGCAGAGATACTGGAGTGGTTTGCCATTTCCTTTTCCAGCTCATTTTACATATGAGGAAACTGAGGCAAACAGGACTGAGTGACTTGCCCTAGAATCCCTACCTTCCTTCCAAAAGTATCCTATATAGAAAGTCTATTCCAGTCCCTCCCCTCTCTGTCCAGTTGTTAAGTGCTTTCTTGCTAGCCTTTCAGAAATAATTTTATACATTATATATGTATTTGCATATATGTGTGTATACACATACATTCACTCATGAATGTAAGCAGGAAAGCAGTGAATTCCACAGAATATGTCATATGTACAATCCTATATTATATGATTCGAACATACTTTTTTTAATAAGTGTTTTTCATATACTGAAATTATTTTTTACATTTTTCCCTTGAGATGAGGGGAGTATGAGAAAACATTTTTCCCCTAGCATCTCTGAGTATCCAGAAGAATATTTTCTTTATCATTTCCACTTTCTTATTGTCCCTTCCTTCTCCAAGGTGATTTTGTCTTTCTTTTGTTTCACCCCCAACCTCTTGAGCAACTGCTAAATCTAAATTACTTAATACCATTTTACCTCCTCCCAATCTGTTGTTCTTGGTCTATAATGGCTAACACTTCAAACTGAAACTCAATGTCCATGCTAGGAACTTCTCAGATTCCTTGGTCTTCTTCTGGTAAACCTTCTCCCTCATTATCTCTAAGGATGCTACTTACTTGGTGTACCAGAATCAATGCATTTGTTTTCATTTGGAAGTCTGCCTGTTCTGATGCTCTGAAATTATCTTTATGAACAATGTATTGTGCTGATCAATGCCCTCCTTTGTGGAATTTTAGTCCTACTACATGCTTTTGCATAGTCACAATAGCCTTTTTCCTATCAACTCTGTCACTTCTAGAAGATAGTTTATTCTAATTTCCTTCCATTTTTATTTTTGAGGGGCTTTTTTTGTCTTTATCCATTATGGTGAAGTATTTATTTTCTTTATTTTCTCTTTTTTGCCTTTCCTTGTTTCCCTGAGGCCTATTTATCCCGGAGCAAACATATTCAGCAGATAGTCATATATCATAATTAGTAGCAGCAGGAGACACAGAAGCTTAAAATGTATAGACATTAATTCTAATCTTTCCATTCTAGCACACCTTTCTGGAATTTTCTCCCAGGAATGATCTAAATATACTTTTCAAGTTAGTTTAAAAAATATATACTTTATCTTAACATAAGAATAAACAAATTTATACTGTAAAACCTCCTGCTGTAATTTTAGCCGTGAATAGATAGCATTAAGGTGTTAACATTTTAAAAAATTCTCAGTGAATGTAGAAAATCACAGTTATACTTATGTTTTCGAAATTCTTTGCAAAGACTGTTATTAGCGACCAGCACCATTCATTTTACTATGACAAATTAACTGCGACTGGTCTAAGCCTTTACCTGTGAGAACATTGACTCTGTAGCACAAATGACAGTGTTAATACTATGATTGTTAGTGTATACTGCGCACAATACCGGCCAGACACCATTTCCTTTTCATCATCTGTTGAATTTCATCTTTAGGAGTCATATCATCCTTTATAGGAGAAATAGGAGAAGGTGACTAATTAAGTCAAAGGACTCAACATTATCCTCTTTACCTTTATGCTGGCCTCATTATTTAACTTCTAGCTTAACCTTAAAGAAAAGCATCTAGGGCTGCCTGATGATTTCCAACACCCTTTGCCTTCTGTTCATTAGGCCTTAATTGGGTACAGTCCACTGCAGCTCCTTCTCTCTATAGCTACATTTCTAATTGGCACAAGTGATTTAGTAGAGGAAGAAGATTTCCTTCAATGATTTAATATTGGCAACCAGTCATGGCTAATGAAACAACACTGTTTGGGGGCAAATTCTTATTGCGTGCTAATAGTTAGCCGTAGCATAAACTTTTGTTCATTAAAACTAATGTGAAATTAGCATGCTAGAGGTCTCAGAACTTCTTATTATTTGGGAAATCTAGACTGCAGTCCAACTTATTAGTAGTGATTTTTGATATGTGGTTAAAATCTTTTGCTGAGACATATAAAATGTTTGATATAGTTATATTACACTGAGGAATATTATTTAAACATCATTAAAGGCAATCTTTACCTTTTGGAATTAAGTATTGTTTTAACATTTTAAGTTGCATATTACATTGAATAAAGGAACTAATTATTGTTCTTCCATTATTTCAGTCATATCTGACTCTTTGTGACACCATTTTGGGTTTTCTTGGCAAAAATACTGGCATTGTTTGCCATTTTTTCCTCTAATTCCTTTTACAGATGAAGAAACTGAGACAAAGAGGGTTATGTGACTTGCCTGGGGTTGCATAACTAGTAAGTGTCTGAGTCCAGTTTTGAACTCAGGAAGACAAGTCTTTGTGATTCCAGTCCCACTACTCTATCCATTGAGCCATCTAGCAGCATCCCCCACCCACTCAGCTTTTTATTACCTGAATTTCACTATAAAGTTGGCCTTATTCTTACATTTTAAAAAAGTTAATAGAATGATAAAATTGTAGTATAACTTGACTAGGATATATCTGCAGGAATTACTCACCTCTAGGCAATTATTAATTTTTACCATTCCATCTCATGCTGACAAGTAATTATTCTGTTATTAAAGATAAACAAGAAAGATATTCCATAACTTGTTGCAATGTTAAACAATTATTAAGGCCAAACAAGTGTTCCCTTTTACTAACCTGCATCAATCTACCTATAATTTAATGTAATTTTTAAATGCTTTGGGGAAATGTTATACATGGTAACTTGCCAAATAAGTCATTAGCTACAGTTATAAAAATAAAGGCTTCCATTTATATAGCACTGTCAGACTCACACATTGCAATAGTTGACACTGTACTGAACCAAGCTATAGGAAATTGGTGTAAAACATTAACTGGAGACCCTGGGCCATGGCCATGAATAGATTCTCCAGTTTAAGGTTACATGGACCCAGGTGAATCAAAGAATTACAGCATCTCAGGGTTGGAAGGGACGTCAGTATGATCTCTTCTGACCCATACCTAATAAAAGTTATTCCTTCCAGGATCCTCAATAGGCTCTTTGAAAACCTCTGACAAGGAGAGGGCAGCTGTTTGGTGCAGTGGGTAGAGCACCAGGTCTGAAGTCAGGAAGACTCATCTTTCTGATTTCAGATCCAGCCATAGATGCTCACTAGTTATGTGACATTGGGAAAATCACTTAACCCTGTTTACCTCATCATTAAAATGAACTGGAGAGGTAAATGGCAAACCACGTCATCAAGAAAACTCCAAATTGGGTCATGAAGACTGGAACATAACTGAAACAACTGAACATGAACAACAACAAATTATGGAGAATCACATTCCTTTCTTTAAAGACCTCCGTCTCCATCAAGCTTTTTTCTCTTATATTAGGACAGCTCCAATAATTACAAAATTTTTCCTCATGTTAAATGAAAACCTACCTTCCTTATCTTTCTCTTTGTCTGTCTCTCCCCTCCTCCTCGCCCTACATATACACATGTGTATGTTGTACATACATATTGCCTGTACATATATACATATATGTATGCACATGTCTATAAATGTATATGTGTGTACATATATACCTATGTGGGGGAGAGGGAGAACGTGAGCTCCTTTAGGAGGCATGAACTCTTTTTTGCTTTTCTTTTTAATCCTAGCATTTAACATGATGCTTGCACATAGTAAAGCCTTTTGGGTTGGTTGACTGGCTAACTCTGTGTAGGTGTGGGTGTGTGGGTGTGTAAAATCATAAAGAAAAATGGCTCTCAAGCAGTAGGATACTATAAGGGAAAGAGTAATTCAGAGTAAGGGGACCTGGGCTTGGATACTTTCTCTGATGCTTTCTTAGCTATGGGATGATGGTAAATTAATCTAATAATTATTTTTTTTGGAGGGGGGAAGGCAGGGCAATTGAGGTTAAGTGATTTGCCCAGGGTCACATGGCTAGTAAGAGTTAAGTGTCTGAGGCTGAATTTGAATTCAGGTCCTCCTGACTCCAGTGCTCTATTCATTGTACCACCTAGCCATCCCAATCTAATATTTCTTAACCTCAGTTTCCTCATCTGTAAAAAGGAACAATGCCACTTACACTACCTTGTTCAAGAGATATTTTAAGTGTTTTGTAGTTTGTCATTTCTTAGGAAATCAGGGCCATCATCTTATTAACCGTTCATTGATCCCAATGCCTTAATTTTATAGATGAGAAAACGAAGACTCAAAAAATGTAATTACTTCAGGATGATACAGCTATCAAGTGGTATATAAAAGAACCACAAAATAGGTCTCCTGCCTCCAACTTCAGTGTTTCCATGAACAGTTATTGTCTTTCTCCAGACAAATTAATTCCAATCATCTTAGCCTTTTCTTTTTTGCATAGTTGCTATTTAAAAACTATAGAAAACATGGGGATGAGAGGTGGGATGATGGAGAGGAGGTGGGGAAGTTTGCTGGAAGTACACACCTCTGTAAAGGGACAGGGACAGGGTAGAAAATAGAACAAGGGCGGGGTTGGGATAGGAAGGAGGGACATATAATCAGTCTCACAATATGTTCATTGTAGAGATGTTCTGTGTCATGATACATTTACAGCCTGTATTGAATTGCTTATCCTTCCAGTGGGGGTGGGTGACAAGGGAAGAAGGGTAAGAATCTAGAATTTAAAGTTCTATAATCAAATGTTAAAAATATATATGTACATATATATGTTATTATCATTATTATTATTAACTACACTCAACTGGGAATTAAGATATACACGCACAGAGGTAGGGAGACCCATCCTGCCCTACCAGAAAGTTAGATGGACAATGGGGGAAGACATAGGAAAGAGCAGACCAGGGGAAGGGCTATACAGTGAAATGGCTGTTTTGAGGTGGTGGGTAGGGGAAAGATGGGGAGAAAATTTGTAACTCAAAATCGTGTGGAAATGAGTGATGTAAAGAAGAAAATAAATAAATAAATTTTTTAAAAAAGAAATTAACTTTTCCATTAATGCAACACACAAAAGGGAGTTATATCCCTAAAGAAAATTGATTGTACTGAGATTCCCTTCCCCAAACTGAACTGAAGATGTATCTGATGTCCATCCCACAAATTAATAAATTCCTATCTTTCATGCACTTTACAAAAAATAAAAAAATAAAATAAAAACTACAGAAACCTAGAAATACACATCAGGTTTCTTCAGCGGCCTGCGTTCTGTTTGTCTTTTTTGATATTGTTTTGCCAGACTCGTCTACTGGTGAAAGATAGGGCTGCTGTTGCAGAGGTCCTGGAACCTTGCTGTTGGCTCAGAAGCCCTGAAGAGCCATTTTCTTGTACATTTACTGAAATCCTGGAAGAGGGCCTTGCTGATGTTTTCAGGGGCCCTGAGACTGTTTGACAGGCAGAGAGTGAATTGATGAGGACACTGGCAATGTATGTCCTGGCTTTGTTAAGCTTTGTCTCCTCAGGAACAGATTGCTGAGAACTTGCCTAGGTTCAAGATGAAGAAAAAACCTCTCCTTGGGTATTGAATACTGTGATGAAATTGTAGTTTATTAGTGACCTACGGTGGGCGTTTTGTGTATTTTCTAATGATTGTACACAGTGATTAACAATACTTAGTAACTTATTGCTAAATAAGTGATTGATTGAGCTAATTTAGTTGCCCCATGAGTGGAAGATTGACTATTGTACTTTGAGATGACTGAATGACTGAGTACGGAGGCAAACCTCCTTAGGGACACCAGATGATTGTTCTTTGTTGAAAACTATGTGTCCATTTTAATGATATGAATATTGTGAATGCTGTAGCTTGATTTTCTATGAATGTTTTCCTTTGATTTGTTACGGAATAAATGGAGTGTTCACTATATTGTGCAATCAGAATCTTAAAAGCTGCTCACAGCAGCCATTTCTTTTGGGAAGCTGCTTGTTCATGGCATTACACAACCTTATTCAGATCATTTAGTCCCTCTGGCACTTTCCCCAGTTGAGGTAGTGGCTAGATCATCTCTAAGCTCTAGCTCTAGGCCATAGATTTTTATGATGCTCTAGAGTTTGGAACTAGAAGAGTTCTTGAGGGGTTTCATTTATTTCAACATGTGCATGCTACAGGTGAGATAACTAAGGCCTAATGATTGGCAAGGTCAAACAACTGTTTGATGGTAGGCTTGGGATTCTAGAAATCAAAATATCCTCATTCACAGTATCTGTATCCTTTCCATCTTTTTTTACCCATCTTGATACGTCCCCAGTCTTTTTTCAGGACTTTTATTTTTCATTCTTGAAAAACAGTGTGTTTTGTCTCATGTTAATCTCCAGACCTCACCACCACCACCAAATAAGATGAGAATTAGAGAAAAAAAAAAGAAATCAGTGAAGTAAGTTACTGATAGTGGATGTGGTTTAGAGGTTGAATTCATACTTTCCAGTTTTGATTGACTGCATCCATTCATAAGCAATATTTTAAAAATGGAATGAACTGCAAAATACTATAATTTGTTCTCCATTTTCCTATACACAGAAGATCTTGTGGCACAAAATACTTTAGGGATCCTATTCAGAACCTATGTGTCTAGAGCAGAAAACTTGCTTTTGTGTTATATGAAATTAGTTTAATTTGCATATGAAGCAGAAGGAAATTGTTTTGGTAAACAAAAAGAACATAATTAGAGATCAAACTAGGAAATATTAACACCACATGAAAAATTGAGGCTTTAAAAGTCTTCCATGAATCAAGAAATTTGAATTTAAAGTCCCTTAAGCAGCCAATTGATTGGCTAATGCTGTGGATCTATTGTATTTTCAGTTATAGTAAACTGTATCATAATATATTTCAGGTAAGGAAAAGAATGAGTTATGAGCACAGTGGGAGCCATAAGTTCTAAACGTTTGAGTTTGATGGAGAGAAGGACATTTAAGATTTCATTCTTTTCATGAAATTAACTCAATGGTATATATATGCAAAGAGTCTATCATTGACAACTGACATTTTTTTCTGTCTTTAACATTAAATCATACATTGTAATAGCTAATTAATACATTTAATTAAATCTGGATCACACAAAATACTTATCTACTTTAAAGCTATTCAGTTAAATTTTTTTTCAAATAAACAGTGTATCATAATTTAAATGTAAAAGTATTTTTATAAAAAATTGTTTTTTAGGTTTCTGAAATTCTCCAGGTTATATCTATCTATTTCTGTGTCTATCTATTTACGTATGTATATACACATATATGTGCATATATATAAGCATATAAATCATAGATAATCAATGTAGCTAATTATACTCTAGGAAAGATTTGTTTTAAACTATTTACCTTTATGTTTTAAATACTTTTTTTTAAAAGTATTTTTTTCTGCTAGTTCATCTCCACTGAAAATTATTCAGTTGAGTATGTCTTGAGGAATAATGTGTTTTTCACCCAAGTCCTATCTGTTAAAAAAAAAAGTTCTGCTTATATGGGGTGGGGGAAACGGGGGGATATGGATGGGTCCTATTTTAATCAGCCTGGTAAAAGAGCGATTGGAATCTAGTTTGTTTTTACTTCATAATTAGAATCCTCTGAGTTTCCCTCCTTTTTTTTAGACAATCACACAAATAAGAAATTATGACAGTATCTCAGTCTTTGAATTGATTGTATGATACATTAGTTGCACAGTGTACAGTTTTTTTTAAGGTTTATGAGATATATTGTTTTTACAAAATAGAGATTACTCTCACTTCCTTAGAGTCTTTTTGTAACAAATTAAGACAGTTAAATAAATTAATAGAGTGACATCATCTGCAAACACATGTAACATTTCACACAGTGGAAGAAAAAGAAAATAGATTTCATTTTAAAACATCATGAAATTTTATGTAGCATATTTTAAATTATAGAATGCCCCTCATTTCAGTTATGTTTTCCTTCAAAGGAGGCATAATCTTTTTGGTCAGTTCTAGCTCACAGCTTCTCTGTGACTTTAAACGACACTGATGATTTTTGGCAAAGCTGACTTCTTTGATCTCATGTTCCATTAAAAAAAATGTTCCTATTTACATAGGACTTACATTTCTTTTCAGAGGAATCATGGTGTAGTAAATAGGATGTTATACATTGAGTCAAGGTAAACTGGGATTCAAATCTTGCTTTTGACACTATCTAGCCAAATGACCTTGGACAAATCATTTAACCATTCTGATCATCACTTTGCTCATCTATAAAATGGACCTAATCATATCTAGATTACCTCACAGGAATATTGTGAGGCTCTTGTTAGATAATGTACACAAAATACTTTATCAGCTTTAAAACAGTAAATGTCATTTATTATTTTCCCACGATGCATTTGTTTTACTAAGACATTTCAGGTTTTTACTGAACTTTTCTTATATTTCTAGTAATGATGAGATAATAAAGTAACAGCTTTGTTATATGTCCACCAGATGGCAGGAGTATTTGGAGAAAATCTCTTGTTTATTCATTCCATACCCTTGAGACTTAAAATTCAATTTATTTGTAATGTTCTATTTTTCAACTAGAATTTTAGCCATATGTACTGCAGTTGACACACATCAATTAAAACCAGAATTAACAGGACAGGGAAAACAGCTGTTGGGAGTAGTATTGTGATATATTCAACTATTATGTAGACTTTCAATATGAAATGAATACATGAATATAAAATATAAAGCATTTAATTTGGTATTTTCTTTACTACATCTGCTAGTAAGTATATTTTACCATGGAACCGTGTTGTGTTGTGGACAGTATTGTATTGCATTTCTGTATTAGTTGGGTGAAATGTTAACTATTTCAAAGGGTGGGAGGGTGTAGGTAAAGGAGAGATGGGTTTAGCAATTTCTTTTTTCATCATTTGGTTTATTAGTTACCAGCCTTGTGGGTGTAGTTATACATTTTCATAGTTCTATATCTAATTATTGAGTGAAATACTGTGGTCCTTGTTAAAGGAATTAGGGATTTCAACTAGTGAATGATGGGGTTATTGAGGAGATAGTGGGAATTTGGGATGCCATGCTTCTGTTAACACATTCAACTTCCTTATGGATAGATCTGCCCAGGTCACTCTTCTGCTCAAAATCCAACCACTTCATTTTTATAGATGAAGAAAATGAAGCCCAGAGATCTCAAGTGTTTTGTCCAAGTCACATAATTAGGAAATAGCAGACCACGGATCTAAACATAGATCTTATGATTCCAAATCTGTCATTCTGCCCACTGCCCCATGCTGCCTTTCAATAATTCATTCTGAATTACACTCCAGGCTGCCTCTTGTCTTGGGGGGGACAAAGACTCAATCACTGGTGTTGATTTTAAAATCCTTAAGAAGAAAAGCTCCTTTATAGGAAAGCTGAGAGGGTAAGATAATTAGCATCTTTGAGTAATTAAAGTGTTCCACTGTAGGTGGTTTAAAATGCCCATTTTGAAAAATAAGAATCAAGACAAACTAAGAAGAAAATAATCTGAGAAAAAATGATGCATGAAATTTGTGCCATATATCCTAAGTTTTACCATTTCAATGGATATAATTTCCTTCTTTATATTTATTACTAACATTGTGAGGTTTGTATATGTTTTTCATTATTTTTCAATTCAGTTAAACATATACTTCAATTCAAAACATGTTAAAATTTAATGGCCTACAACATAAATGGGAGCAACAGGAAAAACTGAGATGAATAAAGCACAAACTCTGCCCTAAAGGAGTTTGTAATCTACAAAAAGCAGAGAAGGTATAAAAACAAGTCATTGTAATATGAAGAAGAATGTGATAAAATATTTTTTAAAAACAGAGATGTGAAAATTGAGAGAATAGAAAAATCATTTTGGACTGGGGGAGATCACCAAATTAGTTTCATAACTGTAAGAATCTCAGAGGCAACATTATCTAGGTCATATGAGACCAAGAATCCCTTCAATATCATCTTCAAGAAATGGCCACCCAGCCTTTATTTGAGGACCTTCAATGAGATGAACACAAGAATATTTATTAAGCCTTAATATGTACGAGGACAGCTAGGCGGCACAGTGGATAAAGTGTAGGTCTGGAGTTAGGAAGACTAATCTTCCTGAGTTCACATCTGGCTTCACTTACTAGCTGCGTGATGCTGGGCAAGTCACTTAACCCTGTTTGCTTCAGTATTCCCATCTACAAAATGATTAGAGAAGAAAATGACAAACCACAGCAGAATCTTTGCCAAGAAAACCACAGACAGGGTCACAAAGAGTCAGATATGATTGAAACGATGGAACAAAAACAAGTACAATGTGCCCGAACCCATACTAGGTTCTGCAATGCAAAGCCAAAAATAATCTTTGCCCTCAGCCAGCTTAAATTCTATGGGTAGAGATGTGTACTTACATAAGTATATACAGAATAAATTTATACAAAATAAAAAAGATAGGTACTAAATCTGAGATTTCACTGATGTAAGGATTTCCCAAATGAAGAAACTACTTTTACTAATGCAGGTTGGCCTCATTTCTGCAAACTAATATTCTTAGATAATTTCCTAGAATACTTAGAGATAAGGGATTTTCCTGGGTTAATAGCCAGTGTTTTTCAGAGGTGCTTTCTATGCATTATACCATCCTGCCTCTTATGAACAATATATACAAAACAAATATCAGACAGTTTATAGGGGAGTCTCTTGCAGCTGGAGGTGGTAAGGAATGGATTAAAGCAAGAAGTGGTATTTGAAGTAATCTCTGAAAGCATCTTCAAGAAATAAGGGGAGAATAAGCAGGACATCCCAGACCCAGTGAGAGGACAACCTGTGCAAAGTCATGAAGCTTGGAGAAGGTATGTCATGTGTCAGATGGGAGATGGGATGTCATATGTGAGCAAATAGCAAGGTGGTCAGTTTCCAGAGCTGGGGAAACTGTGGCCTTATGGCCACATGTGGCCCTCTAGGTCCTCAAGTGAAGCCTTTTTATTGAATCCAAACTGTAACAAGGCAAGGTTTTAATTTTAGAAAAAAAACCACCAATATGGCAGATGTGTGGAACAGAACAGGGAGAGCAGAGCATACTGAGATGGGGATTAGGAGACTCTTCATGAATGGCAAAGAGGGTTTGAATGAAGATGGTGAATATGGGAGTGAAGAGAATAAAATGGATGTAAAAGATGTTGTGGAAGAGACTTGACGAGTCTTGAAAGATTATTTACCAGAGGGTGATTTGAATTTTGGAAACTCAGTAACTAGAAGGAGGGTAGAGGGAAGTTCTTAAAAGGGATGTGTTTGAGGGAAAAGATAATGAGTTCTGCTTTGAATGTGTTTGAATTTGAGATGCTTATAAGGCATCTGTTAAGAAATGTCCAGTTGATGATATGGGACTGGAGCAGAAAATAGAGAATGGGGTGGTTATATTAATCTAGGATCCATCTGTATAGAGATGCTCATCAGAGCTAAAGAGGTTATCAAATAAGTGCACGTAGAGAGATCAGAGTCCTTAACAGTCTAGTTAAGGGGTACAATATAGATGATGAGCCAGCCAAAAAGACCAAGAAATGGTGAGATAGGCAACAGGAGAATGATAGCACAAAACCCAGAGAGAATACCTGAAAGGAAAAAGGTAGCCAACAGTGTCAGATTCAGCAGGGAGGCGAAGGATGGATACTGAGGAAACACTGAGATTGCACAGTTAATAGATCATTTGTAACTTTAGGGATTCCAGTTACAGTTAAATGATGAGGTGAAAAGCCAAATTGCCAGTAGCTGAAAATTAAATGAGCAGAGAGGAAGGAGGGGCAATGGAGGTGGATAACTTTTTCTAGGAGTTTGGCTGTGAAAGGAAGAATATGTAATTATAGCTTTAGAGAATGGTCAGGGTGGATGGGGGTTTGTTAAGGAAAGGGAGTCCTAGGCATATTTGTAGGAAGCAGTTAGATGATCTACCTACAGTTAGAGGAGAGAATGAAGAATAGAGAATGGGGAAGGGGAAAGAAAGGAATAGGTTTTTATGTAACACCTACAATATTCCAGACACTGTTCTAAGTGCTTTTTGTTAGTATTATTTTATTTAATTCTCATAACAACCCTGCATGGTAGGTGCTATTAGACCCATTTTACAATTGCAAAAGTTGAGGTTAAAAGTTTAAGTAACTTGCCTTCAGTTGCATAGCTAATAAGTACCAGAGGCCACACTTGAACTCAAATCTTCCTAAATCCAGGCCCAGGACTAAATCTACTCTACCACCAGCTGCCTTGTGGGGATGATGGTTCAGATGATTATGGAATCAATCTGCAGAAAATGGAGAGGATGAAATCCAGAGTAATGTTACAGTGTTTGGTCTTCATGAGAAAATGGACTGTCTCTTCATCAGAGGGTAGAATAATTGAGTAGAATACTGAGAATTGTTGTTGAATCATTTTCAGTCATGTCCAATTTTCTGTGAGCCTATTTGGGATTTTCTTGGCAAAAATACTGGAGTGGTGTGCTGGGTCCTTCTCTGGCTCATTTTAGAGATGAGGAAACTGAGGCAAAGAGAGTTGTCACCTTCCCAGGGTCACACTACTAGTAAGTATCCCAGTTCAGATTTGAGTTCAGGAAGATGAGTCTTTCTGACTTAGAATAATTTTATCAACAGAATTTCTTTTTAATTTAAAGATGTCAACTAGACTTTCAATTTACCATTAACTGAATATTCATACTCTTCAAGTTAAGATTTTTTTAAATTTAGATATCATTAGTGTCTAGTGTTTCTTCTCAAATTTTGCTTTCTCTAAGCATGATACTTAAGTAACATGTATTATTTATTTTTCTTTGCATAGATAGAATTACAGAAAATATCTGTATGTCCAGTTTGATTTCCTTATATACTTATATATATGGTGCAGGTTTCAAGGATATGCCATATCCACTTGAGGTTCTCCTGGAACATTTGCTGAAAATTTGGTTCGATTTGGAGAGCCTCTTGTTTTTGATTCCACATAAACTGCTGTGGAACGATTCTCTAACCTGTCGTAATTGCTGCTGGGAATTGGTAGCTCACATCAATTCTCCTGTGACAGTTACTGTCTGGTTTTTAATTCTGCTGAAGATACTTTTGATTCTGGCATAATTATACATCAGATTCTCTTATCTTGTGTGGAAGCTGAATACTAGCCTCTCAGAATTAAAAAGGACCTTGAACACACATACTGAAACTGTTTTCCAATAAATACATGAAATCCCTCCTTAGTTGAAGTAAGGTGAAGAGCTCTTTTCCTCCTGGGGGGGAGGAAGAGAAAAAGGATGAGAAGGATGAAGTAAAAAGGGGCAGAAAAGAAAGAAAGAAGGGAAAGAAAGGACAGGAAAGAGAAATTGGAGGAAGTCTTTTTTAAAAATATCTTGTAATGGAGCATTATGGTAAGGACCTTGAAGAATTAAGAGATTCATAAGACTCCTCAAAAGACTATAATCATTTGCCTCTGTTATAAGAAAAGAACAAAAACTTTAAAAATGTTACCTTAGAATTTTTAAACAAATCATTTTAGTGTGAATAAAATGGAGTCTCATGAGAGGATGTCACATAGTTTGTTGATGATTGTAATTCATTTTGTATGTCTGTATATAACGGATCTTCAATATATTGTTTAAGAGGAACATTGTACAAATTGGTATTTTGGAGAGAAATCCTAGTGATTTCTCTATTTGATGGGTACTTTTAAAAAATCACACAGAAGGTGTTTTTGTTTAGTTTTATTATCTTTTAAAAACAAAGACACTTCATTACTTGAAGTTAGTCACATAAATCACATTTGTATCTAATGAATAAATAAGAATCGCTTTTTTTGCTAGCTTGTCTCTAAGCCTTCTCCCCTTCCACCTTTCTTCTACTGAGAGTTTTTAACTGTCTAAATTCAGAAAAGAACAGGAAAGTTGCTTTACTTGAAAATTGCTTTCTCAAGGTATATTTTCATCATGATTTCTTTCAGCTTTCCATTTTTAAGATGCATAAGTATATGAATGTATTTACTATATATGGAAATTACCTTACATTAAGTGGTAACATGATGATTAATGAAAATATTGTGATGAAAGTATAGGCTGTGTTTATATTAAAGCTACAGGACCATTAAGAAATTAATAGATTTGTTTTCCTTATCTGTAAAATGATACCTGCCTGCCCAACAATTACATTTTCACTCAATCTGGCAAATGAAGTACAAAGACTACATTTAGTCACTTGTCAAGGCTTGGATATATCCATGTGAAGTTGAAGGTCTTTGGGCGCAATGTTTTTTGTCACAGAGAAATATATCTCTGTTCAGTTCAATGAACATTTTTGTATTTTTTTTTTGATGAGGCAGTTGGGGTTAAGTGAGACAACACTTATATACAAAGTGTCAAGTGTCTGAGGTCAGATTTGAACTCAGGTCTTCCTGATTCCAGGGCCCTCTTCACTGCATGCTACCTGCAGCACTACCTGCTCTTAATAAACTTTTTTTAAGCACAGTGATTGAAACACCAACACAGTATTTACAGTGCCTACAGTGACTATAAATATACTGGTGCAGTTGTGAATCACAAAATGTAATAGGCTCTCCACATGGAGGGCAGAACCAAAGCATTTATTCAAATATCAGATACCTGAGTCCCAAAAGCAGAAAGTTAAATTTATTACAGTAGCCACAAAGTTGGTACACATAGTCAATGCAGTGAACACCCACATTCCCAAGCCTTCAAAACAAAACAGGCTCCCTCAGGCAAAGATCCTCCCCTCCTCCCTCACTCCCTCAAGCAAGGATCTTCCTCTCCTCCCTCATGGTAGCTGCTCAGCCTCCATTCCATGCTGCTCACTCCCAGCAGTTTCAGCTCCCAGCAGTTCTCCGCAGAGGTTCTCAGCAGAAGTGCTGGCTGGATCTCAGAATAAGTTCTATTCTCCAAATCTCGCCCCTCTCCAGCCTTAGCCCGTTTTTATATATGGTATTAACTCCTCCCTGCCTCACCGCTTCCTGTTATGTCAGCAAGTTCATCCCACTGTGGGATTCCCAAGTTCTGGGTCTTAATACTTGACACAATTATGAACTTGAAACTAAATGGTAAGTACCTGTTTGCTTGCCAGTACAAGGGGTATGGAAGATTTTCAAATCCCATTATCATTACAGTGATAAACATATAAGCCCCTGCCTTCAAAGAACTTAATATGTAATAGAAGGAAATCAATATGAACTTGGGTATTTAGTAGGATATATGATAGCATGTAATGTACACACAAATGTGTGCATGTATGAGATATAAGTATTATGTTATCTATTTTAGTAATACATGTGATACCGAGGAGAATGTGATGAAGCATAGGAGATATCCAGACAATGTAATCTTGGAAAGGCTACTGAAAAATGGTAAAACAATGAAGTTTCAAAAATACTTCCCAATATTTTCTTTCTATTTTGAGGTAGTGTAGCAGAGCAAATAGAGAGAAAATTATGTTGAAATATTATCTAATTAATTCTAAGATTCATTTCTTAAATTAAGAGAGGAAAAATGGAAAATAATTGCTTAGCTATTTTCCTAGCTTATCAGCCAATCTTCATTAAAAAGTAAAAATGAATTCTTTGTTTAATATTCTCCACCAAATGTAAATAATACTGGGTTTGCTAAGTGTTTGACAAGAGGCATGGTCATATCTTATTATGCAAATATTATTTCATTGTATATTAACTAAATACACTTGAGACGAGTAATGATTTAATTTTTATTTATTACCTAAATATTGATAAGAAGAAGAAACTAAGATATTTTCTCCCATTTTATTTAAAATAAATCCTACCATTTTGACTTTCAACAGATAGAAAATCTTCCAAAGAAAGGACACAGGGGAAAGGAGAATAGAACACCTTTTTATAGAAGAAATACATTTTAAGAGCCCCCCTCTCACAAGCACTCAGTTTCCACTGAGCTTACTGGAATGCATGCTATTATGTGAAATGGAATAGATTGAGGCATACAGTAGGGGGTTACCTTCCTAAGGTTTTTCCCAATATATAATGCCATCTGGACCTGGGGGTTGTTTCTGCATTCATATGGTTTTACTACACTTGGCAGTTAACACTGCTGCTTTTTTTTCTTTCCTGCATAAAAATACCTAAAATGAAAAACTTTTAAAAAGGTGTGCCCATACTGATAACTGTATATTCTTTTTATTTTTTGCAGTTTGCTCAACAGCTGGAAATAGGCACATTGTAGCACTCTGCTCAGAAGTCATAAAACATAAATTCTTAAATTATTGCCCTAATTTTCTATTTGTACATATCAGTAGGAATCTCTCTGTTGTTGTTAATAGGGAAGCGGCATTGAATGCAAAGCAACATAAATCTTTGTAATGAATATCTAGTGATTTCAAAGACCCCAAATGATAATAAAATATATTTAGCTAATAATGTTCACTTTTATGGTTCTTGTCACAAGATTTAAAAGGAAGGCCCATAAAACCTGTGATGTATTAGTGAATAAAAATGGAATTTGAACATGTAGTGTATACTTGTTGTGATATACATATATATGTGTATATGTATATTTAGCGCATGCATATGTACATAGATATGGGTAATGCATATCTACAAATATATATATACCACCTAAATGCATTCATACACATATGTTATATGTACATGAGCATGGATATATGTAGGTGTGTAAACTGACATAGATATAGAATAGCTTACAATCATAGGTTGTAGCATCCCTTGACCTTAATGAGTGATACAACTATTTGGGATGATTTCCCTTTGTTTTTCTCTGGATTCAGTAACATGGGTTTTTTAAAAATGCTAAGCGTGACTTTAAAAAATATATTAATTTATTATTAGTTTTCAACGTCCAGTTCCATAAGATTTTGAGTTCAAAATTTTCTCCCTGTCTCTCCCCTCCCCACCCCAAGACAGCATGCAATTTGATACAGGCTCTGTGTGTGTATGTGTGTACACATTCATATTAAATCTATTCACATTAGTCATTTTATAAAGAATTAGAACCAAGGGGAGAAACCAGGAGAAAGAAGAAACAAATGAGAGAGAAGGAAGATGAGGGGAAGAAGAGGAAGAAGATGACAGAGGAGGAGAGGAGGAAATAATAATGTGTTTCAATCAGCATTCAGATTCCATAATTCTATTTTCTCTGGTGGTGGACAGCATTTTTCATCCTGAGTCTTTTGGAGTTGTTTTGGATCCTTGCATTTAAACATGGACTTTTAAGAACATATTAAACTTGAAACTTAGAAATACTTATTGCAATATTTTATAAGACAACCATCAAACACAGAACCTTGTTCAAGATCTACAGACCATTTAGAGTAGCACACTGTCTTGGTTTTTTAGCAAGGCATTCATGACAAGTCCTAGAAAAAAAAACTTTGTTCCACGTATTTGTACAAAGAGCTTTGTTTAACTTGTTCTTTTGCTGAAGTTAAAACTTCCAAGAGGTGGTTTACAATCTCACAGAAAATTCACGAGTTGTTTTTATGTCACAGTACATAACGTATATGTTTTATGGTAGACGGTGGAGAAAATGTAAACTGTACATGAGCTGCTTATTTTGACTTTAATTCATGATAAAGTGAACAGTATTTTGAAGAAATACTTAACACACATTACAAAGAAATAGTGACACTGAAATAACAAAATGATTTCAAGAATACATCATACCAGGCTACCTTCATTTTCTTTCTGAAAATAATCCTAGATTAGCAAGACAGGGGAATGCTTCGCATCTAGGTTACCTAAATTGTAAGTACATCATTTGACAAAGTTTTTCATATTGTCATTTGAGCTGTGATGATGGTTGTCCACATCATAGCTGATATGGACTAGTGATTAGAAAAATTGGGTCAATTCGGAACTCACTAAATGGTAGTATCCAAAGAGTAATCATTAATAAATAATTCAGTGACAAATTGAATGAATGGCTTTACTAGAATATCCACAGAAATTTCTTTGTCCCCAAAATGACCAACACATTTGTCAGTAACTTTGACAATGTTATACATGGAATATTTATTAAATTTGCAGATGTAATAAAGCTAGGGGGAAAAGCTGACACAAGGAATATCTGAATCAGTATTTAATTAGATATTCACAGTCTAGAACATTGGGTCAAATAATTTAATATTAAATTAATTTGGAATAAGTGAAAAAAATTAACTTGGGTTTAAACTTTTACCTTCCCAGGTACAATATTATAATGAAATAACTGGACAGTTTATCTGAAAAAAAAAGTTAAGGTTTTTTTAGGGGAATGGAAGATTCATATGATACAGCAGTATGATGTAACTATCAAGAAAGCTATTATGAGGGGCGGCTAGGTGGCGCAGTCAATAGAGCACCGACCTTGGAGTCAGAAGGACCTGAGTTCAAATCTGGCCTCAGACACTCTACCCAAAAACTAGCCGTGTGACCTTGGGCAAGTCACTTAACCCCAATTGCCCTCAAAAAAAAAAAAGAAAGCTATGGCCTTAGACTGCTTTAAAAACAGTATAGAATCCAAGACTAGATCCCATGATATTGTCTCATACTTAGACCAAATCTGGGTACAACTCTTTAAAAGGAAATGGGGAAACTAGAGAAGGACCATTAAAGAGTAAATGTGGAAGAATAAGGTGAGGACTTCAAAGAGTGGGACAGAAAAAGAGTATTCAATCATTTGAAGAACTGTTATGGAAATAAAAGAACAGACTTTCTTTTCTTGGCACCAGTTGGCAGAACTAGGGATAGTGGGTTAAAGTTTTAGAGTGGCAGGTGATGTGTTATTATATTATCGATGAAAACAAACAAACAAAACACTTTCTAGCTGTCAGAACAACCTATCAATGGAATAGATTCTCCTAGGAGGATGTGAGTTGCTGATCATTAGGGGTTCTCAAAAGAAGCCTGGGTGATGTGTTGGTGTTCTTTAGTTAGATGGAAGTTAGATTATGTTTTCTTTAAGACCTTTTCTTGCCTTGGACTTCTATGACCTTTGTGGTTTTGTCACCTCCAATGCAGTACTCTTCCAACCACACCAAGCTGCCTAGATTCCTGCAAGAATTGGATAATTAAGCTCAGTCTGTAGGAGGTGAATGTTACTTATACTTTAAGGACTATGTATTTATCAATATGGGTAGTCCTTTTCCACCAAAGTTAGAAAAACCTCTATTTTAGTAAATGGTCTTCATTTGCTAATATGACTTAAATGTTATTCATCATGTGACAGCCCTTCAAAATGTTGGGTGCTCCTATTATGGTCCCTCTAAGTCTTGCTACTCCAGGCTAAACATTAAAATAAATGAATTTTTCAAAACATATAACATTCCACCCATGTTAGAACTCCTCGTTTTCAAAAAGATAGCAACTCCTAATGACTCAGTAGATAATCTTAGTGAGTTGGTGTGACAAAAATTAAATTAAATTAGAATCAACATCAGATAGATAACTAATGATGAATCTCTTTAGGACAGTCTTCAAGTGATGAAAAATATACTATCTCTGGCACATACTTGAATCTTTTCCAGTTCAATAAAACCCTTCCAGAACATGGATTCTACTGGCAAAGCTTCACAAAAGCCAAGGTCCCTTTCCTAACCTAAAAAAGCATAGGAATTTTTCTCTGAAACACACAAAATAATAGAATTCTCATCAAAGTTTTCAGTGGTGGGTTTATATGTTATCTAGTCCTTAAAGAGAACTTCTGCCATGACTTTTAATTAGATTCAAATTGGTCTATGTACATAAATCTATACTTGTATAAAATATTAGAAAAATTGTACTTTTCATTATTGTAGAATAAACTCCATTGTATTTATTACTAAGGCTTTACTGTATATATGTGTTTGTGACAGAAGGGAAATCACCATATTTATTAGTCTGAGTCACCATTTTTCTGTTATTATCAATGTTAGTCATTTATTTTAATGTGATAGTTTTATTGGGGCTCTAGAGTAAATGATAGTGTGTGAAATTCATAAGTATATCCAGTTTTTCAGTACTATACCAGGAATCCAAATCAAATTAATACTTCATTTGCTGACACCTGAAATCAAAGGATTGTGCCTGGCTTTAAATATCTTCCTTCTATTCTCTTTATTTACCATCTGCTTGTCACTGCCTCTATCTGTCTTATCTCTCTGCATTCCTTAAGACAATGCTACCCCAAGTCTCCCGTTTGTCTACATCTTGCTTAAATATTTTTTATTCATGTGATAATAGCTACAGATAATGTCTTGTGCTAATAATATTTGAAGAGAGAAATGAAATGCAATAACTACATCGGGCAAGAAAAATTGTTCTAGAGCTTTATTTTGAATAAATGAGTAAGATATCTTACTGTCAGGAGAGAATAACAATATAATCGAATATCTAAAGGAAAGTTTGAATAGATGGAAAGTTAATCTTCATTCACATTCTCTTGTTCCATTATTGATCAAATTTTGACTTCTGCCTTAGGAGACAAATTGGGTAAGGTTGGGCTTTAATTGTATTCACATTTGCAAGGGATTTCTTATTCTTAGTATGTAAACTTCTTGGACAAACTCTCTAGAATACAAAGTTGAACTTCACAGTAGATATATAAAAACAAAATGAACCTATAATTGAAATTTATTTCTATATATGTGGAAGTCTTGTGTGATTATATTTTTCCCATTTGATAATTTCTATATTATTCAATAATAATTCTATTGCTAAAGCACAGTTATATATTCTCTATGTACAGGATATTCCAAAAGTCTTATCACCAAAGTTTTTATAACTTTAAAGTGTAGACTAATACTTTTGGGGATCCCGCATATATGTATGTTTGTGTTTATGAGTGTGTGATACACACATGTAAACTTATTTATACCTGGACACTCAGATATATACACACACACTCACACACACATATGTATACTCATTCATTCTGTTTCATGTGAGAAAGCTTTGATTTGCAGCTTTATTTGTGATGGGATAAAATATGCGTCTGTGTGATATAATAAGAATATAAAGTTGAGGGTTTCTGTGGGAGCTGGGAATCTTCCTAAGGGAAGACAGGCAGGCTGTATTATTCATAAATCTTTATCATGTAACATTTCTATAGAACATTAAAATGTGTTATACCTCTTAGAACATGAATATGTGTGAATATCTGCAGTAACATGAGTTGTAATACTTCTTCATTTGTCTTTTTTTTCATAAAGTTGGAAAGAAACGAGAGCGAGCCAGACAGCCAAAGGATCAAACCTGTTTTTGTGGAAGATGCTGTCTTTCGACGACAAACATCCTACCAGCATGCTGCAGTCCACATTCCCACTGACATATACGAAGGCTGTAAGTAGAATGAAATAAATATTCATTGATTAATTATGATAATATGTCTATCATGCAGTCTAGATTTTAAAGGAATATAAATTTGGTTCTATGGCATTACATGAGAGAAAAGACATATTAAACATACAGAGGTCATCACTTTTTTCTTGACTATAAGCTTTAGGCCAGGTGGTCCCAAAGACCTAAATTAATAATTAAAAAGTAGGTGATCTACCTCAGACATATCACTTGGAAGTTAAGACATCAGGTAGGAGAAGGGGGTCATTGTTATCACTTCATTTTCCCATGTATTTATTTTTTGGGGGGGGGGGTATTTCCTTCTTTAATCCAAAATTATCTTTGATCTCTTGCTGCACAAGATTACCAAGATGGTAGTCTGTGCAAGGTTCAGATTAAATATAAAAAGACTTTGTTTTCCTTTACTTATATATCCTGGGATCATTTCATTTTTGCTAATATTTCCTTCAATATGTCTCTAAACTTCCTGTGTTAACCTGATTTCCCTCAACAGTGAAAAATTTGTTTCCAAAATCATTTAGGTGTTTCATGCTGGAGGGCTTTAAGTACTTTTATTTTGTTTCAGTACTTCATTAATAATGAGAGGAAAGTGTCTCTTCATTTTATAGAAGATAGTGTCCTGATCACAGGTTTTTAAGAACCTTCTTTGGTCTTTCTGAAGATATTGCTTGGTACTTAAAGTATAAGGCTCACATTCAAGCTTTGATACTCAGGGCTGCCCCAAATGCCATCCTGAAAAACATTATAAAGAGAAATAACAAGACTTTTGGTACAGTATCTTAGAAGCCCCCTTGAAAGTTGAACCTAAAAATGCTCATATATGTTCCCTCTTTTGCCATGGAAAACTAGTTCTTATTGTGCATTTTGAGACTGGCCTCTAAAGCCTGTTTGATTGGCATGACAATTTTTGGGGGAGTTTGGTTTTAGTTTTGTTTGCTTCTCCACAGAAATAAGTTACTAGTTAGAAACTATGCCTGTATTTATATTGTATTTGTGCCAAGCTATTATTATCTATCAATGCAATAATCAATAAAAAATTACTAAGAACCCCACTCTGTGCTAGTGTGATTTACACTGATTTTGGTATAATGTTTAACTGAGTATCTCATACTATTAAAAATAGTTATTTATTTTTAGTTTTGAACATTCCGTATAGTACCATAAGAATCCACTTCCATAAGATTTTGAGTTTTAAATTTTCTCACTCTCCCTGCCCTCCCAAAGACAGTGTACAATCTGATATAGGATACACATATACATTCATAGTAAGTATATTTTCACATTAGTCATGTTGTAAAGAAGAATTAGAACCAATGAGAAAAACCATGAGAAAGAAGAAAGAAAATCAAAAAAGAGAGAGCAAATATGCTTTGGTTTGCATTCAGATTCCATTGTTCTTGTTCTGCATATGGATAGCTCTTTCCATCCTGTGTCTTTTGGAGTTGTCTTAGAGTCTTGCATTGCTGAGAAGAGTTAAATCTGTCAAAGTTGGTCATCACACAAAGTTGCTGTTACTGCATATAATGTTCTTCTGGTTCTTTTCACTTCACTCAGCATCAATTCATGTAAGTTTCCAGGTTTTTCTGAAGTCTCCCTATTCATCATTCTTTAGGGAACAACAGTATATCACAACTAGTACAGCTATGCCCTAATTGATGGGTATCTCCTAAACTTCTAGGTCCTGACCACCACAAAGAAAGCTGATATAAATATTTTTGTAATGTGGGTCCTTTTCCCATTTGTATCATCTCTTTGGAATACATACTTATAAGTGGTATTGCTGTGACAAAGGATATATGCAGTTTTATAGCCCTTTGAGCATAGATCTAAATTGTTCTCCAGAATGGATAGGTGAATTCACAACTCCACCAATAATGCATTAGTGTTCCAGTTTTTCCACATCTTCTCCAATATTTATCATTTTCCTGTTTTGTCTTGTTAGTCAGTCTGATAGGTATAATGTGGTACCTCAGAGTTGTTTTTATTTGCACTTCTGTAATAGGGACTTAGAGTATTTTTTCAGATGGCTACAAATAGCTTTAATTTCTTCATCTGAAAACTTCATATCCTTTGACCATTTATCATCTGGTGAATGACTTGTGTTCTCATAAATTTGACTCAGTTCTCCACGTTTTAGAAATGAGGCCTTTATCAGAAGCTGGTTGTAAAAAAATTTTTCCCAGCTGTCTCCTTCCCATCTAGTCTTGGTTGCATTGGCTTTGTGTAAAAATGTTTCAACTTAATGTAATTAGAATTATCTGTTTTGCATTTCATAATATCTCATGTTATTTTGGTGGGAAAAGATGGATGAATCAATGCATTAATAGAATATATTAAGCCGTGATTATATACAAAGCACTGTACTACTTATTTGAAATATAAACATAAAAAGTTATACATTTCCCTATCTCAAGGATTATAGGGTACAATTGGGAAATTATAAGTTACATAAAGGTACGTAAAAGACAGTTAATGCAAAGGGTAAATTGAAAGACTTATTGGTCCCAACAGTTCAGAAACAGGTCAAATGACAAGACTGAAGAGTCCTTTCAATGCAATGGAGTGCCACCTCATTGGAGAGACCCACTGCTACACTATCAGGAAGGGATAGTGGAGTCTGTTGGTCAAAACAAAGAAGAGATTTGAGGTTTCTTCTGGTTAAGGAGGGAATGGGGATTCAGTGTTTGATCAAGAAGGGAAAGTAGAAGGGACCATTGGCAAGAAGGTTGGTGCTGAAAAGTGAAAGTTGGTCCACAGTGAATGCCAGTTCCATCTGAAGAAATATGAGCTAGATGATAATGCATTTAGCTGGACTGAGAACTTTTTTGAATGGCTGTATTTTAAAAAGTATTAATGATTTAAAGTTGGCTTAAAACAGTGGTTTTCAACCTTCCTAATGTCGCGACCCTTTAATATAGTTCCTCATGTTGTGGTGACCCCCAACCATAAAATTATTTTCATTGCTACTTCACAACTATAATTTTGCTACTGTTATGAATTGTAATGTAAATATCTGATATGCGGGATGTATTTAAATTGAACATAACCCACAGGTTGAGAACTGCTGGTTTAAAAGAAAGTATTCAGTTTACTATCCTAGGAATCTATATTCAGTCCCGTGCTGCTCAGTACATTTACATCTACCTTGGATAAAGGTATACATGACATGATTATCAGGTTTTCAGACCACACAAAATAGCAAACTAAAAAGGATGGTTATTGCATTGTACAATAAGAATTAGTAGAGTTCGTATAATGTTTTAGTGTTTTGCTTCTCAGTTAAACAGATTTTAAAATATCTTGATAGGCTTAGAAACTAGATTATATTTTATAAGATGAAATTGAATAAATCCCAAATTTTATGTTCACATTTAAAAACATCTTTCACCAAAGACCAAGGAGAGGTATAGTTAGGTAAAAATTTGTTTGAAGAAAGATCTTGGTACTTTAGTGGACTGCAAGGTCAATTGCGAATTTTTCGTGTGATACGTCAGCCAAGAAATTGCAGTCAGATGGCATAGTGGATAGAATTCTAGTCTTGGAGTCAAGAAGATCTGAGTTCAAATTCTGTCTCAGCTGCTTGTAAGAAATGTAACATTTACCAGTTCACTTAACCCTTTCCAAATTCAGTTTCCTCATCTGAATATACTAATAAAACCTATCCCAAAGTTTTATTGTGAAGATCAGATGACATTTTAAACATATACACACATATATCATTTCATAAACCATAAACTACTTTATAAATGTTAGCTGTATTTTAAAAAGAAAACTTATATAATCTTAGGATCTTTTAAGTGAGCTATAATATCAAAGACTAGGGAGATATGAGTTCTGCATTATGCCCTGTTTGGGACATATTTTGGGACATATTTGAAGTATTTAGTTTTAGAGAAAGGAGAGGATGGGAGGGGAGGGAAGAGAAAAAGGAAGAAAGAAGCTTCATTACCCAACTGGAACTGGCCAGATGTGTCTGGATCCAGTGGCAAGATGTAGATCAGGGTGAGTGAAGATGCCCCCACTAGACACTGAGTTTAGTGTTAGAGATAACAAAGACAAGAGTAAAATAGTCCCTTTTCTTAAGGAGGTCATTTTGGGAGAACCAGCTCTTAAAGCTAGGGTAGTATTTATACATATAGAAGGTGCTGCCTAATCTGAGTTTTGAAGCAAATCAATGGCTTCCTCCATGATGAAGATGAGGAAATATTCTGGACATAGAGATCACCATAACAAAGGCACAAAAGAACTATTTTTCAACATTCCACGGTCTGTCTGTGTCATGATATTTACTACTTACTTCCACCCAAATGGGACCTCTACTTGAAGCTGCCCCTTAAGTAGTCTAACATTTCAACATTGGCAAGGTTTTTAAGCATTAACATCATCAGGCAGACCCAGCTTCTTTGCTGCCTTAAGATGTTAGAATTCCAGTAAAGGGTATTCTTGAGTCCTGTAGTAAAGAATAGTACCCTAGTTTACATACTAGTCACTGGGATACAAGGTGAAATAGAAAGATAGTCAACAGGCATTTATTAAGTGCCTACTGTATGCCAGACATTGCTAAACTCTGGGAACACAGATGCAAGTCAAAAGATAGTCCTTGCCCTCAAGTTTACATTATGAGGGGGGAGAGGAGACATAAAAGGAAGCTTAAAAGGGCATGAGAGTGAAGGTTCTCATCTCTGGGGTATAGTAGAAAATTCTTAAGTCCTAACTGGTGAGAAATGACTGAATTTGATATTTACACTGATTGTCCTCAGGGGGTTTATAGCAAGGACAATTGGATTCAGAAACAATGAGGGAGTCACAGAAAACGTTCAAGTCTTGAGTTCACACTGATTGATTTTCAGTTTCACTAAAATTTCATTAGCTAGAACATGAATTTATTTCACTAGGCTCACAATCCACTCTTCTTTTCTCCTTGCCAACATTTGCATTATGTAGAATTAGAATATATTCTCCTAATTAGGCAATTATAATTCTGTTGTAATCCTCCCATCCCTCAGAATTACTCTGATTCCCTCTCTGGTGATCAGCCTTCCACCAAGTAATTTTAACCATATTCTTTTAGTACTGTCATTTCAATTCAGCAAATACTTATAAAGAACCTCTTAGGTGTAAGGACGCTGAGAGAAATAGAGTATAGGCAAGACAAAATTTGGACAGTGTCTTCAGCTGGTCACAGCCACATTGCATTAATGAGGGAAAAGTGTTCTGTTTTGTTTTCAAAGTATAGGTTAGTACCCAGATGATATAACCCTGTTGTCCCTGTGTCCCTTTCGAAGGTCTTTCTGAACCTTTTGTCTGGTATAGAACATATGCATACTGATCTGGTGATGTCTGGATCCTAAGCTAAGTGAATATAACAATACGTTAACCACTTACTGCCTAACAAAAAATAATTTGGAACAAGCTTTGCTTTCAGTCTGGGGCAGAAATGAAAATGAAATCTCTTGAAATTTTGTAAAAATAGGACCTCTTCAATAAGAAGCATGCTCTACAAAATTATTACAGCCTATACTAGTCATCATTTATTGAATGTTTATTTTTACTTCAAACCAAATTAGTTGAGGAAACAATGATTCTTCAAGTTTGAAGAGGGTCATTGCATTTCAACAAAGCACAGTGTTAAATCACTTTGCAGAATGAAAATGCGCATTACTGAAACTCAGTAAGAATAGGGTACATTTCGTGATGTCCTAAAGGAGACATGACACCCCCTTTGAAATGTCTGAACAATTGTGGGTGGAGGGGGTGGAGAGGAAGGCAGTGTTTTGGACACTCTTTAGTCCCATTTATCTTAATTTAGAATTCTTCCTATTCTCCTGAAATCTCATCAGCAAGAAGAGGACCTTGTCTGACCTGTACTCCTTTAAAATTCACATCCAATGTTATGTGCTGCATCTGCAAATGACGCAGGAATGAAATCAGAAATGTCAATAGAATCAGTCAAATTTCATAATTATTTGTATTCTTCAGGCATGGCATTAGAACAATTCAGGTTTAAAGGATTATTCAGGGATTCTGATTTTAATAAATGTGAAAGTGCACTTTAATTGAAGGATTAAAGTGAAGAAAACAGCTACTTCCTTTAGTTATAAGAGCATCTACAGTTCAGTAGTAACACTATTATAGAAAATCTCATGCTCTGGAAGACTATTAAAAGAAAAAAATCTATGATTTGAAATGTCATTTTCAGGCATAACCATATTTAAAGTATTTGAATATTTTATTGAATTGAAAAATGCATAGGTTCTTAAGATATTGGCTATGTGGATTTCTGAGGATTCCATTGGCAAATACATTTAAATTAATGCTCATATGGTTCATCTGCTATTTCAGAGATCTAGCATTTCTATTTAATGTAGATAGGGGAATAAAGCACTTGAAAACAAGGTGAACTTCATGTGAGCTTATGTCATAAAAATTTATTATTGAGTAATTTTAAAAATTAATGATTATGACTTTTCTGCTCTGTAGTTTGCTTTCAGCTTTTTTCAGTTTTAAGATGATTCTGAGATCAGTGACCAGAAGTAGTATAAGATTTCAGAGCCTCTGTTCAACCTTGTTATTATCACAATTTGGTGGAAGGTTAACTAATAATATACTGTTACATATAAATAAAAATAAGTTTAATAAATTAATATTATAGTATCACTATATTAATAAGTATTTAGTATTTGATTAAATAATATAGAATAATCATTAATAGCATTTATTTGAAGTGGACAAAAATTAACTAGAATTATTTGCAGCTTTGATATATTATTTAAATAAAGTTTAGAATTAAAATGTAATGAATATACGGTTAAATGTGATGTTTCCAAAGATTATTTATGATTTCCAAGTGTTAGAATTTAGGGGGTTCATGATCTGTAGGTATCATTTAGCTTCTATCTGTTTATATGACAGAAAAGAAAATTCAAACCATTGCTTATTTGTAAATATCAGTGTTGAGTTAGCAATTTTAGCTTCAAATTTTAAGAAATCTATATTGTCTTTGATGCAGTTGTGCTAAGCTAAATATGTATTTAAGATAATATTTTGGCAGGTTTTTGAACAAATAAAATCAATTGAATAAAAAGTCTAATTCTACATTACATTTGGAATTAAAATTATTAAAATTGTGGCTTAGAATTGTAAGTATTTTGTTGACAGACCTATTTAGATATAAAAAACAATTCCGCATTTAGAAGACAATTTACTTAATATCCATTTTTATTACCTGGTTTATGATTTAATGATGAAATTTTCTCATCATCTATTATATATTACACAAGTTATGCAGATTTATGAAGATAAAAATAACGTTTTCATATCATGTAATCATGTTATCAGGAATACATTTGCAAAGTAGAATTTGGAAAATCGCTAGAGAACACTGGGTAAATGATATTGAGGCTGATCTGGTGTTAGAAACCAAATGCCATTCATGCTTCAATAGCTCACCAATCCCTCACTCAATCAAAAAGCACTTATTGTCCACCTACCATGTACCAAGCTCTGGGCTCACATATATCCATTGAAATATTCCAACCTCGTTTTAGTTTTCAATACTGGCTTTCCATCTTCACTGTATTCATTTGAGAGAGAAAAAAATAATTTGATATTTATAGGGACGTCTCTCCCTTCCAGTCGATAATCTTATTCTTTTAAATGTTAATTAGCCCATGGAGCTAAAGGAATGTGATACTACAGGAATGAAATTTGAAGACTGAAAATCCCTAATTATCTAGATAAAAATTTATTTGAAAGAAATGTTGGTCATAATAAATTCATAATTCTTTTGAGGTTACCTGTCACATTTGATGTTAGTGAGGTGAATTACTTAAATGAGGATTTTTTAAACCTTATAACGAAAGTCTTCTTTATGAAATGCTTTTTCAAAAAGCTTAAAAAATTAACTGTATCTGTGATTTCTTTTATTCCAGAACATTATCTTCCAAAAGTACTTTATTTATTTCTTCCTTATTTGTTGTGTTGAGTCTCTGTGGAGCTCTGTGATTTTGTTACCTTCATCATATATTTGAATTGGAGCTCTTGGGTCAATGTGTCCACATTTTCTCTTGTTGTCTAACATGCTGCCTCATTTAAAAAATAAATGTGGTATGCTGTTTTATTAAAACCAGTGTATTTCCTACCATATTCTCTGCTATGAAAATATTATCAGTCCTAATGGTAGAAAAGAATTATTATAGGTTTTAAATTAGAATTTATATGTGCTTAAATAGTCAAGTTTTTCAATATACCACATTTTATTAACAGAAAGTCTCACAAAAGTAATAGATCTCTACTACCGATGAAAATGTCCCAGACTACATCTGTATTTTTAATGTATTGTGTCATCATGTCAAATACAGCTAATGATCAAGTCAAGTATTTATTCCAGATTGCATATTGCTGTCAAAGATAACTAAAATGCTTATCTATTTATTTACACTTCACTAAAAATACATTGACTATTAAAATAAAGGTCAAAACTAGCAAGAAGCTAGAATGAATTAAACTTAGAATTACTTTCTATTTTTTTAAAGTCACTAAATAATAATGACTTTACTAGTAATATTCTAAGTGACAAATTTTTCATCTAAGTAAGTTCCCCAAAATGAAACATAACTAAATAGCTTCTACTGAAGGACCCCTTCCTTCTAAGAGGCCTCCCCCACTTGGCGCATCGTAGCCACTCACTCAATAAGTGCTGGTTAAATTGTTCAATCAAATTTATTGTCCCAAAGGAAAAAAAATCTGTTATCCCCAGACTAGAATGTAGATTGTATCAGAGGAAAAGAATGAAACTGGGATGCAGACTTTTGTTGCTCTTTACTGAGCAGAACCAACTTAATGTCCTCCTCCTAGAATCCTCCACCACAGCTAACTTGTCAAAATGCACACAACATTGAATCCCTGAAAGCTGTGCAAATGTAACACAAATCCTAACAAATCATAAAAATGAAAAGATATTTTTTGTGGCAATGATCCTCAGTGCATACGCTGAGAAATTCTTCAATGATATTTTAAGCCCATTCTGCCCGCTTCCATCTTATCTTTATGCCTTTATACACACTGACTCTAACACCTGGAATGGATGATCCCCTACACACACACACACACACACACACGCATGCGCACGCACGCACACACACACACACACACAGAGCAAATGTTAAATGACTTGCTCAGAGTCACCCACCTGGTGTCTGAGACTGAATTAGAACTCAGAAAGATCTTGTTCAGTAATGTCTTTTAATATCAGAAGCTGCTTGCTAAACTTTCCTTTGTGTTTAATCAAACTTGAACTTTGTTTCTAGTGTTTTAAGCATATGTTTTATCTGTGTATTTTATTATAAGCCTCTTTAAGGCAAAAACTGTATTATGTCAAAGGATAGTGTCTTATATATGGCTAAGTTATTTAATAATTTTTTTAACTAGAATGAATTGAATTCAAGTTCAACCACATCTTGGTCATAGAATTGTCCTTTTGGCACATTGTAGGCCCTTAATTTCTTTGATGCAATTATCAAATAATCTAAGAAGAATATATATTAATTAAATTATTTTCAAATAAATGAATCTAAATTCAAAGAATAATGAC
>CM053597.1:124406705-124450960 GCA_028646575.1 Pseudocheirus occidentalis | reverse complement strand
CTTGAATATTATTTATCCAAACCATTAACTACATTAAGTTATTTTCTTCAATTAAAAACACTTATTAATTTCTATAACAGGGGAAGAGAACTAAAGCTAATAATATCATATTGTTTTGTGCTGTTTTGACTGCTTAAAGCTGTTTATTTTTAAAACTTAAAACACCCCCCCCCAAATTGCTCTCAAGGCTTACAAACCAAGCAGATTTTTATACCAGGCTAAAATATTTCAATTAAGCCTAGTGGATAGCCTAGAATATGATTTGTTTTCTTAGAATAATTTTAGAAATCTCAAGAAGAATGTTATAAAGCAAAATTAAATTGCCTTTTATACACAACCATGAGGTAGAGAATAAGCATCATGAGGCTCTCCAAACTTTGAGTTTTTCCAGTTAGTATAGTTTAAAAAAACAGTTTTCACAGAACTCTAATGTACATTAATTTATATACCTAAAATTATGCTCAGGAATGTAAAGTCACATATTGTAGTATCATAGATCTAGAGCCAATATGGACTTCCAAGGTTTTCTTTCAAGGATTTTCGATCTGGGATGTGTGAAGTTTTGTTTTTTTTTTAAGCATTTTGATAAATCCTCCAAAATGCCTGTTTCATTCAGAGTAGTACATATTTTATTTTATGCATTTTCAATACTTAAAAGAGTTCATAGGTTACCCCAAATTATCACATGATGAACACGAAAAAGGGTAAGATCTTCAGATCTAGTCCTTTTTTTTTTTTTGCTTTTTAGAGGGCAATTGGGGTTGTGACTTGCTCAAGGTCACATGGCTAGTACATGTGTCAAGTGTCTGAGGCTGGATTTCAACTCAGGTCTACCTGATTCCAGGGCCAGTGCTCTATTCACTACACCACTTAGCCTCCACTAGTACAACTTTTCTACTTTAACAGATGAAGAAACTGAGACATAAATTATATGACATGCTTAGCTCCCTCAGGTGGTGAGTTCCAGAGGTGGAATGTTACCTCAGGTATACTTCTTGCATTTGTACTTTATATAATTGACAGGAAATGTTTTCTTTCCTCCCTTCTTTCGCTTCTGAGCATCTTCTGTTGCATGACCTGTGATTGCAAGAAAATGGGAGTAATATTATTATGAAGTATTATTAGCATGCTAATCATGATTCCAATTCTTAGCAGAGTTGACCTTTTTTCTCCCTTTGGATTAATCTGATCCTTTGAATTCATGTAAGATTTTAAAAATGCTACTCAGAGCATGGAATGTTTGTTTTGAGCAACTAAATTAGATATGTAATGTTCTTTGATTTTTTTTTTCAAATGACATTGATAAAGTTTGGGTGAGAAAAGTGTTGAAGCTGAGTGGTTATGACTTTAGAATAAAATAAAAAAAACACAAAAGGTTAAAAAAGTTGCTTCATTACAACCCCTTCATTCAAAGTAAACATCTATTTAAACAAACAGTGACTGACTAGGCAAAGTAATTACTATTGCTTATCATTAGGTGGAGAAAAGAAAATTAGTAATATGATTAGCAGGAGATGTCTTTCCTGAAACTGAGCCTGCACTTCAAATTGTTTCCTACTGACATCATTTGACCATGATTAATAACTGTAGAATGGAAGAGAAACAACCCAACTGAGGAGCAAAATACCCCATTTCTATTCATTATCTTCCTATTCTGATGTTTGTATATCATACTTATATTTAATAGCAAATAATATTTGATTTTTAAAAGAGGAGAATATGTATTATACATATATATCCTAATATATAGGAAATTGTTATATAAAAATTAATGAATATATTTATTGTATTTTTCTGGGCTTGCAAATGCATGTTGTTTGTTTTAAATGATGAAAGTGAATGCTATTGTATTTTCATTTTCATAGATTTTGCAAATTTTTTTCTCCATAAAAAAATCACCTTTTAGCTCACATGCACTATCAAATGAGTAAAAGGTAAGTTCTAGGGGGAAATACTTAGTTTCATAATATTATTTCTCTAGTTATAAGACCATAAATCAGATCTCTCTAAAACAAAATGGCCATCAAACAGAGGAAGTTGAAGGAATAACTCGACATTGACAAGGTATTGTTACAAAAGCTTTAAAGATGATTTTGCTTTATTAAAAAAAACTTTCTGGATTCTATTCAAAATTCCTTTTTAACTGACAACTTTTTCTTCCTCTCTCAGTTGCTTTTATTCTAAAAGGCAACATGCAGAAATTCTAAGTTTATTATAATAGCAAAATCAATGAAAGAAAAACTACTTTGTAGATGAGTAGATTCTTTTAAACATTTCTAGTTCAGGAAAGAGATAATTTAATATAGTTTTTCATTATATATATATGTATATATATATATATATTTATATGTATAAAACACTCATATGTAAATGTCATGAAAGGGAAATATACCTTCCAAACTAATCATTTTAAGGAAAGGAAGAAGTCTTTTGAGAGAAAATTCATAAAGATTTAAGCTCTGGCTGCATAATTTTCTGATACTATGAGGTACAAATTAATTTATCTGGATGTAAATGTGCAAATATTATTTTTTGCCATACAGCTCAGTCACTATTACTATGGCAAATCTTTTTTGGCAAATATTATTTAGTCATAATGATGTTGATTTTGTCCTTTAAAAATCTAAATTTTTTTTTGGAGAAAGTAGACTTTTTAATATGAAAACTCAGTATTGAAAGTAGCCTAAGACATTAACTCATTCCTCTAATGGATACTCCTATCACACTTTGAACCTTGAAACATTTTAAATATTATTAAATATAATTGATTTAGTTATTCATATGTTAAGGCTATCTTGGGATTTCTAGGTTTATAGAAATTTGTACAATTAAAAAAGAGAGAGCAATGTGCTTAATTTAAGTTATATGAGTCCAGCAACTCCCTTCCCACCCACTAATTTGCCTCAGCATGGCATGAAAGTCAATCCAAGTTCCCCAGGAATATTATAGCAAAGTGTAAGGTCTAATAATTCCTACCAAGTTGGAAAGACTTTGATTATAACCTAATATATCTGTCTTCAGAAAATTTACCTACCAAAAGTCTGAGAAATTCAATATTGAGCTGGATGCAAAGCAATATTAATTCCTAAGGTCTGTCTTCCAAGTTATAGAAAGGTTATGATCTGTGTTAATAAAGAAAAAGACCATATTGATGAAATCACAGATCTTTGAAATATTGAGGTATTTCTTTCATCATTATAATTTTAATGAAAGTAACATCTCTCTTACGGAGTGTCCATTCCTTTGCAAGGAAAATTGCTATTTCTCCCAAATTGCTATGAAAAAACACTGATTGAAAGGTTGCCAACCCCTTCTTTCATAGGAGCATCATGCCTGCCCCATACCTAATTAAGTCTAATTTCCCCTGAGTAGCATCCATAAAATTTGAGTACTGATTCTTATGGGACCTATCAGCTGGTATACTTTCTATTTCATATAATTCACTTTTCTTTCAAGACAGGAATTAATCTACATACATCAGTATATAATATATTTTTCCTAAATCCTTAAAGAACACAGCATTGTTATTTTTAATTACTTGCATTTAAATATCTTGGTTTCTGGGATTAAAATATGAGAATAAAATTATAATGTACTCATGTGACCATATTTTCAGAGGTGATAAATACAGAATATGCCCATGAGCTGGAGATTGTACCAAGAATGATTATACGTTGATATTTATTGTTTTTCCAGATCAGAATTTCAATCACTGTTGGGAAAAAAATAACACATGTAGTCATTCTCTTTCAGTTTAAGTGCAAATTCATGACTTAAAATATATCTTCTGAATTATGACCCAGTTCTTTAAGACATTCTAGAAAGACAGTGTGATGAGGTGGTGAGAGATGGCCTCAAAGTGAGGAAAACCTAGTTTTGAGTTGTCCAGTCATTTCAGTCTTTTCTGACTTTGGTGACCGCATTTGGGGTTTTCTTGGCAAAGATACTGGAGTAGTTTGACATTTCTTTTTCCAGTTCATTTCACAGATGAGGAAACTGAGGCAAACAAGGTTAAGTGACTTGTCCAGGGTCACACAACTAGTAAGTGTCTGAAGCTAAATCTGAACCTCAGGAAGATGAGTCTTTCTGACTCCAGGCCCAGCACTCTGTTGCTTGCTACCTAGCCGCCCCTAGTTTCAAGCACTGTCTTTGACATTTACTGACTTTGTCAAACTAGCTAAGCCATTTAAAACTCCTGAGTGCTCTAGGCTGGAGGTGTCAAACTTAAACAAGAAAGACCCCCAATCCATACATAAAGACCCCTGGCAGCGCATATTGACTTAATTGTAAATTGTAATGCTTTCTATGTTTTGTTATATTTGTATTTCTTTTATTAAATATTTCCCAATTACATTTTAATCTGATTCTAGTATGCTTGGGAGGCCAATGAGACTTATGTTGCACGATTCTGCCACAGGCCACTCTCTGAAGACAAAATTGCAAAAAAGATGCTGACCTGTAGCAGTGTATGGTGTTTCCTCCCCTGGGAGTTCCTTGCACCAGTTAAATCTTAAGTCTAGTCCCTCTCATTCTAAGACATTCTGAGATCATACAGAATTTATTTAGGGATTTATTTTTATTTAAAAGTTGGGAAGAATGCAGCTTTCATTTGTGGAGTATATGAAGTGTGTATGTATATAGGAAGCTAAACATTTGTTGTCTTAATATAAGCTTGTTCTATTTAACCTCCAGTCACTTATCCTCACAATGCTCTAGGCGAAGGGTGAGGCACCAGAGGCCTTCAGGCCACCTGTGACTTTCTAGGATTTAGTTAAAGAGCTGCACTTGAGGACATAAAGGGCAACATCTGGACTCCAGGTCCCTGAATAAACTTACAAAATGTGTGAGGTATAAGAGACCTTGGAGATCACCTGGTCTATCCTTCTCATCCCATGTCCCATTTCCCCCACCCAATTCCATTTTATAGAAAAGAAAGGCAAGGACCTTGGAGGTGAAGTGATTTCTCCAAGGTCATAATCCTGGTTAGTTGCAAATATCAGGGTCAAAACCAGTTCAAATCCTTATCAACGTACAATGGATAATGCTAAGATTGGAGTCTGAAAGACGTTGGCTTAGATCTCACATCTAATACTTGATTTCCTCATCAGTAGGATGGGGATGCCTGTAATTGAGGGGTGAGAAGGAAGAGATGAACTGGGTCATGAGTATTAAAATGAAGATAAGGAAGAGAATCCAGTTAGACTAGAGAATTATTATGATGCAGTAACATGAGCTGCTTGGCCGTGTCCTGGAAGAGGAGGAAAAAAAGAAAAGGAGGCAGTGGCCAACCATGTCAAATGATTTTTTTAAAAATCAGAGAAACTGAAAACTGAGAAAGGTCATCTTTAAGTAACACTTGATAGAAGAATCTTGGAGTGAATGAAGGACCACTGATGAAATAATTACTTGACTACTTCAGTGACCATCCATCCAAGTCCTCCCATCCCATGTGATTGTTCTTGTGAATGTTCAGTTGTTTCAGTCGTGTCTGGCTCTTAATGACCCCACTTGTGTTTGCCATTTCCTTCTCCAGCTCATTTTACAGATGAGGAAACTGAGGCAAACAGGGTTAAGTGACTCTTAGTAAATGTCTGAGACCAGAGTTAAATTCTAGTCTTTCTGACTCCAGGCCCTGTCCTCTATCCATTGTACCCCCTTATCCACCTTACCCATGATTTTCTATAAATCATACACAGAGGAATGTACTCCGTATTGGAATGAAAGGAGGGCTGCCTTTGGATCTTTTGTTGAGAGTTTTCATACACTCTAAAATATGAGACTTAGCTTATTTTTTTTTAGTTAAGTAACATACAGTACAAGAGGGATGGCATAATGGATAGAAAACAGACTTTGGAGTCAAAGGGCCTGAGTTCAAGTTCTGCTTCTGACCCTTAAAGGCTATGTGTGCCTGGACAAATCACTGAACCTCCCAGTTCCCCAGCCTACTCCCTTAATACTAAAGGTGCCAAACAATTAAGAGTTCTACCTTGGTAGAGGGAGCTACCTACACATTGAGTTCCCAAAATGGATGAAACTGCAGGTTCTGACAAAAAAAATAGTGTAAGAATCATGAAATTACCTTTCAAAAATTAGAACAATTCATATTGCTAAATGTTTTCTTTCCGTATTTTCAATAGCATCTGATTGGGCATATTTATGTTTAGAATAGGAAAAATGAACTTAATAATTGTGCAGCCTGTTAGTTTCCAAATCTGAATAAATGAACTGTTTTGGATTATCACCAGGCATCAGAACACCAATGCAAATGCCAGTCATCATAAAGGTAAAAATAAAAATTTCTGGGGGGAATGTGAGTGTCTTTTCCTACTGCTTTCAGAACAGGAAGTCAGTAATACCACGATAAACAGCATATCATAATATACTGGGCTTGGCCTTAGAATTCAAAGGACATAAATTTGAATCCTCCCTCTGATCCATGCCAGCTGTCTATGGGCACCTTATTTATTCTTTTGGTGTTTTCCTCTCCCCTACAACTCTAAGAAATTCAATTAGAAATACACAGGGCTTCGGTATCACTGGGGAGAGTTTTCTGAGAAATGTTTTAGTCTGACTAAACAAAAACAGCGGTTCACATTTCATGCTAAAATGTCATTCACAGAAACCACATTGACAAAAGAAGAGCTGCTAATAGCACGTGGAAGGTTGTGATTAAAGATTTCAGGTCAGAAGAGAAGAATTTTTTAAAAATCATTCTGGGCACTACAAAAAAATCCCACATGAAGAAAATGAACTTTACCTCGAACTTCACAGGCTACCCCATCATATTGAAGAAATTTCTCTTTCATCCTCAAATTAGAAAACGGAAGTTTTGAGGTGACAGTCCATACTTTCCTTTCTGAGCAGAATGTAATCTTTTTTTCCTGTGTGTGAAATGAAGACAAGACCAAGTTTTGATTGCTGTAATTAGCTTTTTCACTTTTAAATTGAAATAGAGATTAAATTCAAGGATGCTAAATTACAGCTGATTCCTTGAAAAAGACTGAAATCCCCTGCTTTGTGACCTTTTGATAGCAGCAATTAGAATATCTGAAGAGTTCCAAAATGATTTCTTGATCATTTTGTTTGTGATTTGGACCTGGCTGTGACTCATTTGTTGGAAGGTCACACTAGGCCTTTGATCCTTTTTTGGCAGCTGGGTCTGCTGAAGTGCCAGTGACAAGTCACTGCTTCTGGGCTTACACCATGATAATAGCACCAAGATTGTGATGAATGACCTTTAGCTTCTAGAAGCTTCCCTCTTAAGTTTCATTCTGAGAAACTCCACGGTGAGGCAGAGGTTGATTAAAAAAAAATTTTAAACCAAAAAAAACCTTTCTTTTCAGAGGCTTGTTAAAAACGGCATGCATCTAAACTCCTAGTCCTCATTTTTTCATGTATCTGGGCAAGGAAATTTTTTACCTTCATAAGAAAATAATATAATCATAACATATACCCTTGCACTACATACACATTCTCTTGTTTGAAGCTCTCAGCTGTACTGTGAGGTAGATCTTATAGGTATCAGGTATCATTATCCCAATGTTATACTGCAGCAATATTATTAGAGTTGGAGTTTGCACACCAAGGGCATTCAACTATAAGTAGAATACTTAATTGTCTTCCTCTCTGCTATGCCTTTTAAAAATCCTTTGTCTACAAAGTTGTCTTGACCTGTCTTGACTTACAAATAGTTTTATTGAGAACTGTATTGATTTTTTTAAGCAAAGGCTTAAAGAGTCTGATTCACAGTTTGGGGACATATTAAAATTAATTTAGGTGATAATTGCTACAGAAGTCATTTAGACAGAGGACAGTTAGGTTAAGGTCCAAGCTCCAGTACTCCCTAACGATACCAATGTCCCACTTAATCTTCCCCAGTGTCAATTTCCTCCTAATAGTAGCTGAGGATGGGTACTGGCAGTGCCCACCTCACAGGTTGTGCTGAGGAGAGCATTTTGTAAACATTCAAGCACTATTACAAAGGTAAGATGCTGCTACATAAATAATGAATGCTGGAAACTCCCCAGTCCTGCCTAATTTTGATTTCAGTCTGATCTTGGATTTCTAATTGTCCAGTGGACATTTCCACTTGGATGACCTGATAGCACTTGGAATTCAGTAAGTCAGAAACCTAACTGATTGTTCTCCATCATCCAGATTCTCTTACCGATTTTCCTATTTTTATTCATGGTAACAAAATTAATAAATTGCAATATAACAGGATCAAAAACATATCATTATTTTGACTTCTTTGAAATCCCATATCAAAAAGTGTCAAATCTTCTACTTCCCAATATCTGTCACATTCATCCTCTCCCTTACCTTTTCCAGTGTCATCATGATAGCTCAAGATATTGTAATATCTCATTTGGATTATTGCAGTCTTTTTCCCAGCCATACCCAAGGCATTCCCCCCACAGGACATTCTAAGCACTAGAGCTATATTAATTTTTCGAAAGCCCAACCCTACCCTTACATCCTCAAAAGCTTTCAATAGCTCCCTGTTGGCTAATGTGTCAGATAAGTGAAGTCTTAATTCTTTAGCCTGGTATTTAGGGTTTTCCATGTGATAGCATAGTGAATAGACTGCCAGTCCTGGACTGAGGAGGATCTGAGTTAAATCTGACCTCAGACACTCACTAGCTGTGTGACCGTGGGCAAGTTACTTGACCCTGTTTGCCTCAGTTTCCTCATCTGTAAAATGAGCTGGAGAAGGAAATGGTGAACCACTCAAATGTCTTTACCAAGAAAACCCAGTCGGGGTCACGGAGAGTCAGATATGCCTAAAACAACTCAACAGTAACAACAAATTCCTAACTAGTGTCCAAACTTACTTCTCATCATTCCCGTATGTTCTAGTGAAACTGGACAACTACTCTTTGTTTCCTGAACTCCGTCTCATGCTTTCTTACCTCTGCACCTTTGTCTGTGCTTTTCCCTCCATCTAGATTAATATTTTCTTTCTTACCCATATTTAAAAATCTAGCATTTGTCGTTTTTTGTAAGCAGAGAGCAAATATTTTAATTTTCTATCATATTTAGCTTTCAAGATAATACTTTATATATTTCATTTTTTAAAAATCTAGGGGCAGCTAGGTGGCACAGTGAATAGAGAACTGGCTCTGGAGTCAGGAAGACCTGACTGGTTTCAGTCAGGTCTCAGACACTTGACACTTACTAGCTTTCTGATCTTGGTCAAGTTACTTAACCCCAGTTGCCCTACCTTCCCCTCCCTCCAAAAAGACCCCAAAATTTTTTTTTCAATCTAGATTTGTGATTTTTTTTTCACTTTTAGAAATGCCTAGGAAGGAAGATCCATTCTGCAGTGTACATTTAGGTCTTTTGAGTTTCAGACCCATCATTCTAATCAATTTCTTTAGGTTTTACACAATAGGTAGAATGATGGATAGAGCATTGAATGCAGAGTCAGGAATTCCTGAACTCCAATTTGGTCTTAGACATTTACGAGATGTGTGACCTTGTGCAAGTCACTTAAACTCTTTGTACCTCAGTTTCTTAATTTTTAAATTGGGCTGATAAAAGGATTTACCTCTAAAATATTTGCAAAGTTTTTTATAAACCTCAAAAGCAATCTATAAACGATATGATGTTATGATCTTTTAGATGAAATAACTAATTCTCTAAAGCCATATCAAAGGCAAACAGCAACTTATTTAGTGAATGGTACAGGAAAGTTAAAAAAAATAACACCCTTCTCTCTAAAGCTGGGGCATACACTTGGAAGTATCCTCCTCATCTCCCAGGAGATTGATTGTATGTACAAGTCAGAAATACAAAGGCACACATAGAAAGTAAATGGGTGGTTAGGATTCTCACAGAAAGGGGAATGCAACAAACATTGTGAGGGAGCCAGGACTATGTTAGAAGAACTAATTTATCCTGGAAAAGATAAGTTAATTAGAGTTTTAATTAATGAGAACATAAGAAAACTTTTAAAATATTTATAGAGCTGTAATCTGCAGGAAGAAACTGATTTGTTCTCTTTGGCTCTGGATGTGCAAGGGTTACCTAGAAAAAGATCTCAGCGCAACATAGAGAAACTTCACACACAGTTGTCTAAAAATGAAATGGTTGTACTCAAATTTACCAGTACTGGATGTTGAGAATTAAGAATGTTGAGTATGGGACCAATGATTTAGGGCAGAAGTATGTAACCTCTAATGTTTCTTCCAAGTCTCAAGTTACAGTAAAACTATTTTGTATACATTTCTTATCCTCACAACTACCACACATGCCAAAGGCATTTTAAGTTTCTAGAGTGTAGTATCTCTGCCTTAGTAATTATCTCCCACAGAAACTGGCATGATGGCTTACACATATTAGATAATCAATAAAAACATGCTGAATGAATGAATAAACTTATCAGAAAATGGAGGAAATCGTCAATCATCCAATACTAGAAATGGCCTTACAGATTAATTGAGGAAAGACTGGTTCACTCTTGCTAAACTGGCAGAGAAATCAGATTAACGATCACCTTCCCCAAGTGATTTGTCATAGTGAAGAAAATAGAGTGCATTCTATATTGTGTAATGCTCCTAGAATTGAAACAATTCAAATAGGAAAAAGAACATATACATTTCAAATTGCACTGAAGAATCAATTCAGATCCACAAGTGAAAATACTCTCTTAAAAATGTAACATTCTTATTCCCTTGACACTGGTAGATCCTGTAGTTGAAAGTCATTGAAAAAAGTTGAATGCTGGAACACCTTATTTCATTTGTAGTTTGGGTTTGTCTTATATAGAATTTTAGTTCTCATCCTGACAGATTTATTTGAATCATAAAGTTATGCTCAGTACCTCTTCTCCCAGCCTCTAATAAGAACTTTCTCTCTCTCTCTCTCTCTCTCTCTCTCTCTCTCTCTCTCTCTCTCTCTCTCTCTCTCTCTCTCTCTCTCTCTCTCTCTCTGTCTCTCTCTCTCTCTTTCTCTCTGTCTCTCTCTCCCTCTCTCTCTCCCCTTACTCCCTTCCTCACTTTTTTCTCCCTCCCTCCCTCTCTCTCTCCCTCTCTCCCTCTATTTCTCTGTCACTTGTGTATAATAAATGTCTGATTTTAAGTTTTAATTGGTTTAGGAACACATCCTTACTTCAATGGCATCCATTTGATGTTTTAATAAGCAAAATCAGATTCCATGCAGCACTGAATCAATAAACAAATATTTGGTGAATACTTTTTTGTGTTGGTTAAACACACATACATAGTTAAGTATACAACTTAATCACTGGACATAGGGTGTTTAATTGATTTTCTTTCATTCCTAAACAAACTGGTCAGAGACTTCTTAAACATGTCCAAGTATTCTGAACATACACATACATATGCATGCACATGTACATTTATAACATATATATGTTCACCAGTAATTAATCTATACACATCTGTAGATATGCATTCATTTATGTCAGTACACAATGGATTTGGCCATATTCCCTTAATTAACAGTCAGGTTTTCATGATCTGCTAATAACTATGAATGTCCATTATTCTTTTTTTTGCTATAAAGGATATAAATGTTAGGTGCCTTCCCATGAAAGCTTTCTGTACTGTAAACTATTTTATGGCAGTCATGTTGGATGGCAGACTGATGATTAGAGATAATAAGGATATGTACTAACCTTCAAAAGTAGTCTCATCTTTCTTTTATATTTTTAGGCTTCTCAAACTAGATGTAAACTAATTATCCTCTTTTGAATAAAGCATAATCTTTATCTTTTTAGGTGACTAAAAGTGTGAAAAGATAATGAGATTATAAATATGGGGTGAATACTCCTAATGAATAAGCTTCAAGGAATATAATGCCTAAGCCTTGGGACTGTTACTCTTTTTTTCCGTAGAATACGATTTTATTGTTTAAAAAGGAAAAAAACACTCCAAACTTTACTTTTATGATAGTATGACTAGGTAATTCTCTGCAATTATAAGTTTCAGTTATTGTCTTCTGTTTTTTGACATTGAATATGCCTTCCACATGTTCCCCCATGGTATTATTTTAAGTTTCTAGAAGACAGAAATTTTTGTTCCGTGGGGACAAATACTTAATGAATAGATAATAATTCTTTTCAATTAAACAAACATTTCTTAAGTTCCTACCAAAAGCAAAGCATTGTACTTAGTAATGGGGATTGAATATTGAAAAGTGGCCCAATCTGTGTCTTCAAGGAGTTTATATTCCAATAGAAAGAATGTGGCCTGCACCTAACTAATTTTGCTATGAGATCTGGACAAATATAGCTGATTTGAGAAGTGAGGTAATACTTTTGACAGAAAGAATCAGATAGTTCTTGAAGAACAGTGTTCTTTCAGTCTTTGAGATCCACCTGGGCCACTGAGAGGTGAAGTGCCTTGCCCTGGGTCAAGCAGCCAGGGTGTTAAAGGGAGGAACTTGAACTGAGGTCTTTCTGGCTTTGAGGTCAGCCTTTTATCTACTACAAAGTCTCCTTGTCACACTCTTTCTCAAACTTGGATATGTACATGTATTATTCTCTTGAAATGCCAAATGCTACAACTAAGGGGCACAGGAGATAGAGAACACTAGGCTTGGAGTAAGTAAGAAAGAACTAAATTAAATCTGCCTCTTAAACACCCTGGCTGTTTGATCCAGGGCAAAGCCCTTCACCTGTCAGTGGCATAGGCAGATCTCTAAGAGTGAAAGTCACAGAGAAGCTGCTGACCTGTGCTGGAAAAGGCAGAGTTCCCTGAACCAAGGAAATCAGTGGTCCAATACTAACCCTATCAGTCTAAATTTTAACCAAGATTACACATCATATGCTGCATGGATGAATATTATGCTACAAAGCATTAATTCATTTTCCACCTTCCTAATGCTATCTTCCTGTATCTTTTTTCAAGGAGGGCTTCAAGATTTTATCATGTTGGTCAACATAGATATTCTTTCAACAAAACTATTTTTACAGCATATTTTCAATTTTTAAATTGCCCGTAACACAGAGGAAGTTGTACAACTGGTGATCATGGCAATGCTCAGTAAACTTGGCATGCTTTTCAAATTATCTTGTTAATGACAAAGACCTGAACACTGCCTGTGGTGCTGCATTTTTAGATAGTTTACTGGGGAATGATGATTTTAAAAGTCATGAAATTTTGAATGTTTCTCAGTTAAAATTGGAGTAGAAAAGGATTTGATCAGGAAGGAACTTGAATGAAAAGGTTGAAAGGGATGTTTAAAATTAATTGTCTATGAACTGATTGTTGGAAATCAAAAATGTTCTCAAATAGTTGAACATGATTAATATATCAAGTGACAGACCATTCAAAGGTTGAAGGAAAGAAGATAATGAAAACTCAAATTAGAATAGCCTTCAAAGCAAGCTGACAACACTGTTCATATAAAAAATTTTTTTAACGAATTCACATAGAGATTGACATTGAGGTATGGAATTTAAGTACTTTGAACAAATTCAGTTGTGTCTGACTCACCCAATTTGGAGTATTCTTGGCAAAGATATTAGTCTTTTGCCATTTCCTTCTCCAGCTCATTTTTTACAGATGAAAAACTAAGGCAAAAAGGATTAAGTGACTTGCTCTGCATTACACAGTTATTAAGTGTCCAAAGTTGGGGATTTGAACTCAAGAAGATGAGTCTTCCTGACTTCAAGCACAGCACTCTATCCAATGAGCCACCTAGGCACCCCATTAACAATAATACAGTACTTTAATTCAGGGATAAAGTCCTTATTCAGATTTACCCTCAGAGAGAGAGAAATGCAATAGCTATTTGCAGAATCCTACTAATTCACATTCATTTTTTGAGATATAGATAGATAGACAGACAGACAGACAGACAGACAGACAGACAGACAGACAGACAGATAGATAGATAGATAGATAGATAGATAGATAGATAGATTACAATTTAGAAAATTGAAGTTTTTATTGAAGAAATCATGTATTATTTTTCTTTAGTCACTGCTGAAGACTCCTGATAACATGAATGCAATAGATCTGAAACCGCAATGATCAATTCTGATGTCATTCATATGAAAACACACTTTCTACTCTCTAAAAAAAGATGGAAGCTAGCACCCATAGGGATTTTCTTTCCTAATCTTACCTTCCCATGTAAGATTTGCTTTTAACATTGTATAACCAGCAGGTGTCACTATCAGGCAAAATTTGGAAGTTTACAAGGAAACTCAAAGTAAGAGTTTTTTCTTCTCCCCTCCTCCCACTCACGCCTGTGAACTTTCAGGCCATAAAGGTCAAGCCTTTCTGGACTTTATCCTCCCACTGGCTACATCTCCTGATGACTCACTGCCTCTCTCTATTGAGCATGCTGGAAGAGAAAAAACAGTAGAGGGAGATAAGTTACAGTGCTATGCTTCCCTCTCATCATGCTGTCCATGCTGCCCTGGCTACTGGCCTTATGGTTTTTAGCCGAAGAGATAAAAAGAAAACCAAAGATCCAAAATTAATTCTGCTTTGGGAAAGTTTGTCAAAAGTCACTAAATGTCTAAATCACAAAAGTTTCTAATATGTTTGCATGAGTCAAATTAGGATTTTTAAAAATCCTATTTTAGATAGGGGGACAAGACCCCTTTGTTCCACTTTCTATACCAGATCCCAGTTAGTCACCAGCCTCTTCCATTTCAGCCCCTCCATCTATAATTAATAATGTGAATCACAGAGCAGTTATAAAAGGTAATAGTTTTATATAAAAATCGGGAATTAACAACAGCATAATGGAATAATGAAATCACATAAAAAATGCCTGACTTCACTATCCTTTTGTTCATGTAGGCTTCATTGCAGTCTAACCACTCCTAACTAATCCTTTTATTTAATTGAAGAGCATGGAGACAAGAAGGAAAAAGAGAATGCCTAGGCTGCCTCAGTCAGGATAAGTCATATGCAAAGTACATGTTGGAGCATTTGTCATGCAAGCCTTTAGTCCACAGTGCACCATTGAACTGAGCGTCTCTTTTAGCTCTTCCTGGAAAAAGTAAGGCAGTTTCTCAGCTCAGTGCCTTCCCCCTAGAGGCACAGCAATCATTTTACCATCCAGATCTCTTCACCATCCAAATCCCAAGGGTTTTGTTCCAATCTCTAGAATTCCACTTTCTGGCTTGAATTTCTCTATATCCCGAAGGCACTCAGGTTTTACCTGCATTCTGCTTTTACTGATGTAATTTCCTGGTCTAAAGAAAGCTTTTTTGGGGGGGGGAGAATTTCTAATTTCAAACAAAGACTGTAGAGTTGGGGTTTTTTCCCCTTAATTTTTAAACCAACTCTGACCACACAGCTAGAGAACATCTGCATCCCTCCTAGTCTTTTCACCAATGATTTATTTTTCATGTGCTGAATTATAGTGTCATCAGTTCATATATCCTGATATATGTGTGTGTGTATTCACACACATTCATTTTTCAGTGTAGATTCAGAAAAAAAATGAGAAATCGTGTGGTAATGAATTTTTTACCTTCTGTAGAAACAACGTTATTTAGAAACAAAATGGCTCCCATTTATCATCTTACAAATGGTAAACTGTGTTCCTGAAAATCCAGTAGCTCAGATTTTAGCTTGGCTGAATAAATACATAAATGAAGAGAATTCTTCCAAAGAACTCCTCTCGTGTTCAGAAATATCATGCTCTCTCTTGCTCACTATAGCTCTCAAATCTTTTGTTACTACTTTTGTTACTACATTGCCTCTTTAGTTACTTTTACTAATAAGAGAATTTGAAACCTGTGAACCTCGAATAGGCTTATTTGAAAATATTATAGTGTTAAATACTGCTATTTGTGCTTTGAGTTTCAGGGTTGTTGAGCTTTATTTAAGGCACACACATTACATTATCTCTGAATTTCTCCTTCTCCCTCTTCTCCAGTCACAGCAGAGGTTTTCTTTGTCATTGAAAAAAATTTAATCTACATGCTTCCTTTCCATTTCCAGTCCTACTGTTGTACTCCAAAGCCTCATCACCTTTATCATATTCCTTTAAATCTCCCTGCCTCTAGACCAGTGGTCTCCAAAATTGTATGCCTCTTCCTGGGGGAGTAACCTGTGAGCCACTGGGTGTTGTACTGCCTAATAAGAAGATAGATGCCACCTCTCCCTGCCATGAGAAATTGAGAGGCATGACAGAAACATAACCCCCTTTCACCTTCACCCTTACTGACCTATAGTTCTCCACTCTACTCCTCTCCTATTCCCCCTACCTGCACCCCGAGCAGTCCTACAACATTGCCTGAGTTTCTAACTTGTCGCTTTATGCATTGGGATGGGGGCTTGTGAGGAGGAGGATTGAGGGAGGGAACGGCTGACTCTTCCAAATGGTTATAATTAGATCACAGGTGTCTGTACCTTTCTCTGAGACAATCTCCAACTCTTTCAGCATAGATGTATCTTGTCACCTAGATAACCTGGCAACAGTGCCAGATTCTCCTTGGTTGCCTTTGTACCTGAGGCAATAAAAGATGAGAAGGGTCTTACACACCTGGGTTTTGTTTCTTTTTCTTTTCTTTTTTTGTGGAAGAAAATTATTTTTCAGTTTTGAAATTCACATACTTAGCTACAGTGATCAAACTAACTGAATAATTAATCACTAAAATAATCATTACTTAGATTACTTATATGCATACCATAACCTCCTGAATATGTTAAAAAAAATAATGAAACCTATTCAATCACATTGATCTCTATAAAATTATTACTATTAATTATAATAACAATTTTAGTGATCAAAAAGTGCATTGTTAATAGATAACATTTTAAAATATTCATTTCTTTGTATTTTCCTCTGAAATTTGTGTTTCATGCATATTTAATCATGTATACAATATATTAACCCAGTACTACATTTACACATGCTCACATATATATATATATATGTATATATACACACATATTATGTAGTGTCTGGCACATAGTGAGCACTTAATCGATGTTTATTGATTATGCATGAACAAGGATATTTTACTGGTAAGATGTGTCATCCAGAGTGATTGGAAACTCTTTACTGCTGTGTCTGGGACAGAGTTCTAGGATTTTACATGCCACTCTCATCTCAGCAAGTTTCAGTTGGTAGAACTGACAGTCAATAAATGTTTATTAAAGACCTATTATGTGCCAGTCATTATACTTCACATGGTGCTTTATTTATTAGTAAAAACAAAATTCCTCATCCTGTGATTCGAGGCTTTCCAAGATCAGGCCACAGTACATAGTTCATCTCTCTCTAATAATCTCTCACATGGCATTTATGTTTATTCACTCTGCAGATTCCTCCCAACAGGCTATTCTTTTGTTCAGGCTGATGCACCTCCCTGATTTTTTACTGGGCTTATCTAAATTCTATTAATTCTTTTTACGTAGTACTTTCAGTTTTCTAGCCTCTTTCAAATGAATTTTTCCATTTGATCCTCAAAATAATACTGTAATATAAACTGATACAATATTATTATCTGCAACATTATTGCTGAGAAATTGAGGATTATAAGGATAATGTGACTTGCCCAAGGTCACATAGCTTTCACTGAGCTTTCTGATTTGTAGTATATTATTCTTTTTATTCCAACATGTTTTATGTCTAAGAACTATACCATTCTTCGGAAATCAAGCTTGCCTTTTTCAGTCATTCTTCCAATGGTAACCTCCACCTTCTTCTAAATAACTATAAAACTTATTTCCTGTAGTACTCATTTGACATTTTTCACTTGTTACCTTTTATGCTTTTATTTTTTAGTTTCTCATACATATTTATGAGTATCTAGAACAATGTCTGGCCAATAGCAGGCGTATGGTAGGGGTGGCTAGGTGCCACAGTGAATAGAACACCCACCCTGGACTCAGGAGGATCTGAGTTCAAATATGGCCTCAGACACCTAACACTTACTAGCCATGTGACCCTGGGCAAGTCACTTAACCCCAATTGCCCTGCCTTTCCCCCCTCAAAAAAAAAAGCATATGATAAAAGTTTTAATAATGATGTTTGCAGTTGAATTTCTAAGTGATTGCTTTTTCTCCATGTTGACCTACAAAAAAATGTAGTTTTAATGGAAAAAATGAAGTGTCTTTCTTTCATATTTCTTTCACGTTAAAATAATAAACACCCTTGCCAAAATCATCTATCTGTTGTCTGTCTTCTTTCACTTCTACTTAGTTTGGATTTCTTGCCATTCCCAAATCATTTGCTTCTCTAGAAAACTACACATTTTCAAATGGTTTTGGATTATAGGTTCCTAGTTAAGAGCCAAAAGGCACTTCAGAGGCCATCAGATACAAAACCTTCATTGTATAGATGAAGAAATTGAGACCTAGACAGGCTGCATGATTTACCCAGGGTTACAGAGTTAAAAGACAGATTTGCACCTAGGTTGTCCTGCCCCCAGATTAGATTCCACATCCGCTACAGGTGCATAGTGCCTCTCAATGGTCTTGTTCTTCCCAAAGCCAACTTTCATATGAATTTTGGTTTTTCTCCAAAGGACTATTATTAAATATTTCCTTCATATTTAGTTTACAGTTTATACACTGTATATATTAGTGAAATTTTTGGCATGATATAAACTGACTACACATTGATTTGTTGGCAGTATTATTGATGAATGTCTATTATTTCTGGAACATCAGCAGCTTCAAAGCAGTGGTGCCACTACCAAAAAATGAACAGAAATTCCAATTTATATGATAATTTCTTTCTGGTGACCAAAACATAAAACAAAGGTAACTCTTTACTTTTACTCTGAATTTATTTTTCAGTCATTTTTGGTCACATTTGACCCTTTGTGATCCAGTTTGGGGTTTTCTTGGTAGAGATAATGGAGTGGTTTGCTATTTCCTTCTCTAACTCATAGAGGCAAATAGGGTTAAGTGACTTACCCAAGTTCACACAACTAATAAATGTCTGAGACCAGATTTGAACTCATGAAGATGAGTCTTCCAGACTCCAGGCCCAGTATTCTATCTGCTTCACCACTTTAGCTGCAGATGTAGAAATCTGGTCTAGAATATTTTTTATGCCTTTAAATTTTTAAAATGGGAAGGAACATCTACAGCCATCTAGACTAATATTCAAAATAATGCCCTCAATAAATAGTCAACGCACAAGCATTTATTAAGTGCCCTTATCAGTCAGACACTGCTCTATAGTATACTGGGGTATGGGGAGATAGATTTAAAATTCTGAGTCTGTGTCCAAAATCACATTATTCTTTCAGAGGAATCTGTTACACAAATAAGTCAAAAGAAAACACACAGTAAGAGCAAAGTCTGGGGTGGGGGAAGGGTCGAGCTGTGGTTTAGCCCCAGGATCAGGAAGGATTTTGTGTAGAAAATGGTACTTCCAAGTTGATCTTCAGAGGGTGCTAGAGATTCTAAGAATCAGGTAACTTGGCCTTGGGAGCAAGATTGTGCCAAGGAAATGAGCTGAAGAGTTAAGAGATAGAATGTGGTGTAGTCAGAACAAGGAGCAGGTTAGTTTGCCTGGAAGGGAACATAAGAAAATTAATCTGATATTTAGTGTCCCTACCACATTGAGGGGCAGCTAGATGGCACTGTGGATAGAGTGCCAACCCTGGAATCAGGAAGACTCATCTTCCTGAGTTCAAATCTAATCACAGATACTAGTTGTGTGTCCCTGAGCAAGTCACTTGACCTTGTTTGCCTCAGTTTCCTCATCTGAAAAATGAACTGGAGAAGAAAATAGCAAGCTGCTCAAGCATCTTTGCCAAGAAAACCCCAAATGGAGTCATGAAGAGTCGAATATGACTAAAAACCGAACAACATCCACCACCAAATAGAACCCTGCAATGTGTTATATATCTGGTGAGGAGCAAACACTCATTTACAGAGTGGATCTCATCTGGGAATGCACATACTTCAAACAAAAGAAGGAGTATAGTCTGATGGAATGGACACTGTACTTGGAGCCCAAACTCTTTTCATTTCTACCTGTGTAATCTTGGACAAATGGCTTTGCATGTCTGAGTTTCAGTGCCTTTATATATAAATGAGTGTGGCATACCTGTAAAATTTGCCTCACAGGACCATGGGAAGGGGGTAGGCCCACGAAATGATTTATACAAAGTGATTTTATACAAAGTGATTTATAAATGTCTAAGTACTAAATCAATATCACTTGTTATTTAAAATTTTCATTATTGTGATCTCTACCTTTTGCTGAGGCAAAAAAAATCTCAGTTTTGTAAAGATTACTTGTCTATAATACAGCTCTTCTCTCTCATGAAGATTTTACCTTCTTATAATTAATGCCAATTCTGATCAAATAACAGTGAAAAAATTAAAATTAAATAGAAATAGAGAGATTCATTAGTTTGCAATAACATAAAAGACCTAGCTACAAAGCTCACTCCAATTATTCCAGCTGAGCTTACCTTGTCTTTGTGGACTTGAATTTGGCTTTTGAGTCATTATCAGATTTTTTTCTTTAATTAAAATTTCCATGGCTTTACTCAGTTCATTCATTAATTCAGACATACATCCAAGGCATTAGTTATTTGGTTTTGTGATTTATTCAAATTTTTTTTGTCAGATAAGTTTGAAATAAGAGACTGGAAAGTGTTAAAGTTTCAACCCTTCATTTACTCTCTCACTGTCCAAAGTCTATACCCCAAAATAGAAGAGAAAAAAGTTTGAGACTTGAGTTATAAAAAGGGTTTTTTTGTAGTGATGAGGCCTCATGTAATGAGTATAACCATGAAGGGCATAGTTGCAAGTGAAAACCAGGCTATTTTGAAATAAGTACCTCTGTACATCTTTAAAACTCTCATAGCTCCCATTTATACAGAGCTTTAAGGTTTATGAAGTACCTTCCTCATAATGTCCCCATGAGGTAGATAGCACAATAATTTGAGATCCCTTCCAGTGCTTGGTCTGAGATTTCATTATGTTGCAAGGGTACTGAGGAAATGGTGATATTTTACCATGTATATGGCATGTAGTTTTCTCCTATTTCCTTTTCTTTACATAAAAGATAGAAAAGCATTTTGCAAGTATAAAGGAAGACTATTGCCAAATTTGGAATTTTAAAAGTAAAAGTTTAGGAGACATAATTTCTTGGCAATTAAATGATTTTATTAATAGCACCAGCACTTTAATAAAAGGATGGTCATTTGGTCAGCTCCCTCTTAGGCCAAAGAAAATCATGGTGGCAGACCCCTGACTTATATACCCTTTTGTAAGAGGAGTATTCTTGTAGATGGTGATCAACACTGATTGGTTAACAATTAACGAGAGAATGAATATTACAAAGAGGGGCTGGACCTGAACTTTGATTATGTTATCTACTTCTAAATTACCCCAGCCTTGAGCAGTCTGTTCAAAGAATTTATGTCCTACCCAAGTCAGAGCAGAATACAATGGCTGCCCCACCTTGGTGGCGTCTAGATAGAGAAGATAAGCACTGACAGCCTTCAGAGACTGAGGTCTTGAAATGAGGATTAAGAAAAGGGGGGGAAATCTGAATCCCCCAAATCATTGGCTATTAAGAATCATTTCTCTCACCAAGTATAAAGTACTACAAAATGTAAGATATTTTTATATAGAAACAAAATAGATCATACATATCATTTTAAAGTTGTACCTCCTATCAATTCTTGTTAGACATACTGAATAATAGATGTATAGATGAAGGATACTCAAAGAGTTTCCAGTCTTTAGTATCCTCAATGGTGAAACTGAGGCAAGAAGTTTAAATGACTGAATCCAAGGTTGAGATTTGAACCCTAGAGCACCTCCATGACCTTTTCACTGCCACACCCGCCCTCAGCTTTCACTGTGAAGCAGAGAAGGGGAAAGTCTTCTAATCTACATAAACCTATAATGAAACATTTTTTTCACCTAGCCAAAAATGTTGTGTGTATGCATTAGTATCACTCTGAAAGGGAGCAGTCAAGCTCTAAGAGAGCTTAGACCTGGTAGCAGGAGGACCTGGGAGGTGGAAGTGTTAAGGAAGGAGGATGCTGATTTCCATGTAGAAGATGCACCTCCCCACCCCCACCTCCATGTTGGCACTAGGTTGCAATGCTCTATTGACCGCCATACTGAATTTGTGAAAGGAATATAGATGGCTTCCTTGTGATAGGTATTTAACTCATCTCCCTAAACAGATAATGTCTGTATATAAAGGGAGATTTTATTACAGAAAGTCACGTGATTATGCTGTACTGACACCAGCTAAATTCTAAAATGGAAATTTAAAAAAAATCAGCACTGTGCTATACTATAACAATGATAGCATCAAAAGTGATAGAACATGAGTGATAATGGTTGAGAGGGATTGTCCTTGAAAGATGTGCCACAGAATTAATTTTATTTGCTCCATGTACCCAGAAGCAAGTCTTCTTAGCTCAGAGAATAGATATATTGACTTTTTCAAGCAAAGAGAAACCAAATCCCTCTCATAGGAAGTTATGTTTAATATTAAAATTAAAATAATTATATTAAAATGAATTCAAATAAATTTTAAAATGACAGATAGTCAACTAGCAGGTGAATTAATAATTTTTTTGTTATCCCTACCAAATTTGTGTTTTATTTTCATCCCTCTTTTCTCCATAATTGTTTACAGGTCTGGTTCTAGCAAGAATTTTGATATAATTCCCTTGAACACCCACTGCTTCCATTACTCTTCACTAGATTCCCAGGCCATAGTTGAGGCCTCCTAAATTCTAGACCTTGCCTGGAAAGAACTAATGGTCTTATGTAACATTTCTTCCTTCAAGGTCCTGGTTGCTAGTAGGTAACAAATGCCAAATGCTAGTAGGTAACAAATAAACTAATCCAAGCTAAGGGGTTGATGCATTCGAATCTTGGGTTTTCCTAGAAAGAGATTTTGCTTTAACTACTAGAGACAAAAATAACTCACATTTATATAATGAAATCACTTAGTAGTAACCTCTAAGGTCTCTTGCAGCTCTAAAACTCTGTGGTTCTATGACTACTAATAGAAGACAGGTGAAATATTCCTATTCAAATAGACTTTTCAGAACCTCTAAAGTACCTCTAATATTTTTATGCCTATGTGTAACTTTTCCTTTAATATAGCAAAGTGAATATGCATATATTATAACAGAAAGAGCCAATTTTCAGAGAGAAACATAAAGGACCATTTAAAGACCATTATAATGATTAATTCTGATTTAAAAGAGTAGAACAAATCATAGGCTCTTAAGAGGAGGAAAAGACAGAATGCAACTAATCAAACATAGTTGATCCGTTTCTAGCATCACCAATGAGCAATAATATATCCTCTTTCAAAATACCTCCATCAAAGGGAAAAGAACTACCTTCCAAGGCAACCCATTCTGTTCTGGAATAGCTCCAGTAATTAGGAACATTTCTTTATAGCCAGTTTAAACCTTCCTCTATAAATTTTGTCTGTTTCCTATAAGTCTAGTCCTCTGAGGCCTTGAAAAACAAGGATAATCCCCTTTTCATGACAGCTTTTCAAATATTTGCAGTCAGCTATCATATACCCTCTCTGGTTTTTTTTTCTTTTTTATGTAAAATATATCCTTCTTTCTTTCAACTGATCTTCCTATGACATACTATCCTATTCTCTCAACTTGTTTGTCATCTTCTGGACATAGGTCAAAGATCATCTAATTAATTCAGTTTTATAGATGGAAAACTGAGATTGACAGAGGTTGAGAGACTTGCCCTGGTCACTTAAGATTTAAATGGCTAAGCTGTGGCTCTTTTGATTCCAACATTAGGGGGTTGTGTTTGTTTGTTTCTCTTATGCTGGGCCACATACATGATCTACCTCATCTATGTCTCACCTAAAATTTGGTGTTCACAATTGCATGTGGTATTTTAGATAAGGCCTGAATAGGACATGCTGTATTGAAGTCATTACCTCTCTTTCTGTTGAAAATATTCATCCTTAATATTGCTTAAGATTACACTGGATTTTCTGTGTATGTGAATATGTTTTGAGATTATACTTGAATTTTTAAAATTCCACAATTCACATCTTTTTTCCTTTTTTATATGAACCATTATTTCTTTATCATGTATTCTAAATCAGTGTTGGCAACCTGTGGCCTTGAGGTTGCACATATCCCTCTAGGTCCTCAAGTGCAGCCCTTTGACTGAATTCAAACTTTGCATGTTTAGATTCAGTCAAAGGAATTCACTTGAAGACCTAGAGAGCCACATCTGACCTCAAGCCTTACAGGTTCCCTATCCATGTTCTGGATATTTATTAATCATCTCTTGTGCCCAAGGTATTTTGTTGGGTGCTAGGGGTGCAAAGATAGATGCGTATCATAATGCAAGTGCTCAAGGAGCTTCCTTTTCCATTCAATACAGTTCAACTCAACAACAATTTATTAAATCTGTACAGTGTGTAAGGCTATATGAGGTGGTTTAAATCTTATTTTTTGGCATGAATAATATTGTAGTTTTAATATATAAAATATGCTTATTTTTAGTATTCGTAGTGTTTTACGTGAATCTGGGTAATTCACCAAACGCCTCAATGCTTTAGCCATTGAAGAATTAGAGGAAGGGGAAGGGAAGAGGAAGAGAAGGAAAAGGGAAATGAAAATTGATAGGGGACATGTAGAAAGATTCCCTGGTAGTAGTGAGGAATCTGCTGAGATTGTGGAAAATAAATTTCTAGTAGATGCAGTCAGAAAGGTTGCATGATTGTCTTAAACTCTTTTAAGGAAGTAGTACATATGTAGGAGTGAAGAAAAAAATTTTGGGAATCATGTAAGGCTGAAACTTAGAGAATGCAATTGACAATTTGATAAAGAGGCTGGGGTAGGGAGAAATAGACAGTGTAAAATTGGACTGAGTGACCAAGATCAGCCAAGATAGGAAAGAGAGAAGAGAGAATGAATTGGAAAGAGCTGGGTGTTTTTTCTCACAGATAGAGATTTTCCTTTATCCAAAACTCCTAAAGTATTGGTTGTGCTATGCGGATCCAAAAATGTTAAGAGTCACGCTTAGTTATGTTGTTAGATATAATTTCAGCTTCATGGGTTAAATGTAACTGCAACTAATTTATAATGGAAAGTTAATTCTAATTGTCAAGTTTGCTTCTAATCCAAACTCCCTTACTATTCAATTACATTCTTCCTCCTTTTCTTTCTCCCAATAATTCCAACAACAGTGCCAGTGTTACCAGCATGAGAATAGATGAGTGTCGTGAAAGAATGCTGAAGCTCACAGGTTTGAGGAATTAAAAAACTGAACCCAGCAGAAGCAATAATAGTAATAGTAAAAGCTGTAGTAGAAGTAATCAGTATTCCTATTCTGAAAAGCAAAATGAAGCTGGAGAATATACTAAAGAAAGAAGTAATTTTTCTTGCTTATTTTTTTTGTTTATTTTTAAGAAGTAATTTTTAAAAATGATAACAACATTAATATAATAACAGCAAGCAAAGATTATTGAAAATTAGCCTTTTTGGAATTATTACTACATTTTTATCCTCATGAGAATTTCAGTTTTTTTTACCAATCTGAAAATGGCACTTCTACGCAGAAATACATACATACACACACACATACATGTATACATATAAGCATATATACAAGATGACAGTATCATAGGCTTTATATATGTGTACACATAAATGTATATTTTCCAAACACAGTGTCACAAAATAGAATAAACATAATATTGAAATAAAATGTGCCTGGAATATTTCATGATATAAACCCTTTCATGCGTCTGCATACATGATCTATTTTTACATCTTTAACTTTTGTTAATCACTGAAATACAAAATATCCCCCAAAGTCTCAGTATGGTTTTAAGCCATTGAAGCTTAAAATTGTCCTGAGACTGTTGGGATACCATGGACCACATTCCAAGAACTGTATTCTATTCTTCAGTAGGAGAAAGTAAAAACATGCTGAGTTTTTTCACCCCTCAGATGAAAAAAAATTTTTGTTGGTGTTCAGAAAATAACACATTTTCTCTCAAATGTCATTTTCTACAAATCTGAACTATACTGATTGTTTTTTCAGATTTATATGAAAAAAATTGAACATGTTGGATGATTTATAACAGGTTATTTTAAAGTAACAGCAGAATAGGCCCAGAAGGATCAGAGTCATGAAATCCATTTGAGCAATGAGTTTGTTTGTATCAGGACACACAGTTCTTTCTTCTACAGTGGTCACGTTGTAATTATACTGAAGAGCCTCTTAACATTATATTTATTGCAGTACTTGTCTCATTTCACTTCTAAATTGTGACACAGGGTCTTCCTCACACATAGTAGGAGTTTTCCAATAGTGGTTGAGTTGCATTGAATAGAATGAAACAGAAAGCACCACCGTAGCAGGGGCTAGGACTTTGTGCGTCTAATGATTGCAACACAGGAAATATTTAATAAATGCTTAGTGAGTAGTGATGAATTTGATAAACCGGAGCATATATAATCAGATTTGAAGTATTTGGAAAAAGAGAAATCTGTTAAAAATCACAATTTTTCTAGTAGTATACCATCCCATGACCATAATTGTTGTTGTCTTTTATGTATTTTGTACTTATGGTTTTGGTCTTGGAACATTTTTAAAATCTGGATAGATTTTTATTATAACAATTAGACTATTAAAATAGTAAAATCCAGGGAATAAATTTGAAACATAGGGCATAGAAAGACTCAGGAAGCCAAACAAGATGCGACAACTTTATCAAAATAAATTTATAGGGCCTTGTCTGTAAAGTCTGAGGACCTGGGTTCAAATCTTAACTTTAACACTTTACATGTGTGACCTTAGGTAATTCACTTAACCTCCCCAGGCCTCAATTTCCTCATCTATAAAATGAGATAGCTGAACTAGGCCCCAGATGTCTCTTCTAGCTCTAAATCCATGATCCTGCGAGCCTTGTATCTGAAGAAATTTTGAGGTTAATAAGACAATAGAGTAGAAGAATATCCAAGAAATAAGAAAATGAAAATTGCCATAATCTTAGTCTATAAAAATCTTACTATTAATCACGGAGGAAATGAACACTCGTAAGTTAATGTTAATTAAGTGGAATGATTACATGATTAAGTACCTGTTGTTCAGTCATATTTGAGTCTATATGACACCATGGATAATGCCATCCTCGGTGTTTTCTTGGCAAACACACTGGGATGACATGCCATTTTCTTCTCTTGTGAATTAAGACAAACAGAGGTTAAGTGACTTACCCAGGGTCAAAGAGCTAGTAAATGTCTGAGGCTGGATTTGAACTCAGGTCTTCCAGACTCCAAGTTCAGAACTCCATCCACTGAACCACTTAGCTGCCTCTGATTAAGTACCTAGAAGTAGCCAATAGAGCATGAGAAATTTGAAAGATAGCATTGCTTCTCTTTAGGGAAGGGAGGGAGGAAGACTCACGGGGGAGGTGACAGCTGAAATGAACCTTGAAGAAGGGATTGAAGCAGAAAGAGATGAAGTGTAATCCCATGCCAGGATTTGAGCAAATGTATGTAATTGCACAAAGACAGGATTAAACTGGAGAGTAAGTAAATTTGAATGGAACATTAAGAGAGTAAAAGTGGAGTAGCATAATATTAGAAAGGTGAAGTTAGACTGTGGAAAGTCTTGAATTTTAGTGAATGGTGCACTCTCTAGCTATTTCTGTCTCCCAAGGACAGACCTGATCTTATTCCTCAGTGTCCTAGAGAAGCACTCTGAGGGGCCCCAATGTCTCTTCTCTACTGCCATCAGGTTGTTCTTATCTTTTAAAAAAAATTATAAAGAATTACATGACGCTGAGATGATTTTAGTGAAAACAGAGTGGATTTGAGGTTTCCATTTTGGATTAGGACAGAAATGTTGGTATCCTCAATGGAAATCAAGAAGTTAGGAAGAGAGGCAGTTTTGAAGGGGGGAAATGATGTAATTGGTTTGGGAGATGTCAAATTTGAGGTGTCTGTTATTTGTTCCCAAAACAGTTGGGAATATGAGAGATGAGGTCAAGATTCTTATTCTCTCTCCCTGCCCCTCTCTCTCCCCACTCCATCCTTCTCTCTCTCCCTCTTCCTCCATTTCCTGCCTCCTGCTCCTTATCCTCCACCCCCACCCCTAGTTCTGCCATCAGGAACTACATAGAATAAGTCTAAGGTCTCTCCTATAGGATGGCCTTTCAAATGTGTGAAGCTTCTATCCAAACTAAATGCCCCAGGTTCCTTTAGCCTAATCCTTTTATGGCATTAGGTTATAACTAAATAAAGGGTCAAGAAAACAATTTAACTCTTTTAAAAGCTGAAATAGAATTTTAATTGAATTCATCAAAATCTTGGCATACCATATGTTAATGAAATACTATATTAATCTTATTTGTAGGTGTGATATCCAATTTTCACATGTTAGTCAAAGTTCTGCATGGTTCATCTCTTCTATCTGTAGCAATAACCAAAGCCATCCACTTTGTAGATGAAAAAATTCTTTGGAAGACTATTTGGCTGGTTTTCTGCTTAACCCAACTGTTTTATACCATGCACAAACATTTTTCTTTATCTTTTTTTCTTTTATTATTAATTGATTCCTGTTGATTCTCCAGTTTGATGATAGCTGTTTTGAATAACTGCAATAATTGCTCTTAAATAAAATTAAATGAAAGCAGGAAGATGTCGTTTCTTTTAAGCTTTTTATGAGAATTATAAAGTTACCTGACCCTGACTCTAAACTGAGAGAGAATGCTACCTTTTTTGATCTGATAAGGAATAATTTGATCTTTTTTGGCGGGGGAGGAGAAAATTTCCATCTTAATCATCATCTTAAGAGAGTATGGCAGATATATAGTATGTACATCTGAACACAAATGTCAATATGGATAACTTTAGTTGGGTCTTATAAGTTTCTTAGCTCCAAGCTTGCTCTGACCAGGAAAGAACTCCTGGAGAAAGCAGTGAATTTTACTTTAAAGAAGATGAAAACATTTTAGTCTCCCCACTGGTTTCTATATTAATTGTAACCAGAAAAAAAGATGATGTGGATAGACCTTTATTCTTTCCCCCAAAGAATCTAGTAGTACGAAAGAGAATCAAGTGTGTGTGTGTGTGTGTGTGTATGTATGTATGCATATGTTTGTGTGTATAAAACTGAGGTTAAAACATTGCCTCTCTTCTCCTTTCATTTAGTTCAATAGGATTAACATGTAAGAGGACATATGGAGCAGTGAAAGAACCCTGGGATTTGGACATTGTGTTTCCCATGTGTTACTTACTAGTTGTTCTTAACCAACTTGCTTTATCTCTCTGGGCCACAGTTTTCTCATTTATAAAATGTAGGAGTCAGACTTAATTAGATAATATTGAAGCTGTTCCTTCTAGCTGTGGATCTTATGGTGTTCTGTTTTGTTGTACTAATGGAAAGCCCATGAGTATTGAAGGTCTCCTAGGTTTATAAGACTTTCATAAACTCTGAAATGAGTTTATTTTTACATTAAAACTAAAACTGTCTTCAGATTACAGATTGTTTTTAGTCTCCTAAATGTTGTTATGATTAGGGTTTAGCAAGACCTATCATTGTCTTCCTTATTTATTTTCTTCACAATTTTAGCTTATCAATATTTGGGGGGAGTATGAGCTGAGATATTGAAATAAGAGTTCCCAAAGAGGTCAATCTTACTTCCCAGTCAAATTGGAGGCAGCATGATTCAGTGGAAAGCGTATATTGCTTTCATCTGTCCCCTTCTACTCAAATACACTCACCTCTCCTAATAATCACCTCTTAATTGACTTCCCTAACTCAAGTCTCTTTTCACTACAATCCATCTTCCACACTGCTGCTGAAGTGGTTTCCACGAAGTGCTAGCCTGATATGATCCTTCCTTTCTCAGAAAATTGCATGGCTTCCTATTACCCTTAGTTCCAATATAAATCCTTAGTTAACATTTGATACATTTCATAACCTAGTTCCAATTTACCTTTACAGCATCATTACACAATAGGCTCCTTTGAGCATTCTGCAGAACTGGCCTTCTTCTCCCTAATACATTATGCTCCATTCTCATCTCTATGCCTTTGCATGGTGTATCCCCCTCTGCTTAGAATGTGTTCTATCCTCACCTCTACTCTTTAGAATCTTCATTTTTCTTTAGTATTCATCACAAGTCACCTATGTAAGGCCTTTTCACTTGCCATTGCTCTCTCCTCCCCTCAGACAAACCATTGTGGATCAATTTTGTGTGTATGTTTATATCTATGAAAGGGGATTTTGACAGGATGGTTCATGTGTAACCTGCTGTTTTCCTCATTATGTTACAATCATAAGGTGCCTTATCCCTTTTTGTTGACTTACGGCTTATTTTTTTTATCATTTCTTACAAGCTGTCAAGGGATATGTTCCAATATTTCCTTATAAGTTACTAGAAATGTATGGTGCATTTTATCAATTGATGAATTAGCTCCAAGCCCCTTTCCTAGTTTATAAAGAAGAGAAGCCTCTTATACTATGAATATTCACTGTGTTTTCTCTCTCACACATGCTGAAACCTCCTAGTCCCATAGACTTAGATATCAATGTTACTGTTTATATAAGTTATCATACTCGCAATTATTATTAACATAATTGTAATAATTACATAAAAAGTAAATATTCACAGAATAGTGATGGTGGCTAAGGTTCAGAGACAGATTCACATTTTTTATTCTTCAAAAGAAAGAGGAGACATGTTATTGACACTAACTTTGTTTCAACTTTTGAAAACAGTTATTTTAGAGCAGTAATTCAAGTCACTAAGGAGTTCTTTTTGTATACTGTCTCTTTACCAAATCAGAATTAAATCTAGTTTACTCAAAATATTCCTGCAGACTTTTTCCTTAACAATTAGCTCAGTCTCTCACAAAAGAAGTGCACATAGTTCTTTTTTCCCTCCATGCCTCACACAATCTCTCTTTCCTTGACAGTTAACTGTCTATAAAATAATGATTATAGTTGCAACTCCTAAAAAGTCTATTCTTTCCCTCCTACAGATACAGTAATACCCAATGTACTCATCTCTGTTGGAGTACTATTGAAGCTGGGGTTTTACCAATATATGTGCAGTGGTATTGATAGTAACTTGGACAAAATAAAATAAATGCATGTATTGTCATACAGTAAACCTTACCATTTTTTTTCCCTTAAAAGAAAAATATTTTCCAATGCAGGCTTATTTTTTCTGTTTTACATAATTTGACATTGAGTTTACAAGATTGTGACACTTCCGGAAAAAAAAATTCCATCATGGAAATCTATATTATAATGCCTTAGACTTAAGTCATACCCTGGATGACCAGTTCATTTTCCCAAGTCTATCCTCAATTAGATCCCATAAGTTTTCAATATGGCTTAAATCAGGTGAGTTCTCAGGATATTTTTACCTGTTTATTTCTTGCACAAATTTTGTAAACATCCATGCTGTGCTGCCTGATGCAAGGCTATGTTGTAGAATTCCATTTCACTTTGGAGATTTCTGTAATGCTACAAAAGCTCTACTTCTCAGTCTATCAATATATTAGATCTTATTCCTTCAGGGAGGAAAATACACTGATACCCACTGAAATTTAAATTTAAAAAAATCTACAGAATAGTTTTGATAAGTATTTTTATTGTTTGATAAATATGTTAATATCCCACAGGCTCATCTGAATTTTCTGAAAGTAGTTTTGACATAGCCTTGAATTTAAAAAAAAATTAATTTCAGCCACAAGAATTGCCTTTATTCCAACTATCTTGTTGGCAACAGTTGACTATCTTCTTATTGCTCTTCCAACTTTAAGAAGTCCACATTTTGCTTAGAAAAAATTGATAACAATCCAGATGTATTTGAAGGTGTATACTTATCAGCTGAGCACCAGAATACTTCAAAGTAATAATTATCTGTCTGTTCTTGGCATTAATTTCAATGTTTAGCTACACTTTACTTTGCATTTTGGTCAAACTGACCCTATTGCATTGTGATTATGAATGATCCTTGAATGCCTGACTTAATCACATGAAAAAATATGTTAAGTGAACTTTAAAGTTATTTGTAACATCTCTAATGGACATTAAAAGTGTATAGTTTGAAAGCTGCAATTTACATATTTCCTTGCAGTCAGATCCATTTGTTTAAAGCATAACAATAAAGGAATGAAACACATGCGCAGGAATGAAATACAGCAATCAGTTGACAGAGAACTAACTAGAGGTAGAGAAAATAGGTAAATGTGTTTCCATCTGTTTAAAGGGAGACTTCAGAATCAGCTTAATGTCAATAGATGCCAACTTGTTTGGTCATTGCCATTACATTCAGTCAGGCAATGAATATCTATTAAATGTTTACTTTGTGTCTGGCATTGTGCTAAGTGCTGGTCATATAAAGAAAGGTAAAAAATAGTACCAATTCTCAAACAAGTTACTTTACAATGGGGAAAAAACATGAAAAGGTATTGTACATACATGCATTTTATATATACACACACACACACACACATATACATATATATATATACACACATATATATTATAAATGGAAGGTTATATAGAGGGAATGCATTAGGGGAATTAGGGGAGGGGAGCCCTTTGTAAGGATTCACAATGTGGGAAATGGGGAACCTAGGAGGCTGAAAGAGGAAATCATTATAGGTATGAGTGATGGCCACTGAAAAGATGTGGAGTCAAGATATGGAATGTCTTGTGCAAAGGATTGGAAATAAGGACCAGGTGGTTGCATAATGCAATATGTGGAAAGTAGTAAAATATAAGAAGGCAGGAAAGGCAGAAAGAAGGAAAGTTTTAAAGAGCTTTTAATGCCAAACAGAAGATTTTCTTTTTGATCCTGTTGGTAATAGCCAATTGAGTATATCAATTAGTTGAGGTAACATGGTCAGATCTGATCTATGCTTTTGGAAAATCACCTTGGCAACCAACTGGAAGATGGATTGGAAAATGGAGAAACTGGGGACAGTGAGACCAACCAGAAGGCTATTGCAATAATCTAGTCTTGAGATGGTGAAAGCCTATAGTAGGGTACTGGCTATGGGATTAGAGGAAATATGGATATATGTCAGAGATTTGGGGCCGAAAGAATAACAGGTCTTGACAAGTAATTGGATATATAGGTTAAGAGTAAGTGAAGGGCTAATGAAAATATTGACCTTGTGAGGCTGGGTAAGCCTGGCAACATGGTGGTACCCTTGAAAGTAATAGGAAATTATAGAGGAGGAGGGAGCTTCTGTGTAACTATGAGTTGTTTTAGAGAAATTGACATGCTTATAGGACATCAAGTTAGAGATATCTGAAATCAGATTGGTAATGGGAGACTAGAACTCAGGAGAGAAAGTAAGGCTTATTTTATAGACATAGAAATCATTTGCTTAACTACAGTAATTGAACTAATGGGAGTGGTTGAGATCAACCAACAAGATAATGTAGAGTAAGATGAGAAGAGAATCCAGAACAGAACCTTGAGAAACAAACATGTTTAGAGGAGATGACAAAATGAAACCGTATTAAAACTTTTTCTTGGGTAAAGTAATTTGCAGACAACTGTATCATACTACCATGTTGTTATAGAATAAAAGCTCATTTAAAGACAGGCACAGTTTCACTTTAGCTTTTGTATCATCAGTTAGTGCCTAGCAAAGTTCTTTGCATAGAGTGCCTGTTCTTTGATTAATTAATGGATCTGGATTCAGAAGACCTTGGTTCAAATTCAGATTATGTCATTTCTTCCCTCTTTGATTTGGGGGAGGTCCCTTATCCTCTTGAAGCCTCATATAGATCTTTTCTATAAAATGAGGAGGTAGGTGGTAGGAGGTAGAATGACTTTGAAGGTCCAATTCAACCTTAAACCTATTATCCAGTAATCCTGTTTCACAAGACAAATCAGCAGTTGCAGATACATTCAGGTATATTAGATGATATGGAAAAAATCTATGCAAAAGAAAAAGAATAAATACTAAAAATGTTTTTTCCTGGATAGTGCAAATACATAGATAGACTGTTGACGGATTGATATTGAAGTTGATGAGATGGGGGAAAATGATGAAGGCCATTAAAGAGCTAATGACCCTTTTTACCTTTTTGTTCTATTTAGTTCTTTAAAAATACTCTACTTAACAACTAATATAACTTGGAACATGACAGATATCCTAGTTATGAGCTGCATTTTATGTCAAGTACTCACTTTGAAAAGTGATTACACTTTTGACTACCATAGAAGGAAACATAGGTATTGTTGGGTAAAACAATTTTATAAGTAAGGAAACTGGGGCTGAGAGTAATTAAATGATGTTATACAGGCAGTGTCAGAGTCAAGATGCAAATCCAAGTCAACTAACTCAGCCTCTAGGTCAGTTTCCAGTATACTGTGTAATAGCATCATCATCACCATTCCTCTGTCAATGAATTCATGAAGCATGGCTTAGTCTCTATCCAAAAAGTCTTTGTGTATTATTATATACCCTGTGGGGAGTTATACAAAAAAAATACCATTTCTCTCTATGCTATGTAGTTTTTCTTTTGATAACCCATCTAACTTGTATATATTGCCCTGTCATTTTATCTACAAGAAACACATACAATGACAATAAGAGTACCAAATTGCTGGTTAGGCCTCAAGCACAATTTATCTGCTAGACTGATGTCCTATTAAGAAGGCAGAGGAAAGTCTTACTACAAACAGTATTTTTAAAACTTTTTATTTTCTATGAATGTTTTTTTCTTAAGATCGTATGTTTAATAATTCCTGCAATGACCATCTAAGCTCATAAAAATATAGACATCTTGAGAAACTGAATCATATCCTCATGTTCTAACTGACTTCACTGTTGATCTATTTTTCCAGTTTGCAGTATTTATTACAGTTTGCCTACCTCGTTAATAGAATGAACTAAAGAAAGGAATATCTCTTTATTATCAGCTTTCATTTTAAATCAGATATATAAGTTTGTACTTCCACAGAGTGACTACGAGATCAATAAGTATTGATAGAATCACTGTAGAAATATAAGATGGATTGTGGTCTGAAAACAACTGACTGCAACACATCCATCAATCCAAACAAGACACTGCTATTCAGTTCTGGCTTCACTGGGAGATGGTTCTGCAATATGGGCAGCTGTTTGGTTTATGAGCCATCACAAGACAAGAATGATGAATATAAACGGAAAGAATATATATTTGCCTCAAGAAACTACTGGGAATTATTGCCCCCTGTTCAATTAGCAAACATTGTAGTACTCACTATTCAAAGATTTTTTTTTAACTATTTAAAAAAATCTTTGCAGGCAGGTAAAAAATCTGTGGAGATAGAGAAATATCCTTCACTTTTTAATTAAGTAAAATTGCTAAGCAGCCTAACCTTTAGGTGGGGTTGCATGTGACAAAGGTGATGCCACCACTGTTCCCCCACTTATCACTTATTGTTGCTCTACAGCCTTGTGAATGTTTCCAATGGTAAAAATGGCTTTTTGAGTTGTGGGGAGGGAAAGAAGCTTGCTGTTGATGAAACACAAAATAAAAAACAAAAAGCTAGTGTGATACAGAAGTACTATATCTAGAGATTCAGAACCTAGAAGGCAGAGGGTCAGAGCCTAGAACTTTATCCAGCTGAACTCTTAGCTGTGCCTTTCATGATGAGCTTTTGGATTTGTCTTTGGAATTACATCAGCTTCTCTCTGGATCATTCTACATTGGCCTGAATAGATATTACTAGGCAGACATGCTGAACACTCATATAAGTCAAGTTTTACCCACCAAATAGTTACTTAGAGTTGTGTTAAGAACTGCCTTAGATTCAAAATAAAATAGATATTTTGTTTTGTTTTGTTTTGGATTTTTTTGTTTTTGTTTTGTTTTTTTCTTTTTGGAGGAAGGAAGGTAGGGCAATTGGGGTCAAGTAACTTGCCTAAGGCCACATCGCTAGTTTTTGTGTTAAAAGTCTGAAGCCAGATTTGATATCAAGTCCTCCTGACTCCAGGGCCAGTCCTCTATTCACTACACCACCACGCCGCCACTAAAATAGAAATTTTTCAATGAGTTGTGTTAACCATAAATTGATTTATAATTCCATCTCTCATGTCCCTACCCTAAAGAGTATTTACTGTAATCTCTTTGCTAATAGGTCATTTAAAATTTTTGCAGTAATATTCATTAGGGAAGTTGGTCTATAATTTTCTTTATCTGTTTTGTTTTCTTTCTGGTTTGGTTATCAGAACCATATTTGTGTCATAAAAGGAATTTGGTAAGGCTTCTTTATATATTATTGGGATTAATTATTCTTTAAATATTTCATAGAATTTGCTTGTGAATCAATCTGGTCCTGGGGATTTTTTCTTAAGAAGTTAGTTCAGGGATTTGGTCAATGTCTTTGTCTTAGATTGGGCTATTTAAGTATTTGATTTCTTTTTCTCTTAATCTAGGTAATTTATATTTTTGAAGGTATTCATCCTTTTCATTTAGATTGTCAAAGTTATTAGCATATAATTAGGCAAAATGGTTTATAACAATCATCAATTTATGATAATTGTTAATAATAATAATAATAGTCTTCATCAGTGGTGAATCATACCTTTCATTTTTGATTCTAGTGATTTGGATTTTTTTTCTTTCCTTTTTAATCAAATTAAGCAATGGTTTATCTATCTTATTGGTTGGTTTTTCCCCATAAAACCAGCTTCTAGTATTTTTTAGCTCAATGCTTTTCTTACTTCCACTTTTATTAAAATCTCCTTTGGTTTCTAGGATTTCCAATGTGTTGTTTAATTAGAGATTTTTAATTTGTTCCTTTTCTAGGTTTTTAAGCTGTACACCCAATGTATTGATCTGCTTTTCCTTCATTTTATTCATGCAAGCAGTTAGAAATAGAAATTTTCTCCTAAGTACCATTTTGGCTATATCGCATAAATTTTGATACATTGTCTCATTTTTATTATTTTCTTTGATGAAATTGTTGATTGTTTCCATGCTTTGTTCTTTGACCCATTTGATTTTTTTAGGATTAGATTATTTAATTGCCAATCAATTATTAACCTCTCCATGGTCCATTCTCGAATGTAATTTTTATTGCATTCTGATCTAAAAAGGATGTGTTTACAGTAATATATCTTTTTGCTTTTTGAGGCAGGAAGGCAAGGCAATTGGGGTTAAGTGACTTGCCCAAGGTCACACAGCTAGTTAAGTGTCAAGTGTCTGGGGCCAAATTTGAATTCAGGTCCTCCTGACTTCAGGGTCAATGCTCCTTTCACTGCACCATCTGGCTGCCCCTTTAGAGTAATATATCTTGAAGAGAAAATATAATCAAGTAAATATCATAGCATTTTAAGATTGGTAAATGCTAAACAAGTTTACAAGTGGAAAGGAAGTGGGCAATTGAGGAATGGTAATGGACAATTGTAGAAATTATTGATAGAAGCAAATAAGAGAGGATGAAACTATGTGTATTAGCTTTGGAAAAGGTAAAGAGGGCGAGTCTGATAATGAGGTTACACTCACATAGGAGGGAAGGATGAGAGATGGATATGGATATCAAGAGATTTTTTTTATGTGGAAAAAGGAAAGTTATAGAGTTCAACTAAGATAACCTAATGAAATACAAGGCTTGATCATTTGCTAAAAGTAAATTTGACTGGGATGGAGTTTGGGAGTTGAGAATAGTGAATAATTTTGAATGGTTGCTATAAGAAATGTGATAAGGAGGTAATAGGAAATGAGTAAATGGGTTGCCAAATAGCAATGATGCTCCAGCTAAGGTTAAACTGCATGAAATTTAGTAGACTTGAGGGTTTTTTTCTCCATCAATATTTAACAGCCCAGAAATGAGAATGGAGAAAATCAGTGGTATAGTTACCATAAAGAGAAGAGTGAAGTCATTCTGCAGTTGCATAAAGCACTGACCATATAGTCCAGGTTATATAGGGAAGTAAGTGCAGTCAGAATATAGTTAATATCCTTGGGAAATGGGAAGAGGGCCAAGGAATCAGAAGCCATGATAGGATGAAGAATAGTTTAATATTAGAAGAATGGCTGAATAGAGAAGGAAATAAAACCAAGAGAAAGTAAATAACTTGTCTAAGGTCAATGTATTAATAAGTGGCAGAGCCTAGATTTGAGCCCAAGTTGTCATCATAATCATCATCTTCTTCTCCTTTTCTTTCTCCTCCTCCTTTTCCTCTTCCTCCTATTCATCTTTGTTGTCTTCATCTTTGTCTTCCTCCATCTCTTCCTCCTTCCTCTTCCTCTTTCTCCTTCATCCTCCCTCCTCCTCCTCTCCTCCTCTTCCTTCTTCTTCTTCTTCTTCTTCTTCTTCTTCTTCTTCTTCTTCTTCTTCTTCTCCTTCTTCCTTCTTCTCCTGCTTCTTTCTCCTCCTCCTTCCTGTCTCCTTTCTCCTCTTCTCTTCTCCTCCCCCTTGTCCTGCTCTTCCTTCTAACTAACTAACACCTCTTTAGCATCTCAGGAAATCATTCTATATCTTCATATGATTCAATTTTGTTACTAAAATATTCTATCTCTTGAAACAGCACCATCTCTATAATCAAGTGACAAATATTTTACTGTCATCAACATCTCAAGACATTTATTATGAAGTTATTCTCCCTAATTAAAATTGTCAAAACATGAGGAGGTAAAGTGGGAAGAAATCAACAGTTCCTTTTGTCACATGGATGAATGATAGATTTGCTTGAAAAGATGGCATTTATTAACACTTACATTGCTGCTCATCACTAGACAGAAGACATTTTAAATGAATTAAAATCCATCTAATAGACTGAGATAATATTAATAAAATTTTACTAATTTCTCATATTAAGCCTATAATCTGTTGCCTACAGCACTTTATGTAAAACTACCTTCTTCCCTCCATAATTATCATGGTTGGTAATTGACAACTGAAGTAAGGTGGACTCACCAATCATCTTAACAAGAGGGAACAAATGCTACTTGTGTGAGAAGATCAAATTCACTAAAAGGCCATCTAGAATTGACAGCTTAAAGCAATAAATAAATTAATGTATAGAAAAATAAATGAATGAATGAACCCTGCACTTTATTGTAAAATCAGAGAGACAACACTGGATAGTGATAAGAATGTTGAATTGGAAGTCACTAGAAATAGGGACAGAATCTGGCTCTATATCACTGGTGTAAGGAACTCCCAGAAGGGGAAACTACTGGTATAAATACAGATTGGCATTTTTTTTTCAATTTACAGTCTTAGAGGGTTGCCAAGAGCGCTGGGAGCACATGTTCAGGATCATAGAGTCAATATGTGTCAGAAGGGAGATTTAAGCCTCAATCTTCTAGTTTTGAGGCTAACTGTCTCTCCCTGTTGCCTCTCATACTGCCCTTTAGAATTAAACAGTTAATAGAAATATGGGTTCAAATCCGACCCGTGATACTTATTTGCTGTACAACCCTGCACAAGTCACATAACGTCTTTAAGTATCAATTTCCTCTTCTCTGGGATTATATAAACAACACTATTTCAAATCATCACAGGTTGGTGTTGTTCAATCATTTTTTAGCAATGTCTGACTCTTTGTGACCCCATTTGAAACTGTGACACCATTTGAAACAAAGAGATAAGCTACATGAAGTGCTTGCCAAATTTTGAAGTGCTATCTAAATGCCAGATATTATTACAAGTGGCAGTTTATCTTCTGAGCCAGAATGATCACAGTTCAAATCCTTCCTCTGACAGATGTTGGCTAGGTGAACCTGTGCCAAATTACTTAATATTTCTCACCCTAGGCAAATCTCTAAGATACAGAGGAAGTAGAGATCTATATCATTGGTGGGAGTTCCTTCACTGGGAGTTGTCGGGACTAGTGAAACTATAGTCCCGTCCCTATTCCTGTGATTACACATAAATAGTATACCTATTAATTTATCTTATACGTCAATTTAAATCACATTTATTATTTACAGAGCACTAATACTGCACAATGGAGAAAATTCAAAATTGAGATAAGGCATAGTACCTGCCCTCAGAGAGTTTACATTCTAGCTAATCCATATAGAATAGACATAAATCATTCCTATACATGAATTTTATGAGTAAATAAGTGTCCTGCAAGGGACAAAGAGGAAAGTTTGTTCTCTTGTGGCAGACAGGATTAGAAAAGTATATCTGGCTTTGCGGTGGCTTTGAAACATATTTAACAAATAGGTAGCTATTTAATATGTGAAGAAAAAGAGAGGTGGAAAGAAGGTTGGGGAGAGCGCATCCTACACAACAATTTAATCAAAGGTATAAAGAAAGAAATATGAAATATGTAGGAAGGTCAAGGGAGTCAGTTAAGCTGGAATATAAATTATACAGAAGAGAATAATAATGAGTGTAAGATTATGCCCATGTACGTTTGGACCTTGAGTATCAGAATGAGGAATTTTAATTTCAGGAGGAAAAAAAGAGGCCTCTGAACCTTTTAGAGGCATTCAGTAACAGGACTAGATGTACAAATAAAGAAAATAAATATATTAGGATGGAATGGGGGGAAACATGATTTAGAAGATTAAGTATGTAGGGGTGGGAATACCCACCTGAAGTTTTTGCTTAAAGGGGAATATTCACACAAATAAAATCTGTATAATTACTTTAACAAATAGGAATATTTAAAACTAAAGAGATGCCTATAAAAGAAGATGTCTATTAAGGAAAGGCTTAGCAATTTATGGTATTTGAATGGAAATGACAAATATAATGAATAAAGAAAAACATGGAAAAGACTTGCTTGAAATGTTGCAAAATGAAGTAAGGAGAACCAAGAAAACAGTATACACAGTAACTATGAAAATGGAAATAACCTCAAGAACAGTCTAAAATGAATGTTGCAGAATTGCAAAAACAGCATTGGCCACAAAGAGATTTACAAAGATACCTCCCTCCACTCATTGTAGAGTTATGTGGTTTGGGAAGGGAATGGAATCTTGGGTGTGGGACATTGGCAAGGCATATAGAAAGAATTTTAGACAACATTAAGAACAAAAGCAAGAGAATTCTATTAGTGAAGGAAAATAATTTACAGGTGTATAAATATAAAATGAAAATTAATAGATATGCTTAATTTATATTTTTAAAAAAAGAATAGGCCACAGTTTTGAAGTCATACCTTCAATTAAAACTGATATAAAGGTCTGCTTTAATGAAATTTATAAAACTACAGTGTAGGTAAAAATAAAACTGTCCAGAGAAGTGAGAAAGACTTCCAATCCATCAGTTATTCTTCTCTTTATATTCTGCTTTCAGAAAGTATTTGTTCATTTAAGTAAACTCTCATCCCTTAATCACAGCTGCTAAAGATGTTTGAGTTTCAGGCTCATGGCATAAAATTAGATTGTGAACTCCTTCAGGTCTAGGATTGTATTTAGACATTTTTTTTGTATCTCCATACTTATGACAGTGCCTGGCGCACAGTAGACACTTAATAAGTGTTTATTTGCTCTAACTCAAGGTATAGGAAATTAAGTTATACTTGGGAAACTCAGTTTGGTTTATTTTAATGCATAATGATATATTGAAATTAAGTAAAATCATTTAGAGTGAGCAAATCATATGTTAGTCCAATAAACCTTTCTGATGCCTGTTATCCTGCTTTTCTTCTGGAATCTTCAATATCTGCAAACATTTATGCTAGAGTCTTCTATATTGGAAATGCTCCGTGGCACACAGAGGCTTCACTAGGCAATCCCTGTCATCTCACTGCCTGTGACATCAGAAATGAACCAAATCAGATACAACTTTCTTTTTTCTCCCAAAAGTAAGTAAACAAACAGAAAAATAAAACAGCTCTAAAACATTTCAAATAAGATTCAAAAGAGTGCTGGAAAACTTCGTTTTTAGAGAAATGTAGTAGTAATTTTATCAGTCACATAACAGTGTTATATTTTTTGGTTTTTGAGATGGTCTTACTACCACACAAAGCATGGAAGTACATTGGTGACTCACAGGCTCCATCTGAATATCAATTAGCATTGAAGCTTTCAACTGCTTTCTTTTTATGATTTGCATTATTAGTTGACACTTTTCATATAGTGTGAGGACCCTCTACTATTAGGGTTTTGCCATATTGCTGTTGGCCTTAGTGTGAATACCTGATGGGCTTTATTCCTACTGCAGCTCAGAATTCCACAGATAAGTGATCCACCAGCCTCAGTCTCTCCTCATAACACCGTAACAAAAAGTACATTTTTTAAAGTTGCTTAAAACTATGGGAAGAATTTAATGTGTTAAGCATTAACACAGCAGACATGTTTCTTTATCTTGATTAATTTTTCTTAATTTGATAAATATGCAATTCATTTTTTTTTCCTGGAGAAAGCACTGTGTAGAGTAGAGAATATATAGCATGAGAATCTGATGCAGTCTTGGCAAAACCAAAGGTTGGGAGCAGCTGTAATGATGAAGCTTTAATATGCTGAGATTGTTTGCAATCCTGGCTGCAGGAAATGTGATTTCTCAATCAAAGGAGGAATGTTTTGCTTGTAGATTATGCTTTGTTGAATCAAAACAAAGCAATTATATCTAGTATGTGTATGACTGCTAAGTCATACCTAGTTGGTGCCGATTCAAAGGCAATGTAAAAACTTGAGGCCGATGCTAATATTTTATGATATTCTGAAATGTAAGGAGAATGTCTTTTCAGTTACTATTTTTGATATTTTTGAATGCACAAATTTACAGTGTTCTTTGTTCTTTTTGTCCATTTATAATTTTAGAGAATCTTAAAACTGATAAGCACTAAAGTCAGTGTAGTATGGAATTCTGTGACCAAAGAGTATGACTGAAGAAGTGGAGAAATCCTGTCCAACATAAAAGAGGAGGAAATGCATATCTGAACCTTGGTAACCCCTTTGAAAATGTCAGCATTCTAGTGAAATGGGAAGAGAAACTGAAAAATATATTTTACAATAAGTTATATAGATATATATGCATGTATGTCATCTCTTTAAGAATTCTGTAAATTATTTTCTCCCATAGTCAGAACATTCAGAATCAAATGCCTGTGCCCCATGATTTTTGGTGTATTCAAAAGCTTAAATGAGAAGATCTCCAGTAAATAAGCTAATATGCAAATCCCTGGAATAAAACCTTTTGCCATACCATACTTGACAGGCTAGTCAAATCAGTTTTTTCACATACCCCAAGTTTCCATGAGCCAGAAGTATGCTAGGTGGGAAAAAATAGACGAAGTATTGTTTGGGGAAAAAATTTAAAAGGATTTTTTTTTCTTTCTCCAACTTAACATTTTGTGGCACTTAAGGCATTTGGAAAATATCTTATGACCTTAACCACAATTCACTTGGCAGTTCCTAGCAGTGCTTCCTACCCACTGAATTAATGTATATCACCATACTCTTGGCCAGCAATTAGGATAGTGGAAGTTTTATATAGTGATTTGATGGTTTGTAAAGAACTGTACATGTTATTTCATTTAATCCTCATAAAAACCCTTTTAGGTATTATTATTAACTCCATTTTGCAGATCAGAAAACTGAGTCTTAAAAAAAGGAAGGAAATTAGCATTCATATAGTACCTACTCTGGGTCAGGCACTGAGCTGAGCACTTTATGTATCTTTCATCTCATTTTAACCTTGAAACAATCCAGAAAATTAGGTGTTATTACAAATTAGGTGCTGTTATTATTCCCATTTTACAGTTAAGGAAACTAAGGCAAATAGAGGTTAAATGACTTTTCTAGAGTCACACAGCTAATAAGTATCTGAGGCTAAATTTCAACTCAAGGTCTTTCTCAAGGCCCAGCATACCTATCCTTTATAGCACCTAGTAACACCTGCAAGCCATAATAAAAAGGCAGCAAATAAAGCTCTCCTTATTTCTGAAAATCTTTAAGAATAAAACATTCTCCTCTTCCTTCACCCTTCTGCCCCAAAGTCTTTTTTTCTTCTACCAGTTCTTTCAAAACATATCTATCTATTGATAGTCTCCAGTCCTCTTTCTGGATATCCTGTCGGTCAGTAAGCATATATAAATACCTACTATGTGCCAGGCACTGTGGTGAACACTGGGGACACACACACACACAAAAAGATGCCAAAAACTTTCTCAGTCCTTGAATAACTCAAAATCTAATGAGGAAGACAATACTGTAATGGTAATCAATTTGTTTGATATACTTAGGGTTAAGTAGATCCTAGTAACTTAGGGCTAAGTATAGAATTCTGTCCATTGGTGAAAAGGTGTGAATTCCCCTGTTGACATGGAAGAGTGCCATTGGCTGAGACACTTCCCTGTTCACTTGGGCCAAGGTCAGTGTTTATAAGCAGGAGAATTTTGGAGAAACAGACAGATTTTGGATTTGGCT
>CM053597.1:124352836-124406205 GCA_028646575.1 Pseudocheirus occidentalis | reverse complement strand
TGTGAATTGTTGATACTGTGAACATTGTGCTGAATCTTGATTTGTAATGGAATAAACAGAGTGTTCACTAATACTGTGTAATCCGAATCTTAAAAGCTGTTCACAGTAGCATTCTCTCAGGAATCTACTGTTGATTGGCTTTACAGCAGCTCAGGTAAATACTTTATACTTTACATTGATATTAGGAATCTTATGCTGTCCTTGTGAGCAAGATGTAGATATTTAGGCTAGCTAAAAGGCAGATACATGGATTCCAAACTGATTGTATGACGAGCTCTAAAAGCAAATTATTAATAGTCAAATATCAACTAGGAGAGAGGACTCTAGTAGCATGATCCAGGGATATGTTGAGAATACAACTATATGATCCAGTGATATGTCTGCTTTTTAAAACTTTTATCAATGATAAAGGCATAGATAACTTGATTATCAGATTTGCAGATATAAGAAAGTTGGGAATGATAACAAATATGTTGAGTGATAGAATCAGGTTCCAAAATGCTTTTGACAAGTTAAAGCATTGAACTAAACCTAAAAAGAAAATACTTGCAAGGGATGTATTTAAAGTCTTATATTTAAGTTCAACTTCACAAATACAATGGAGAAGGTCTCTCTAATGAGAAGTTTGTCAGATGCTGGATAAGATGGATTATAAGCTTGATATGAGTCATTGAGGTATTAAAACTATCAAAACGTTAGTCACATAATCATAATATTTCAGAGTTCATTAACCCTTCCATTTCAAACCCAAACTACAGAGCAGTCTTATTCACATTTAAGTGATCATCTAATCTTGATTAGAAGACCTTTAGCGAAAATGAACCCAATACCTTCTAAAGCTGGTTCACTGTGGCACAGCTCTAATTATTGAGTTTTTTTCTTTACATAAAATCTACATATCCCTCTTTCTACTTTCTATCTGCTTCTCCTAGTTCTTCCCATTAGAGCCAAGCAGAACGGCATAATTAATCTGTTGTATATCAACATTTCAAATATTTAAAAATTATCACATCTCCTCTAATTCTCTTCTTTTATCATTAGCTCCTTCAACTGGTCCTCATATGCATTATCAGGAGGCATTTTACCGTTTAGGTTACTCACCCCTGGAACATATCCAGCTTACCAATAAGCAAATTGTGGCACACATAAAGGAACGTATGCTAAAGTTATGGTCTAACCATATTGTTTAGTTGTTTCAGTTGTGTCCAACTCTTTGTGTTCCCATTTGGGGTTTTCTTAGCAGAGATACTAGAGTCATTTGCCATTTCCTTTTTCAGCTCATTTTACAGATGAGAAAACTGAGGCAAGCATGATTAAGTGACTTGATCAGGGTCAAATAACTAAAAATGCCTGAGGCTAGATTTGAACTCAGGTCTTCCTGACTCTAGCCAGGTCCAGTATTCTAGCACCTACACTACATAGCTGCCAGGGTGGAGTAGGTGCTATTTTTTTCTAATACTGACATATTTTTTTTTGTCAAGCAGCCTGAAATTGCATTTGATTTTTTGCTTAAAATATTAATATTTAATATTAACATACTGATATTAATTTTGCATTCAACTAAAATTCCTAGAGCTTTTTTCAGGTAAACTGCTATCTAGCCAAATATTCCTGTCTTCAACATTTCAAGTTGAATTTTAAAAATAATTATAGTCTGTTTAATAATCTTTTTTTTTTTTTGCTTTTTGGAAGGGAGAAGGCATGGTAATTGGAGTTAAGTGACTAGCCCAAGGTCACATGGCTAGTAAGTGTTAAATGCTTGAGGTCAGATTTGAACTCAGTTCCCCTGTCTCCAGGGCCAGCCCTCTATTCACTGTGCCACCTAGCTGCCCCTAATTTTTTTTATTTTGACTTGCCAGTTCCCTCCCTCCTTCCTGTCCCTCCCCCATCTATTAATTAGGCAAGCAGCATGATATCTGTTGTATATGTGAAGTCACACAAAACATTTCCATTTTAATCACTTTGTAAAAAAGTGAAAAAAGCAAGAAAATAAAGTAAGTGATAAAACCATGTTTCAATCTGCAATCAGAATTCATCAGATCTCTCTTTAGATGTAGATAACATTTTTTGTGAGTCCTTTGGAAATGTCTTAGCTCATTGTATTGATTTGAATAGCTGAGTCTTTCATCCTTACAATATTTCTCTTACTCTGTACAATTTTCCCTTCATTCTGCTCACTTAATTTTGCATGAGTTCATGTAAGTATTTCCAGGTTTTTCTGAAACCATACTGTTCATCATTTTTATAACACAATAGTATTCTATAACAATCATATACCACAACTTTTTCAGCCATTCCCTGAGTGCTGGGCATCTCCTCAATTTCCAAAACTTTGCCACCATAAACAGCTACTATAAATATTTTTGGACATATAGGTCCTTTTCTTTTGCATTTGATCTCTTTGCAACACAGACATGCTTAGTGGATTTGCTATATTAAAGGTTATGCATATTTTATAGTTTTTTAGGTTTAGTTCCAAATTATTCTCCAGAATGGTTGGGCTAGTTCACAACTTTTTTTTTTGCTTTTTGGAGGGCAGTTGGGGTTAAGTGACTTGCCCAAGGTCACACGGCTAGTTTTTTGTGTTAAGTGTCTGAGGCCGGATTTGAACTCCGGTACTCCTGACTCTAGGGCCGGTGCTCTATTCACTGCGCCACCTAGCCGCCCCTAGTTCACAACTCTTAACAAGAATACATTACTGTCCCAATTTTTCCACAACCCTTACAGAATTTTTCATTTTCCTTTTCCATTATGTTAGTCTGTATGAGATAGTGCCTCAGAGTTATTTTATTTGCACATCATTTTATTTGCGTATTTCTAAGCAGTAGTGATTTAGAGTATTTGTTCGTATGACTCTTGATAACTGATTTATTTTTCTGAAAACTGCCTGTTCATATCTTTCAGCTGGGGAATGGCTCTTATTTTAAAAAAATTTGGCCGAGTTTCCTATTTATTTGAGAGTTGAGGCTTTTATCAGAGAAACTTGCTGCAAATGTTTCCCCCGGTTTCCATTTTTCCTTTTGATTTTGGCTGCATTAGTTTTGTTTGTGCAAAATCTTTTTAACTTCTTATAATCAAAATTATACATTTTAATTTCTGTGTTCCTCTCTATCTCCCATTTGGTCACAAACTCTTCCTTTATCCCTGGATCTATCAGGTACATTTTCCCATGCTCCCTTAATTATTATATCATCCATTATATCAAATCATTCATCCATTTTGACCTAATCTTGGTATATGGTGTGAAATATTTCTCTGCACCTAGCTTCTTGTCCTGTACTTCCTGGCAAATAAAGTGAGAAGAAATGGACAGTGTCAGATTTTATTTATTTTTTGCAAATCACTACCAATGGTGACTATAGCCATGAATTGTTTTTTAATGCTCCTTGGAAGGAAAACTATGGCAAACCTGGACACCATATTAAAAAGCAGAAATATCACCTTGCTGACAAAGGTCCATAGAGTCAAAGCTATGTTTTTTCCAGTAGCATTATATGACCATGAGAACTGAACAGTAATGAAAAAAAAAGCATCAAAGAATCAACACTTTAGAACTATAGTGCTGGAGAAGACTTATGAGAGTCCTTTGGACAGTGAGGACATCCAATCAGTCAATACTTAAATTAATTCATGCTGTTCACTGCAAAGTCAGATACTGAAGTTGAACCTTAAATACTTTGGCTACATAATGACAAGACAGGATTTATTGGAAGAGACCTTGATCTTTGGAAAAATTGAAGGCAAAAAGACAGGGGGATAGCAAAGGTGGGGCTAGATAGATAGTGACATGGAAACAACAAGCATGAACTTGAATAGACTTTGAGAAATAGTGGAGGATAGAAGGGTATATTGTTCAAGGATCTGTGAGGCCATGAAGAGTTGGACATAACTGAATGACTGGACAACAATAAAATTTCTGCCAAACTGCTTTCCAGTATTTCCAGCAATTTTTATCATATGTTGAGTTCTTACCCCGAAAGCTTGAATCTTTGGGTTTATCAAATACTAGATTACTGTCATCCTGTACTGTTTCGTATTTTGTATCTTATCTCTTCCACTCATCTACAGCTCTATTTCTTAGCTACTACCAGATTGATTTGATAATTACCATTTTGTAATATAATTTGAAATCTTGTATTGCAAGGTTCCCTTCTTGATAGTTTGGTATGTCACTGAATAATTAAATTAATTTAGAATTTTCATTTTTATTATTTTGGCTCAACCTACAGGTGAACAATGAATATGTCTCCAGTTACTTAGATCTGTCTTTTTTTGTGAGAAAAGTGTTTTGTTCATGTATTCATATAATCCTTGGATTTGTTGTGGCAGATAGACTGCCATGTACTTTACTGCAGTTATTTTGAATGGAATTTCTCCTCTCTTACTTCTGGGTTTTGTTGATAGTATATATAAATGCTGATGATTGATATGAACTTATTAGTACATATTCTAAAACTTTGCTGAAGTTAATTATTTCAGCTAGTCTTTTAGTTGATTCTAGGCTTCTCTATACCATCATATCATCTGCAAGAAGAGATTGCCTCATTGTTTTTATTCTTTCAATTTTTTTCTTGTTTTATTGATATAAGCTAGTATGCCTTGCACAGTACTGAATAATTGTGATGCTAGTGGATATCACTACTTAATTCTTGATTTTATTGGGATGGCTTCTAATTCATCCCCAATATAAATAATGCTTTTTCTTGGTTTTCAATAGATACTCTTTATTGTTTTAAGAAAGGCTACACTTATTTCTGTACTTTCTGAAATTTTTGGTAGGGATGAGTATTGATTCTGATACATTCCAGTATTTACTTCTATGTTGTTTATCTATTTTGTGAGTAGCTCTCCTCACATTCAGTTACGATTACCATGTATTTTCCTCCATCCTGTTTTCTTCTATTTGTCCTTTTTTTTAACCTCTCTCTCCTCAAAAGTTTGCTTTGCTTCTGACCACTGCCTCCCTTAAAGTGCCTTCCTATGTATCACTCCTTTCCCTTTCCCTTATCTCCTTCCCTTCCTATTTCATGGTTGGGTGACATAGATTTCTATACTTATCTGACTTTGTGTATGTGTGTACATACATGTTTTTTTTTCTCTTTGGAGGGCAGGGCAATTGGGGTTGTGACTTGCCCAAGGTCACATGGCTAGTATCTGTCTTAGGCCAGATTTGAACTCAGGTTCTCCTTACTCCAGGGCCAGAGCTCTATCATACATGTTTCTTTTTCTTTCCTCTTTAAATTAATTCAGATAAGAGCAAGATTTAAATGTTTTTCCAGTATTTTTCTGTTCACTGAAAAAGTTCTTCCTTGCACACTTCTATTTCTCATCCCTTCATTTTTTGAGATAATTTTACAAAATTGTCACCTTGCCTTCTGTCTAGATTTCATCAGATTAGATTTCATCTAATTGCCATAATAATGATAAAATTCTTAGGAGTTACATGTGCAAGTTCTATAAAGAGTTTGACTTGTTGAGTCACTTATGATTTCTTTTTTATGTTTACTTTTTTATCCTTGAGTCTTGTTTTTTGATGTCAAATTTTGAAATGTTTTAAAGTCCTCTATTCACTTTTTCCCTTGAAAGATTATACTCAGGTTGTGATCCTAGCTCCTTTGCTTTCTAGAATATTATATTTCAAGCCCTGTACTCCTTTAACATAGTGACTCCTAAATTTTGTGTGTCTTTACTTTATCTCTGTAGTATTTGAATGGTTTCTTTCTAGATGTTTTTGATATTCTATCCTTGACCTGGGAAACTCCAGAGCTTCCTTCCAGTTGTTCCAATCTGATTTTGAAGGAATTATTTTCCTCAGTGAGCTTTTGAACTTCTTTTTCCCTCTGGCCAATTTTGCTGTTTAGACATTCTTCTCTTCATTGGCTTTTTGGACCTCTTTTGCCATTTGCCAATTTAAGGCAATTTTGCCATTAGTCTATTTTAAGGTGTTATTTTCTTCAGTATTGGGGGGGGAGGGGTCTCCCTTAGCAAGTTGTTGACTAGTTTTTTTTTTTTGCATCACTCTCATTTCTCTTCCCAATTTTTCCTTTTGCTTGATTTTCAAAATCTTTCTTGAGCTGCTCCATGGACTGTGACCAATTCATGTTTTTCTTTGAAGTTTTTGATGCAGGAGTTTTGATTTTGTTGTCTTCTTCTGGTTCCATGTTTTGATCGTCTTTGTCACCAAAGAATGATTCTTGACTTTTCTTCCTGTGTTTGCTAATTGTGCTAGCCAATTACTTGACCAAAAGTCAAGCTCTTTGCCATGGTAGAACTCTGTTTCCAGAGTGTACAGTACAGTGTCCCAAATTTCTGGGGTTTTGCATAGCTGTTCTCAGAGCTTCTTCTAGGCATCCACCTCATAACTGTGAGGAGGACACCTTCTCCACGGCCATCATGAAGGGGTGGAGGGGTTGTGTGGTTTTCTAATGGTTGGATTTATTGACTGATTGAGTTGATGTATGATTGCCCCATGAGTGGAAGATGGATTAATGTATTATTAATTGATTGAATAATTAAGTTAATGGTGGCCCCATGAGTGGAAGATTGATTATTGTATTGTGAATGATTGAATGATTAAGTATTGATTTGCCCCATGAGTGAAAGACTGATTATTGTATTGTGAATTGATTGAATGCTTTGTTCTAAATATTGTGGCCACTGAGTGAAAACTGTGGGGCCATTCTAATGTTAAGCTGTTATGAATACTATATTGTGATTTTTCTGTGATAAAATATAATGTTGTGAATACTATATTGTGATTTGTAATGAATGTTTGCCTTGATTTGTAATTAAAAGAACCAGAAGAACAATTCATACAATAACATGAATATAACCAAGACAAACAACTTTGAAAGCTGTTAAGAATTATGATCACTACAATGACTTCAAAGATTAGATGATGAAACATAATACCCACATTCTGACATGGAGATGATAGATTTTAGGGTACAGAATGAAACAGGGACAGATATAGATGAAGACAGATGTAAACAATACATATATGTGCACATTATATGTATACATATCATACATTTAATGATGGAATTTGTTTTTACTATGCATATTTGTTGTAAGAAATCTATCTTTTCTCTTTGTTTTCCCCTAATGTGAGAAGAGAGGAGGATAAAGAGAAAACAGATTTCTATTAATTAATTTTTTAAAAAATGAAACTAGGTGGGGCCTACAGATTGGAATGCTGTCCTGAAGTTTCAGGCAAGGTCACCATATTTTTTAAGTTCATTTAAACATTTTACATTTTTACAACTCTCTTGAAGTGGAGGATTCTGCAAGTCTTTATGAAGAAAAAATAAAACACATAAACAAAACTTCAACATCAAAAATATTTCCTAGAGCACTGATTTTGCTTTTCCATTTCTCTGAACTATATGAGCACTGAGCTTGTTGTTTTTATAAAATAAAGTATTACATAGGTAATATTCGGTGTAACAAAATACCATTTTAACAAGTTTTTATTTGTATTTTACTTCACTGATTTTAAATACATTTATAAAAATAATCCCACTGCATTCAAAGAACAAGCCTATTTAAGTAATTAGAGACCCTGAGCTGAACATAATATCATAGATGTGAGTAGGGCATAGTATAATATACAATAATATAATACATAATAAATTATATATCTTTGTGTATATGTATGTATATGTACATACATACTATATATGTATATATGTACACACACAAACACACATACATACACACACATATATATTCTCCCATGTTCTAAACACTGTCCCTCTATACAGGTGGAAGTACCAAAATATCTAGAAAATCTAGAAAGTTGACCCTAATTAAATAAGGTGAAATTTACAAGGAATAAATTAAAAGTCATACACATGGGTTTAAAAAAAATTCTGCTTAAGCAAGCTCACCTGCCAATATTCCGCTCAAAACAACTTTAAAATAATGCCACAAATCAAATTCTGGAGTGGCACAGGAAATAAAAGATCAGGGTGAGACTTTTTTTCCAGCCCAAAACAATTTCAGAGATCAGAAGAAGAGATCTGTGATACTGGGGTGGGGACAGGTCCAGAGCACAGAGTGAAAACACCAGCTGTGAGCCTTGGAGGCATCTGCAATAGTGACAGCAACTGATTTAGGAGTTCTCAGCATAGAGATGACAGTATGTAGAATGGACAACTGGTCAGAGATTGTGAGAAATGCCTGTGCTAGCACTAGTGCAAAATCTGGTGCTATTTGGCGACTTTATTGCACATATCTACTTCAAGGTCCCAGGTCATGGGTGGAAAGGAGCACCAGAACTTGTAGGCACAAGGGATCAAGACTCTGAGAAACAATAGTGATTGGGGTCACAAAGAAGCACAAGCACTAAGGAAAAATGTGCTTGTGGCTGTAAGGGAGAAGGGGTCTTTCCACAGTATGAACCAGAAATCAGATCAGTAGAGCAGTGACTATACCTCTCCCCAGGTAACTTTACCTTGGAAATACAAAAAAATTAACACCTCTCCTTCCTACTCTCCTCCCCCCAGAACTAGCTTTAAAAATAGGAGAGCTAACCTTCACTGTCCCACCTATTTTCATTTTTTAAAAAATTAATTAATAGAAATCTGTTTTCTCTTTATCCTCCTCTCTTCTCACATTAGGGGAAAACAAAGAGAAAAGATAGATTTCTTACAACAAATATGCATAGTAAAAACAAATTCCATCATTAAATGTATAATATGTATACATATAATGTACACATATATGTATTGTTTACATCTGTCTTCATCTATATCTGTCCCTGTTTCATTCTGTACCCTAAAATCTATCATCTCCATGTCAGAATGTGGATATTATGTTTCATCATCTAACCTTTGAAGTCATTGTAATGATCATAATTCTTAACAGCTTTCAAAGTTGTTTGTCTTGGTTATATTCATGTTATTGTATGAATTGTTCTTCTGGTTCTTTTAATTCACCCAGTCTCAATTCATATATGGCTTTCCATGTCTTTTTGAAATAATTTATTTACTTATTTCTTACAGCATAGTAGTATTCCATGATTTTCATATACCCCAACTTATTCAGTCATTCCTTCAACTTCCAGGTTTGTTTGTTTTTTTCTACAAGAAAAGATATTGCTTTTTAAAAATATAAAAAGAACCATATAAAATAACTAGGCAGTATAAAAAACATGAGAGTATATCTGCCAAAACAGTCATAGGAACTATATGAATATAAACACAAAACATCTTTTATATAAATAAAATTAGATCTAAATAACTGAAATAATATTTGCTGTGTATGGGTAGGTAAAGCTATTATAATTGAAAAAAATGACAATTTTACCTAGCTAATCTATTTATACAATACCATCCCAATTAAATTACTACAAATTATCTTACTGTGTCAGAAAAAAAATAATAACAGGGCTCATTTGGAAGAGCAGAGGGTCAGGAACTTCAAGGAAACCAGGGGCAAAAAATTGTGAAGGAACTGAATTTACGAGTATCAGACTTTATAAGTTGAGAGCATTGTTGAAGTGTAAGATGGATAATTTCAGTTATTTTAAATTAAAATTTTTTTCTGTATAAATAAGATCTATTTAACCAAGAATGAAGGGAATTTAGAAAAATTGGGGGAAAACTCTTGTAGACAATCTCCCAGACAAAATGTGATTGGGTCAGAATATTGTTGTGTAGGAAATGATGAGCTGGTAGATTTAGAAAAAAAGAAAGACTTTAGAAAGACTTGGGCATATAAAGGAGGTTGCTGTTCACCTTTAGAGAAGCAGATAACAAATGGAAATAACCATGATAGGGTCTTATGAATATGTGTTTGAGTATATATGTCTATGTTTATGGATATTTGTATCTTTGGGGGAGGGGTGTGTGTGCATATGTATGCATGCGCATATCCATGCTTAATTTTAGCTTTCTTGGTGGAAGGGGAATATATACAACTAGATGAAGGACCTTTTCCCCTTTGTTTGATCTTTCTGGGGTATAAACCTATCTGTGTATACATACATGGAATAGCATTCACTGATTACTAACTTTTTGTGGATAATTCCAAATTAGTTTCCAGAATAGTTGTACCCTTTCACAAATCAACTAAAAGTTTGTTGATGTGCCTGTTTCTCCATAGTCACTCCAAAATTTACCATTTTCCCTTTTGTCATCTTTATTAGTTGGATAAGTGTTAGGTAGAATCACAGAGTTGCTAATATGCAATTCTCTAATTAGTAGTGATTTGAAACTTTTTTTTCCTTATGGCTGTTGATAGCTTGGGTTTCTTTGACATTACCTGTTTGTATCCTTAGATCATTTGTAAATTGGGAGAGCCTATTATTATAAATTTGAATCAGTTTCTTATATATCTTAGAAATTAAACTTTTATTATCAAACCTTGCTGCAAAGATTTTTTCCCAGTTAGTTTAACCTTAGCATTGTCTAATATTTTTTAAAGCTTTATGTAATCAAAATTATCCCTCTGACTTATGATCCTCTCTGTGTCTTGTTTAGTGAGGAATTTTTCCCCAATTAACAAATAGATAGGTAATTTTCCTTTGTTTCTCTATGACTTTTCCTTTGTTTCTCTATAATTATGACTTTATATCTAGGTCACATATCTATTTTGAGCATATTATCTTGGCATAAGATGTGAGGTGTTGATCTGAATCTAACTTCTTAACTAACATCTTGCTGTTCATTTTTCCCAGAAGGTTTTTGGGGGGTTTTTGGTGTTTTTTTTTCTTTTTGGTGAATACTTATCTTGGTTATCCTGGGTCTTTGTGTTATCAAATACTGGATTACCAGATATGTTTATTTCTATGTTTTGTTTTGTTTTTATCTAATCTATTCCCCTGATCCATCTATTTTTCAAATATAGGATCAAATTGTTTTGAGAATTGAACTTTGTTGAATAACTTGAGATCTGGCACTACTAGGATTCTTTTGTTCCTGCATCTTTTCATGATTCCCATCGTGATTCTTGACCTTTTGGGCTTCTGTATGAATCTGACTATAATTTTTCTAACTCTTTAAATTAATCCTTTAGTGGGCTGATTAGTACGGCATTAAATAAGTTAATTAGATAGAGGAAGAAAAATGGGAAGGAGTAGGCATTAAAATAGAAAGGAAGAGGTGAGTAGGAAGTTCCTTCTCACCATTCAGTTAGGACCCAGGCTTTGGTTGTTGAATGCATAATTTCCCTTTCCAGGGCTCAGATTTCTTAATGTTCCTCATTAAGACTCATGAGTCTTTACACCTGACACCACTAACTTCTCTAGTTCAGAGCCAAATTCCCCATGGAGATGAATAATCCCCTTCCTGGCCTTAGTATTCATTACAAGTAGCTCCTTTTTTTCATGTAGACAAGAACTTTTATGAATGCAAATAGGGATACTTGTGATGCTCTGGATGTTAGCCTGGAGACTGAAAGTAAAGAGAACAAAGATTAGACCCCCTGGGTGCTGATATGATTGAGCAACAGGTGTGAAAGAAAAATGACTTAAAAAAGAGATAAAAGGAAAAAGAGAGAGGAATGTAAATAAAAAAGAATTGAGAAAATGAAGAGCAGGAAAAACAAAGAGATGTTTAGAAAATCTGGTGTAGATTGGATGCTCAGGGAAATTGATATAAGCATTTTCTAGATTTGGGACCTAAGGAGAATAGAGAGAGAAGCTAGGTCAGTATGTTGGGGGAAGGAGAGGCTTCCAAATAACAATGATGTCTGAACATAGATTTGTGTCTAGGTAATTTTTTAGAAAGGCATTTCTTTCTTCCAGAACCAAGAGTCTAGTAAGTAACAATAATAGACCTTACCATAAGTCCAAAATACAGTATCATAAGGAACAGAAGGGGTCATGAAGTCTGATCTCATTTTGCAAATGAAGAAGAACTGGGATCAAGAGAGGTTGAAAGACTTGTTCAAGGCCATATAGTCAGTGTCTGAGGTATCAGTGTTTAATTCCAAATCTTGACTGATTACAAGTTCACCCTCTGTCTCCTAAACAATGTTGACTCCCTTAAAATGCACTATGGTGAGGGTATGGAGAAAGGGAGTATGCTAGATCAAACTCAACTCTGCCCAGCCCAGAAATACAGGTATACAACTATGATTACTTACATTTTATAGATGAGGAAATTGGGGCTCAGATAGACTTTGATTTAGTGTGGACACACAGCTAATATTAGAGCCACAAAATGAAACCAGGGCATCTGGTAAAATATTCTTTCCTCTATAATCTAGCAGGCCTTCATTTAGAAACAAGTGGAGAAGTGATTTATCTATTAAACTGGAAAAAGATGATAAACTGTGTATGTAGGTGTTTTCTGGACCTGTGATTCACCTCTCTGTATATAGTTTATATCTTAAGATTCTTCATCAAGTTTTTGTACCTGAAATGTCTGGTCTAACATGTTCAGACTCACTATAGAGGCAGAGCACTTTCTGAGGTTGAGCCTTTTGCTCAAGGCCACAATTTAAAGAGCAGAATCCCTTTAATCTTGTGTATGGTTGTAATGCTAATAGAAATGTGAAGATCTTATCCCTGCTCCCTTAATAAGCCTAAATTGAACTTGAGGACCTTTCCTGGTTTGAAAATGTGCTCTTCCCTCAAATAGCTGCATGTGCTCACCTGGAGCCTTTGGTGTGAGGCTTGTTTTTCAGGAAGGCACAACTTTTGTTACTTTATAGTCAAGTGGGTAATAAGGGTTGTGATGTTCCCTGACCCTGGAGAAGGCATATATACATCTGATGTAAGGTTTTACTTTGGGGTTCACTCATAGGAAGAGTTGTATAATTTGCCCAGATGAAACTCTGGGTAGCCATTGAACCCCCTGGCTTTGAAAACCCAAATGTTGTTTGTTGCTCCCCTCTCTGGTAACTAACTAGGTATGGATATAATTAACTGGAAGCCTTGTCTGCTGAATTGTCATTTTCTCTTGTAACTTTTGTTTGTATTCTCTGAAGTTCAGGGTGCTGACTTTTTTCCCTTGAACTAAATAAATGATATATTTGATTTATTAAAGTAAGATTGTTAAACCTTTTTCAGTTTCTTTCCTTTAGAAAAGCAGATCTAAGAACCTGTGCTAACAACCATTCTGGGTATGCTAGGGTGCTTGCTGTTCCAAAAGGTGAGAGCAATGGCAACTGTCAGCCACTTTATAGATGGGAAAAGCACTGGACTTTAAGCCAGCAGCCTTGGAGTCTATCTCTATGCTATGTTAAAAATGAAAACAAACCACTAACAAGCACAATGTTTTTGCTATGGCCGTTAACAAGTCACCTCACCAATGTGTGCCTTAGTTTCTTTATCTGTAAAGTGAGAGTTTGGCTAGAGCAGAAATTCTTATTGTTTTATTTGATTTGTTTATTTACTTTTAGTTTACAAGATTCAGTTCTACAATCCTTTGAGTTTCAAATTTTCTCTCCTCCCTCTCCCCCCCACCCCCCATCATGGTGGCTTGCAATCAAGTATAGGATCTGCAAATAGTTGATGGGCATCCCCTTAATTTCCAATTCTTTACCACTACAAAAAGAGCTGCTATAAATATTTTTGTACATATGGGTCTTCCTCCCACCTCTATTATCTCTTTGGGATACTACCCCAGAAGTGGTATTACTGGATCAAAGGGTATGCAATTATTTATAGCCCTTTGGGCATAGTTCCAAATTAGAGCAGAAATTCTTAACGTGTGTGTGTGTGTGAGAGAGAGAGAGACAGAGAGACAGAGAGACAGAGACACAGAGAGACAGAGACAGAGAGACAGAGACAGAGAGACACAGAGAGAGAGAGAGAGATCAACCCCTCTGGCAGTCCACTAGAATCAAGTTTTTAAACACAAAAATAAAATACATAGCATTACAAAGGAAACAAATTGTATTGAAATAAGGCTGTGCCTCAGCTCACCACCCATACCCTGTTAATCCCTTTCAGAACCCATAGACTATAGTTTAAGAATCCATGTACTGTATTAGATGGTTTCTAAACACAAGTTTTCTAATTCTAAAAGCTGTGACTAAATGGTCTTGAAAGTCCTTTCCAATGCTAAAATTTCTGTCTCCCAAACATTTTATCACATCCCTGTCTAAGTGGTAGTGTAGCACAGAGCAAAGAACCTTCAGCTGTGGTCAGACAACCTGGGTTGAATTCCATCAGCACTGCTTGTTATCTGTGTTCATATGGACAAGTTCCTTATCCTCTCTAAGTTCTAGTTGTTTATATGTAAAATGAGAGGGTTTTGAACTAGAAGACCTTCTAAAGACCTTTTTAGTTTTAATATTTTATGCCCCTTTTGATCTTTGGCCTTGCCTTACTATATTTTAGAAGCCTACTGATCCCTTTTCCTTATTTCCATTGCTGCTACCATATTTGGGTATTTTTTTAAGGATTTAGCTCTAGATTTATAGGAACTTATTGTATAAATAAGCAGAATCAATAAGCAGAAAAAATACACACAATGACTGCAATAATGTGAAGAAAAACGGCATCAAAAAACAGAATCACATTGTTTGCCTTCTTAGTAGGTAGGGGAGGGCCTGGAAGGAGGGAGAGAATTCAGAGTTCAATTTTTTTAAATGAATCTTTTAAAAAAAAAGCTTTTTTTTCAAGAAATATATTTAGAACACTGACAAATACAGTGGCCAATGTTGACTTCATAGGTAGTGTGACCTATACCTCTCTCCTGTTGGCAAAGAGGTGTTAGACTGTAAGTGTGGAATAAGATGAGATATATATTGTCAGATATGATCAGCATGTTGGGTTTTGTTTGTTTGGGTTTTTTATTTGCCCATTTGTACTTCTTTGGCCCACAGGAAAATGGAGATAGGGATTAGATCATTGTCAAGAGACATAAAATGTCAAGATATATAAAAATGTGTAAATAAAATGTGTTTTTCCTAAAAAAGGATTCAGCAGTATAAAATAAATTATGGTGCCAAAAGGAATACATAATAATTCAAAAGTAGCAAAAAATGTGGAAAATCTTACCCCCAGCTTCTTTTTTAATGTTCCACGTAGATGAATTTTGACTATATAATACTGACACATTCCACAATCCACAGTGGAAAATCAGCCTCATTATTTTATAATGACACCTTGTACAACCAAACTTGATGAAAGTAGACAAACCCCCAGCCAGCCAGCCTTCTCTCCTAAAGAGCAAAGATAAAGAAAATTGGTAACATTTAAATATTAATAGAACCTATCACATCCAAGGAATTGGCAGATGAGTTGATGTTCTCTCAGAGTTCCAAAATAAATTCCTGAAAGTCCATACTCGTTGCTTCATAGACAAAGCATAAAACTGCAGAACTCAAAATCAACAGAAAAAAACAAATGTTTTGTTCAAAAAATAAGCTTTGAAGTTAATTGAAGCTAAAAGAAGAATTGTCAGTGAGCCAATATTGGAAGAATTCAAACAGAGTACAAGCATTTTGAAGTCATTTTTTTTTGGAGAGTTCTTCAGAATTTGTAAGGTCTGTGAACACAGATTCCCTATAGCTCAGGTCCAAGTTTCTCCCAGGGTTTGAAGAAGTTTATCTGATATTAACACACGTTTTCTCATCAATGTTATTGCCTTTACTTTTATCATTTTTATATGAAATTCAACTCATTTAATACTTATTAAGTACCTATTACATACTAAGCACTAGGGTAGATTCTAAGAAAAATATCCCAGTTTCTGCCAACCTGCTTTTTTTCCCTTTCCTGAGTTTTCTTGGTATTGCTCTCTCTTAGTTCTCCTTCTACCTATTTGACCACTAAGTCCATCAGTCAGCATGCATTTATTAAAGACCAGCTATATGCCAGGCACTGAGGATGTAGTTACAAAGAAGGAAACTAACCCTACTTACAAGGAGTTTACATTCCAGTTCTCCTTTCCTTTGTTAGGGGTCAACTTCAGGACTCAACCCTCAGACCCTCTTTTCTTCTCTGTACCTCCCACGTGATCTCATTGACTCCCAAGGGGTGTTGTCATCTCTGTACACATGACTCACAAATCTACATATGCAGCTGTAAGCTCTCTATTGAGTTCCAGTCATACATCTCCACTAGCTGAAGCTCACCTTGACCTAAATGTCCCATTCTCATCCTAAACTCTTATTCAAAACAAAACTCATTATCTCACCCCTTTTCATAGTCTTATTTATATCAAAGCACCACAACATTTATAGTCATATATATTTGCACTCTTAATCATCCTCCTTTCTTTCCTTTTCAAACAAGATTACTTGCTGTTTCTTCATACACTACATTCTTCATACTCCATCCCTTTGTACCCCTTGTGCCACATGGCTGCAAAGCTTTCCCTTACCTTTATTAATTAAAAGGGTTAACTCCTTTTGAGAATAAGTTTAAATATTGCCTTCTGCTTAAAGACTTTCTTGATCTTCCTAATTTTTACCTCTTTCAACCTTAAATCACTCTATGTCTGTAACCCAAATCTAGTGCATGCTCAGATCACAAAAGATGGAGGCCCCCATATGGAAAATGGCAAGGACCTGGTTCTGTGAGACAGCCTGTGTTCCCCCACTGCATAGAGGGGAGCAGACTCTTTCTCCTTAACTGCATAGCTGGAAAGGGTTGTGAATTGCCAGAAGTGAAATAGTTCTTCTTTCCCTTTCCCTTCTTTTCTCTCCCTTCCTCCTCTCTCCTCCTCTCTCCCACTCCCCTTTCAATTACAGTAATTAAGGAAAAGAGCTATCTTTCTCACCTTCCCCTTTTAGGCCCAGTAGCTCCAGCAAGTGGGTTGATTTGGTTGGTCCTTTTCAGTTCTGGGTGCAAGCATTCAATCCCCACCACACTTGGTAGCTCCAGCCAGATTCAAGGCACAGTGTGGATGCCAGCCTATTAGGGAAGCTCTGAGAAGCCAGAGTGCTTAGGCTTGAGCTCAGGGAGGCTTGGAATTTGGAACTTAAAGAACTATGCTATACAGGAGCTGAGTTAAACTGTGAACTTAATTCTTTCCATCCTTAGAGACTGATGGATGTTTGCATGCTTGTTCTTGGTATACCTTTGAAATAAATATTACTTTTTTAAAACTACTCAGACAATTAAGCAATTAAATGGAACTGGGTACAAGTGATCCCTGAAACCACCATTCTTGGGAGCTTGAGTCAATATCACACAAACTAGACACCTTCAAACCCTTAAGAATATTGGGAAACCTAGGGGAAAGGGTAAAATGTAACATGCCTGGCTCCGGGTTGTGGGGGCCAGAGTTGTCAGTGTTACATATATATTTTGTATATACTTATATTTATAAATATTGTTGCCCACTTCCTGGTGGAATAGAAACTTGAGGGAAAGGGTTATTTCATTCTTATCTTTGTATCCCCCCAGTGCCTTTGCATCAACCCATTGTAGGCACTTAAAAGCTTTGTGGATTTGAATTGAACTACAAAATAATTTCAGAAATAATACAGTATTAACAACTTAGGAGTATGAAGAATAATTTTCCACAGTTAGGATCACCTGGGCCGAAACTTTGAGGAAGCTAGAAATTTAAAGAGCCTTCAATGAGGAAGAGTGAATTCTAGGAACAAGGGCTAGCTTATGCAAAGGCAAGGAGGTGGGAAATAGAGAGAATTCAGATGACAATTAATAGATACTGTTGACTTGAACATAGTGTGCCCAGAGTAGAGGAATAGGAAATGTAATTCTAAAGGAAAACTGAGGCCAAGTTATGGAGGGAATTTAATGCCATGCTGAGAAATATGTGTCTTATACTGGAGGCAATACTTAGGATCATATGATCATAGATTTTGAATTGGAAGAAACCTCTTAGAGGCTCTCTATTTCCACCCATTTATTTTACAGATGAGAAAACTGCATTCTAAGGACATTAAGTAATTTTTCCAGGGCCACCCAAGAAGTAAGCTCAGAGGTAGGATTAGAAACCAGGTTCTCTGATCCTAGATCCATAATTCTTACCTCAATATGATGCTGCCTTCCTAGGAAGTCACCAAAAATGATTATTTTCAGGCCTCCACCTGAGAAACTGGGAGTATCAATTACATTGTTATTCTGCTAAGTGTCTGAAACAATCCCTCCCACCCCAGTACCATAGAATTGTTTGGCAAATAAGATTGTTGTGTAAGAACATGAAATCATTATAAATTCCTCCTATACAATGCTTCCCATTTCCTATTTATGTTAAATTAGAAATTAGATTTTCTGAACTTGTTCCAACTGGCTAAGTTTACTCTCCTCATAATAAGTATTGTCAGAATCTGTTAACAAGAGGAGGCCAGGTCTATCCAGTAGGGTATCTCTTCCCCAAATCCTATTCCTTGAATGTGAAAACAGGACACCCTTAGAGACACAGGCTCTTAAAAGAGCTTAACTAGCCTAGTCTAAAGGGTAAGAGTCATAAACAGTTTTGTCTAAGCAATCTGACCAACTTATGTTATTTCCATGGTCATTCCCACTAATTACGGCTACTTTTTGACCAGCAAAGTCCCTTTCTTAGGGATTTCTGCTTTCCCAGCAACATACAGACAAGATAGACCTCAGGGGATCATTGGTTTTAGAACTGGAAATTTCTTTAGAAATAAACTAATTCAACCTTCTTGTTTTATAGAAAGAGAAACTGAGGCTCAGGCAGATGAAATAATGTCCCCAGATCACATACGGGTAATTGGTAGTAAAGGTGACATCATCTAACTCCAAGTTGAGAGTTCTCTCCATTCTATCATAATATCAATTGGGTCACAACCCAGTGGAGATAGATGTGAGTTTGGATGTAATCTGAGAGTTACACACAAGTTCATACACAGGGAAGATAGAGAATAGGATTCTAAACTTGCTTTAAAGTAAGGCTAGCAAGGCTCAGAAGCAGGTTTACCTGGTAAATGTGTATCTTAGCTATGGCTGAAGTCTGTTAAAATCTTAAAATGTCAGCTTACATTTATATAGAGAGTGAACACCTGTTTTCTGGCTGTCTCTCCTCTAAGGTTTCCTCCTCTTCTTTTTCCAACATTCCACCAATTTCATTGTTTTTTTTTTCATCTTTTCAGGTTCTTCTGGGAGGAGGGAAGTCTTTCCTAAATTATGCTGCCTTAGTTAGGAGCCAAGACCCTTTCTGGGTCTTCTATGAGAACGCACAGGCAGCTGAGATGTGGAGGTGAAAAATAGGATTACTCTGGGGAAACAGAGAAGCCAGGTCACTTTATCATGAATTGTCACAAAACTAAAAAAAATGATGATAATGATAATCAGCTTAATTGTGTACTATTGCAGCATTGTCCTTTATCACATCCAATTACATAGACTATCATTTTTTCAGCCTCTACATAGCCCAGCCAAGAGAAATTCATTTAAATGACTTTACATGTGTAACATTTAGTTTATAGTTCTCTTTTATTGTTGCTTTCTCAGTTGAATGAAACCCACATTGAATAGTGTGTCTATCTTTAAAGAAAATCTTACTTTCAGATTGACTTTTTTTTAATCCAACAGCTGCTTTTAGTTTAAATAGTTTACTGTTACTAAAAACTATGGCAGCCCAGAGACATTTTTCTATCAAGGTTTATCTCCACTTGTTAAAGTCCAGATAAGATGCTGCCAGATTTTTCTGCTTCAAAAGAGATAAGAGTAAATGTAACTGTAGTCTCTCCTCATTCATCATTAGTTTGTAGTTTTACAGAACAAAGTGAAAATGTTTCAGTCTGAGATTAGAAAGAGAATACATTTGAGTTTATGCAAGGAGGAGGCTTAGGATATTTCCTTTCAAAAGATAGTAGTGCCATTTTTGTACAGGAGAGAATAATTTACACTTGGTCTCATAATGACATTTTAAGGATTAAGTAGGTAAATTCAACTTTGGCTACAACAGTTTTAAGGCTATAATATATTTTAAGGCTATACAGAAGGCAGCATGAATATTTTAGAAGTTACATGTTGTATAATTGGATTGCCTTGCATTCTAATAATGCTTTCCCCCATACTAATTGATCCTAAGTGCTTTAGACAGTTATGTGATACTAACAACTGAAATATAACTTTATTTGTACACAGAACATACATTAATTTTTTTACAACATATGTATTTTCACTTGCTTAATTTCATGACACAGAGAAGAAATTATCTGATTTTAAATATCAGATAAGAAATCATTGATATTTTTCTTAGGAAGGAAGGTCACGTGGACACACATTCATTCATTCATTCATTCATTCATTCATTCATTCGTTCATTTGTTCATTTATCCCTTTAGGCCCAGTTTTGACACCAGCTTCTAGTTTAGCTTCATTATTGGCTGTAAAGGACTTATGTCTGCACCAGTGATACTCCATATCACAATAGATGATCTACTTCGGAACAATTGAAAATTGACTGCAGTGGCCTTCTTACAAGCAATTTTGAGTTCAGATTGTTTTCATAGGATTTCTTTTTCTAAAGGGCCACCCTGCACTGCCATGATGTATGCATCACTTCATCCATCGTTGAAATATAGCCAATTCTGCATTGACATGCAGCAGCTGTTTCCCAGTAACTTACAGAATAATTTAAGGTAGGAAGTTTAAAACACCACAATACAGTTAATGACCATTTTTCTTAGGATCCTCTGACTTAAATGCAGTTTTAATATGGTTTTTAAAAAAGATTGAGTTTCAGTTTTTGGAAATCAATACCTCATTTGAAAAGAATTTTATGACAATATAAATATGCATCCAACTAGTAGAATTGCTCATAACATGGAAGAAAAATCTCCAAATTTAGGCAGATGTATAAAAATGCATTTGTTATATCTCCCACTGGAAATATAGTATATTTCTAAAAGAAAATTTTGAGGGTGCTTATAAAAAATGAGCCAAAAGCTTAAGTGCCTGAAAATCCTATAAAAAGGACACTAGAATTACGTTCTAATGTTGACTTTACCAATAAACCCAGATTATAAATGCAGAAGGCATGAGTTTCATTGTAATACAAATACCTATATTAGTTAAACGAAAAAAGATGTATTAGATGGCAATATAAACATTTTTCCTAAATTCTCTCCCTGATATCAACAATAAAAAGAGGTTTAAAAGCCCATGAGATACTACTCTAAACCCTAATAGTATGCATGGGCAGAATTGGATTGCTCCAGAGAGGGAAGAGTAATTTGCCCAGTGTTACCCACTTGTCCTTATCTTCTTAGATTTAAGTGGTAGAACAGGTCTAAGTCACTAGTGGATTCCTGAATGAGAGAAGATGGCAGGTTAAGGACAGCTAAATCTGGTTTAAGTCTAGGCAAATAGGTGTGTGGATTTTTTTTGTCTCCTTAATGATGTGTTATAAGATTGCTCCAGAGTATGCCTGCTTAGGTTCACTGGACTAGTTGCTATAGTTTATATAACATAGCTTACCTTGAATTTGAAAAGGAGAAAAAGGAAAATATAACTGTGTATTACTTGAATGTCAATATAAAACATTTACTAAAATGTCCATTTTAACTGAGGAGACTTTCCTGTATGATGGAGAGCATACAACAAATTCAAGGCAGGGTTTTTCATGATTCTACATGGGTCCTTCCTATCCTTTCTCCATGGATTTGTTAGAATGTGAGCCCTTTGTGAATGGGGATTGTTTCATTACTTGCATCCCCCTAGAATAGTGCCTTGCACATAATAGGTGCCTAATAAATGCTTGCTGATTGATTGAATATTCATGTTGGTCAATTTCTCCTTCACTGAATGGCTGCTGCTGTGTTTTAAATGTGTAGAGTTGATACAGGAATGGATTGGATTGGATTGGATGTGGATTTGAGCAAATCTCTCATTCAGCCTGAACTTCATTTTCCTAATTTATAAACTAGAGATAACAATACATATACAACTTATATCATTGAGTTGTTGATGATCAAATGAAGTAATACACGTAAGTTACTTTAAGTGCATAGATTTTCAACACAGGTGCACATAAATTATATTAATAAATGTGCTTCTTATGTCTTTCTCTTCACTTTCTGGATAAGAGATTGCCTATGTGATCTGATAGAATGAAGATTGAACTTGGAGTCAGATGAGCTCTGACTTTAATTCCTGGCTCAAGCACTTATTAGTTATATGACCATGGATAAGTTTCTGAAACTTCCTGGTCTCCAGTTTTCTCATTTGTAAAATGCTAATAGTAATAAGAGACTACCACATTCACCTTATTGTAAATAGGAATGAAGTAATATGCATAAGGTTCTTTACAGAACTTAAAATAACACATAAAGTAAGTTGTTTTGTCTTAATTTTTGGACTTTTTACCTGTGATTTCATTGGTTTGGGGAGGTGCCAAAAGGAGCCTAAATCTAGCTTTTAGTGAATATTTACTTGCAAGGTTTTTTTCAGATCTTCAGTTAAAAGTGAAAAATTTAAAAAACAAACAAACCAGAAACTTTCATTCATGTTCCATTAGGTATAGTTAGAGAATATTAAGTTTTAAAAATTTATATTATCTTAAGTTTAGAATCTATGACAAAATTATGACACATCCTGGAGCAAAATATGAATTTGGGTTTAAATTCACAAATTTGAGTAAATGTGTATTGTGATTTTAAGAGGAAAGTTAATATAATAAAAATAACATGTAATTTTATGCAATATTCATTAGTCAAGCTGGTAAAAACAATTGCCATGATCAGTCATGAATCCAGAACTCAACTCATATCCAGCCTTTTATTGGAGGTCTTTTTTGGTACCCCAGCTGCTAATAATGACTTCCCATTACCTTCCTATATGCTGTACATATCTGATGTATCCTTTGACATATTTATTAGAATGTATCCTCCATGAAATTGGGTACTTTTTTATGACGGCATAACCATATATTACAGAGGAAGACAGAAGTTGGGAAGGAGGAATAAGATCATTATTTTGTGAGGATATAGGCTTCAGGAAGTGCAGGGGAAGCCCTATGGGTAGATGCATACTAATCTGGAGTGTTGTGTAATAGATTTTGACATGACAGAAACTGTGAAGAAGTTTTTACATTTCTGGATAGAGGGTGATGGAGAGCTGTCTTCCTGAAGAAAAGAATGACTGAATGACTTAGGCATAATAATAACAATTATTAATAATAGCTAACATTTACATAGTGTTCACTGTGTGCCAGGCACTGGGCTAAATTCTTTACTGTTACCATCTCATTTCATCCATACAACAATGGTGGGAGGTTGGTGTTATTCCTATTTGATAGATGAAGAGACTGAGGCAGAGAGAAGATAAGTGACTTGCCCAGGGTTTTGTTGTTGTTCTGTTGTTCTCAGTCATGTCCATGTGTTGTCTGTGTTGCCATTTGGGGTTTTCTTGTCAAAGATACTGAAGTAGTTTGCTATTTCCTTCTCCTGCTCATTTTACAGATGAGGAAACTGAGACTTGCCCAGGTTAAGTGACTTGCCCAGGGTCACACAGCTAGTAAGTGTCTGAGGCCAGATTCAAACTCAGGAAGATGAGTCTTCCTGATTCCAGGCCTGGCATTCTATCTACTGTGCCACTTAGCTGCCCTATGGCATTTACTGAGGAGTGAAGCTATAGCCAGCACTTTCAGGAATCCTCTCCAGGCATAGCAATAAATTTATACAGGCCTCAGCTGAGGATGTTCAGAGGCATAGGGAAAGGCCCAAAGTCAGGAAAATCTGAATTCAAATTCAGTCTCACACATTTACCAGCTCTGTGACCATGGAAGGTTACTCTGTTTGCCTCTATTTCCTCACCTGTAAAATGGGCATAAAACAGTGACTTACCTCCCAGGGTTGTTGTGAGGATATTATTATTATTAGAATGTAAACTCTCTGGAGGCAGAGACTTTTACTTTTTCTTTTTTATCTGCCCTTAGCACAATGCACCTCACATTATAGATGATTATAAATGCTTGTTTGCTTGATTAATTGACTGATTGATACTAGTTTATGTAAAAAAATACCTGAGTTCTTTGTAGCCAGAAAAATATGATGGTGATGATGATGATGATGATGATGATGATAACATGAGGCTTTATATAATGTCCACTCTGTGCCAGGCATGGTGCTTCAATGCTTTGAAAGTGATTCTATCTTTCCTCAAAGCTTTGGTGGTGAAAGAAAAAGAAAGAAAGAAAGAAAGAAAGAAAGAAAGAAAGAAAGAAAGAAAGAAAGAAAGAAAGAAAGAAAGAAAGAAAGAAAGAAAGAAAGAAAAAGAAAGAAAGAAAGAAAGAAAGGAAGGAAGGAAGGAAGGAAGGAAGGAAGGAAGGAAGAAAAGGCAATATTCACCCATATGCCCAAAAACCTTGTACATTTATGATCAGGTGATGATTTCTAGGTCTACAAGCAAAGTTTAGAACAATTTTAAGTATGAGAGAAAAGTGACTCTGAAAAATTCCCAAGCAAGCATTGCAAATCAACATAGGGCTTTTAGTGAGCTCCATTTAAACAGGAATAAAATACAACGGACATTGTTAAAGGACAAAATCACCATTCCTTTTAAACAGAGACAAAGTGCATTACCACAGCTGCATAAGGGGAGTTGGTGATTTCATCTTAATGAAGATAAAAGTGACATTGAAAGAGTCCAGAAGAGTGTAATTGAAGAGATGCTCAGAGGTGTGTGTGCTTCAGGTCAGTTAGTAGTATTTACTGCTATTGTCCCTGGACAGTCAGAGACAGTTTGAGATACTTAAGACTAAGTAAACAATGATAAATCCCTCTTTCTACTCTAGTGCTGATAGAAGAATAGATATTCACTGACACAATTGGTGAATTGAAGAGAATTCAGATTCAGCATGTGGAGTCCACTATGGCATAAGGCTTTCAGTGCTTCAGGTTGATTTTGAAAAGTTTACTTCAATTTATGACCATAAAATCAAGTTGTTGAATTTGAACTGGAAGGTTTACATGAACTCTAATTGAGTGTACTTTATTCTGTGCTGCAAAAACTAATGGATGCAAACAAAGAAAAACAGTTTCTTCTCACTATAAAGGAGAACTCTGATTTTTTAAACTTTATATTCTTTAGCAGAAATGGCTATGTCCCTGGTTATTGAGATTTTTTGTTCCTTAATTTTTTTCTCTTGTTTACTCTTCCCTCCCCCCCAATCACCCTAGAGATGGCTGCAATTAGACACGAGTAAGTACATATATTTATTCTATACGTATTTCTCTTTATCAGTTCTTTCTCTGGATATAGACAGTACCTTCCTTCATAGGTCCTTTGTAGTTAATTTGAGTATGTGTAATAGTCAAAATGACTTAGTCACTCAAAGTGTACTTAAAACAATATTGCTATTAGCATATATAATGTTCTCTTGGTTCTGCTTATTTCACTCTCCATTATTTTGTGCAAGTCTATCCATTTTTCTAAGATGATTAAACTCATTTCTTATAGCACTGTAGTATTCCATCATGATTGTATCCCTCAACTTTGGTTGAGTCATTCCCCAATTAAGCGGTATCCCCATCTGAGAGGCAATGTAATGTAATGGAATGGAAGAATTCCCAGAATTGGAGCCAGATCTGTGTTTTTCTAGTCCTACTGTTCTCACTGAGAAAATCATTTAACCACTCTGGTAATAGTTTTCTCAACTATGAAATGAAGAGGTTAGATTGTATGCAATTCCTTTCCACTTCTAAGGTCTTTAATTCTATTGTTGTCATTGTTCAATCTGAGTCGTCATGACCTGGTTGATGATAGCATGGCAACACTGTCCATTTCCTCCTCTAGTAGATTAAGGCTGGATTTGAACTCAGGTCTTCTTCACTCCAGGACCATCAGTCTATCCACTAAGCCATATAGCTGCCAAATGATGCCTTTCTAGTGCAAAATCTGGGAAGGAGTAGGGAAGTGGGAAAGTAGTAAAATAAAATCTAGGCATCCATGGACTTTTTATGACTCCACATTTTCATAAATTCTACAAGTTTTGAGAGAAATTGGAGAAAGAAAGAAAGAGAAAGAAAGAAAGAAAGAGAAAGAAAGAAAGAAGTGAGGGAAGGAAGGAAGGAAGGAAGGAAGGAAGGAAGGAAGTACACCAAGTACAGAGTATAAACTTAATTTCTTGGAGATATGTTAATTTTTCTGAGCACTTAGGTTACCAAATATTGTTGTTGCTTATCCTTCATTCTCAAAGAAGACCAATGATATCATGAAGGTAATTACTTGCACATGAATTGGATTTAAGTGAGACAGGGCTGCAGAAAGTCATCAGCCTCACTCTTCACTCTCTCCAGAGTCACTGAAGTGCAGTGACTAGACAAAAGTCAAGACAATTAGTGAATTAGGCATTAATGTACTATTATACATAAAACTATAGGAGATAGTTCACACATACTATGGTTGTTTCATTTCTCACTCAATAGTATTAAGCTAGGATCTCATATGAAACATTTCTTATATAGTAACACTTGAATGTTCTTCTAAATATGTAACCCCTCCCCAAAATATATCTGGAACATTTCTCACTGCCAAAGATTCTATCTTCCATTGACTTCCTACTTCTTAAGATTATCATGATTGTCTCCAGTAACGTTGCCATGCTAATTTGCTGCCTTCCACAGTAATCCTTCACAGAGGCATAAACTAGTGAATATACATTAAGAATACATGACCGTGTGACCTTGGGCAAGTCACCATGTGACCTTGGGCAAGTCACTTAACCCCAACTGCCCTCCAAAAAAAAAAAAAAGAATACATGAACATTTGTCCTAACAGTTTCCTTTTCATCCCCATATTAAAAAGAAGCTACATATGCCAAATATACTTTAAAATTTTAACAGAACAAGTCAACTATTATAGGATTGTAAATGACTCAACAAATAACAAAAAAACCCTGTAAAATTTATCTAAAAGTAGATTCTACCTAATGATGAAGAGGTAGAAGTCATGCAAGATAGGAATCCACAATGAACAAACACTAAACCAAAAGAATCTGCCCTTTTCAAAGAAAATATGACATTACACATAAACCTGTAGAATCCATCAAAGAAAGGCAAAGTCCCTTAGAGAACAAGTTTAGGATATTTTCCTCCCTTAAAGACTGCCTTCTTTATAACCAGAATATAAATATCTTTGCTTCAGAATGAAATGATTGCCAGAAATTGTATTTAAAAGTATCATTTATTTTCCTCTCTTGGGTACAAAAATCCTGACCTCACATAAATAGCAGGGATAGTGTGAATTTATACTGAAACACTCAATTGAAGTCCTCTTGACCTAATAAAACTTTGGTGAGCGCTCAATGTCTATTCTTTGTGTACCTGAGCCAGTATTGTTTACTTCATCCTGATAGTGGTATTAAACACTGAACTAAGAATAAGTAGATCAGTATTTACCCTATTCAAGCAGGGTAGAGAAGTAAAATCACAGCCTCAGGAACTGAGCTATAAACATGCAAGTTTGTAGTATCACATTGTCAGTAAAGATACTGGAACCATCCTATCACCTAAATATCCTATCACCCCTGATCCATGCTCCAAAATCTTTGAGACTAAGGATAGTAGATTTAGAGCAGAAAGAGATTTGGAGATCAGCTCCTCTAACCTGCTCATTTTGTAGAGAAAGAAAACATGGTCTGTGGAAGTTAAGTGACTTGCTGTGCTGCTAAGTTTAATTACCTTAATAAGATACTAACAATAAGCTTATAATTTGGCTTATTAACATAATGAGAATAAGTTTTAGTATATTAATGAGATAACAGTAATACATATATCAAATTAGCATAGCTTATATAGAAGTGAGAATAGTTTTATTACCTTACTAAGATAGTTTATCAACTTAGGATAACTAACTCCATGTTATTTTGAGCCTCCATTCTGTGACTGATTTATTCTAAGCAAGTTATTTTTCAATAATAAGATAAACATCAGTATGATATGATGTGGTAAACTATATTTTTTATCCCTAAGCAACTGATAAATATATATGGATCATCTGATAAGACAGACCACCAGTGGAAAAATATTAAAAGCAAACTAATAATCAAGCTAATCAGACTGCATGGTCAACAGTATAGGAACACCCATAGCTAAAAGTAAAAACCCACCCAAGTCCCCATCTAGCAGCCTGTTCTTAGGACAGATTTAGGACTGGCTTTTCTGTTCGCCACATTTGAGATTCAATCAACCATTTGTTTGCTTGAGGTAGTACTGATTGATGGAGACTTTCCAGATGACCACTTCAGAGGAAGACACAAGGTCTCAAGCTGGGCAAAGTGCTATGTGTTTGGTATGATAGAAGGTTATTGACACCTCTAAGATTCAGACTGGTGAGAATATTGTTTAGAGACTTTGTTCAATAAAGTTTTATTTTATGCACTGGTGTGTGTGTGTGTGTGTGTGCGTGCGTGCGCGCCTCATTAGAGTGCACACCATATGTTAACACTTGCCCAAGGTGACATAGGTAGTAAGCAATAGAGCTGAATTTCCAAAAAAGTTATGTCTCCATATCCCAGTGAGTGATTTTTCTGTTGCCACTCTGCATCACATAGGAATGTGTTTTTCTTTTGTCCCCAGATGACTATCTCAATTCCACCTCTTCCCCCACCCCCATTCTGGGATATTATCATTACCCTAGGGAATGAGAGATCACATCAAAAAAAGAGATAACAGTGAGCCTCTATACCAAGTAGAATTGCCTAGAGCAGAGGTTCATAACCTCTTCTTAAGGACTGTGCCCTATTTTCTTTTTTCTTGTTAATTAACTCACGTCTTGAATAGGTACAGTTTAAAAAGAGCAACTTTTTTTATAGGGTAAGGATTGAGTGTGGAATTAAGGAACAATACAAGTTTAAGTTGTTTCCCTAAATGTTTTATAACCACAATAAGTTAGCATATGGGATTCTCTGGAAAAAAGCAACAATATAGTAAAGGTTGGAGGTGTTTCCATGTCAAGTAAAAAATATCAGTTTCTAGTATTTGAGTTTTACACTGCAATCATTATTTGGAATATTTCTGTGTAGAGAACTTAATCTGTATTATTAACTGACATCAACAGACAAATGACAATTTAGCCCAGGTAGATATAGGTGAAATATTGCACATAACTGCAGAAGTAAACCTCCCCCCCAAGGTATTACCAAGTGAAAATGTGCTTTTTTGTAAAACTCATCCTTAATATGAGGTTAAAGGGGTCAGTTAACTTGAATGGGAGGGGAAAAGATGGATGGATAGTTAGAGAGATAAATGATAGGAAGATATCTTTATTTCACTTGCCTCATTGAAATTTAGCATAAATTGTTTTAAAATATTCTAAGTATTCTCAGAAGTCAGTAGGCTTCACCAGAATGCCAGAGGATCTGGTTACAAAAGGTTATAAATACCTGGTCCAGAGAAAGAGGGCAATATCCAGTACCAGGGAGCTTCTCTTCAGGGTTAGAGTAACACAAAAGAGAAATTTCCTGAGAGAAATTTCTCTCTACAATCCAACACAATCAAACGATCATTTCTGAAAAACTCCCATTCTAGCCCTGGTTGCTTTTTCTCTCTTCCTTTCCTGTAGTGCGGTTTCCACCTACCTAAAAGTACATCATAGAGTATAAAATTAGGGCACAAGTGTGAGGGTTTCAGTATTCTTGATGATGAAAACAGTCTCTTATAACAGTATCTGCAAATCTTTTTTCATTTTCCTTCTATTTATTAATCTTCCATTTTTGTCCTTAAATACCCTAGGGATTACACTAATTAGTTGGATCTCTTGCCAAACTTTCAAGATGATTTTACCCTAAACTACTTTTTTCTGATTTATATGGTATATTTCTCATAATCTTTCATCATTCTTTTTTATAAGATTTTACAAATGAAGTTATTATATTCTAAATCAGGGGTGGAGAACCTGAGGCCTCAAAGCCACATGTGGCCCTCTAAGTCTTCAGATGCAGCCCTTTGACTGAATTCAAACTTCGCAGAACAAATCCCCGTAATAAAGGATTTGTTCTGTAAAACTTGGACTCTGTCAAAAGGCTACACCAGAGAGCCTAGAAGGCCATATGTGGCCTCAAGGCTACAGGTTCCCCACCACTAAAAACTGATGTTGCCTTTGGTTGCTGCTTCTTTCTTCTTAGCAAGTCAAATCTTTTCTCACTAAGGCACTTTCTGATTCTTTGGAGTTCTTTCTATCAAAATTTATTTCCTACTCTAGATCATAATGGCTGTTTTTCCGTGGGCCTTTCAGGTCATTCTCCCACCATTTTCAATGAGTTCAGTATCTGACTTACTGTCTTCCTTTCCTCCCCACATTCTAATCTTATACTAGGGGACTTCTGCATACTTGTTGATATTCCCTCAAAAACCTGCTCTTCAGTCTCCGCAAATCTTATGACATCCCTGTACTCCACCTCAACCAAATATGTGTCTTATACCCCAGGTTTTGACTATTAATAAATATTACAAACTCAGCATATCTCTTTCTGATCATAGCCTCCTATAATTGTGTTTTTCCCCTCTTAAATATATTTGTTGTCTTTGTCTTGACTTCCAACCCCTCTACTCCATTATTTTCTATTTTCTCAAGCTACTATTTCTGCTGTGATTTCATTTTCCTCCCATCCTCATTGTTGACTCTGTAGTTATCAACCTTTATTCTTGAATCTCTTTCCCCTGTGCCCTAACTAGTTCAAACCCCTAATTTTGCAGACAAAGAAAATAAGGCCCAAAGATGTGAAATGATTTTGCTTAAAATTAGTAAATATTTGTACCCAGGTTTCTTGATTGCTAGTGCAGTGCTAGAATACTATTATATCTCCACTCATGCCCATGTCATACTTCACATGCAAAAGCATACTTCACATTACCAACTAATATTCTGGGTGAACGCCAGTCACAGTGAAAGATCTTTATACCCTGATTCCTTGTACTATCCCCAGAACCCTGTGATGAAGAGAGAAATTGGAGGAATATTTACACCCCACTCTGCCTCTTCCTTACCTCTATTTGGTCTTCTCTTGTTCCTGAGATTGTTTTGAGAACCCTACAATGAGCTCCAAGGTCATTCTACCTCAGTCCTGCTACATCAGTATGTGCCTACAATCAGGCTTAGGCCAAAGAAAGCTCTAACCATGGGCACCATTCAACTAATCATATCTCCTTTGATGGTATGGTTAACTAGTGCAGGTAACCCTGCACTAGTCCAGCTCTCTGCCCTGATGTCCAATTCTCTTTTACTGTCCTTGGAGGGGAAGGTCTGCTCCTGTTACGTTCCATCCCTTGACTCACTTCTTAAAGGGAATGGACGTTACCTAACTCAAAGTGAGTACATATAAAAGCCTTAGTCTAAAAGTCAGGGCCTTCCATTGAAGCCTGGATCATCTCTAGTCATCCTGATGAATACCAGACCATTGGACCCAGATGGCTCTGGAGGAGAAAGTGAGGCTGGTGAGCTTGCACAGCCATCTCTCCCTCAAATCAAAGTCAGTTATGTCATGTCATGTCATCATTTCCTTGATGTTGTGGTTGTCTTCAAAAACAAAGGACAAGGCCCAGATGACAGTGCAGGGGAGATGCGCTAAGAGGCCTGGACAAGGCCTGGTCAATTTTGCAGCAAGTTGATCCACCCACCACAATGGTCATTCCCAGACCTATCACCATAGTGGTGATTGGGTAGGGTGGGGATTGGACAGACCTGGGTAAGAGACAAAGGCAGGGTCCACAGCAGAGGTAGCAGTTACTTCTGGGACTGCCAGTCCATAGCCTGTGAATTTTAAAAGCCCCTATCTGAACTTCCAGGGACCAGGATGGCAGAGTGAACCTCTGCAGCACCAGTCCCCCACTCTGACCCTGAAAACACAGTAATTGTTTCCCTAGAGAAAAACTTTGAACAGTCAAGGCTTAGGAACCCCCAGAGGGAGGGCATGGCTAAGGGCCTGCCTCAAAATGGAAAAAAGCAGGCTACAAAGACAAAGACTCTGGAATCCCATTACTGTGAGAGGGAGGAACCAAATTCAGATGGAGACAGTATTGACTCCACACCCACAGCTGAAGCCTTAAAAGGGATTATGAACTGGTCTCAGGCACAGAAAGCATTCTTAGATGATCTTAAAAAGAACTTTGAAGTCCAGAATAGAAAGGTATCTAAATCCACAATTCTTTTAAAATCAAAATTGTGAAAATTAGAAAAACATTACAATGAAGAAAACAACTCCTTAAAAAGAAAAATGTGTGAACTAAAAATGAAATCTGAACATATGGAAAAGGAGCTTCAAAAATGAACAGAGGAAAATAATTAGCTAAAAATTAGAATCAACCAAATTGAAGCTAATGACTCTGTGAGGAACCAAGAATCAGTCAAACAAAACACCAAGATTGAAAAATTAGAAAAAGAGGTAAGATATCTCAATGGAAAAATAACCGACCTGGAAAACAGATCCAGGAGAGATAATCTGAGAATTATTGGTCTACCAGAAAATAATGATAAAAAATGAATCTGGACAATATCTTCCAAGAGCTCATCAAGAAAAACTGCCCTGAGATCCTAGAACAAGAGAGTAAAATAGAAATTGAGAGAATCCACCAGACACCTCCTGAAAGAGATCCCAAATTGAAAAGTCCATAAAATGTTGTGCCCAAATTCCAGAACTATCAGCTAAAGGGGAAAATACTACCAGCATCCTAAAAGAAAGAGTTCAGATATCATGGAACACAGTGAGGATCATACAGGATCTGGCAGCTTCAACATTGAAAGATCAGAGGAACTGGAATATGATTTTTTGCAAGGCAAAAGAGCTTGGGTTATTATCAAGGATCATCTGTCCAGCAAAACTGAGCATAATCTACCAGGCAAGGAGAAGGACATTTAGTGATATAACAAAATTCCAGACCTTTCTGATAAAAAAGCCAGAGCTCAAGGGAAAATTTACCCTCCAATTACAAGATTCAAGAGAGACATAGAGAAGCAAATATGGGAAAATGCACACACAGACACACACACACACACACACACACACACAACTTGTTATTTAATAAGAACAAACTGTTTATATCCATATACGGGAAGCTGATAACCTGTTAATATCATGAATTCTGTACTTATGGCAACATCTAAAAGGGATAGAGATAAATAGAGGGTGTGGATATAAATTACACAAAATGATGATAAAAAACCTTATTAAGGGCTGCAAAGGGACTGCAGTGGAAGAAGAGGAAAGAATGAAGCAGAAAAGGGTGAATTATGTCACACAAAGAGGCATAAAAACATTATAGTCAAGAAGGGAGGGAGATGAGCATTATATGAACTTTTCCCTCATTGGTTCTGGTGCAAGGAGGGAATAACACAGTCAATTAAATATAGGACTCTATCAAGAAGAGATATAAAATTTATCATAATAGAGGAAAAGAGGTGAGGGAGAGGAGCATTGCATGAGATCTATTCTTGTCAATCTTGATTCAAGGAAGAAATAACATACTACATTAAGCATAAAAATCAATCATATCCTACAGGCAGAAGGAGGGGGAAGGGCCAACAAAAGGGGGAATAGAAGGGAGGAAAGAAGTAGTAAGGGGTAATGGTAGCAAAAGGGAGGGGGGCTGATAAGAAGGGAACACTGAGGGAAGTGGTGGTCAAAAGGAAAACTCTCAAGAAAGGGAAGGAAGAAGGGAAAAATAAAGGTAAAATGGGATGGAATTAGGATGGAGGGAAAGACACAATAGTAATCATAACTGTGAATGTGAATGGAGTGAACTCTCCCATAAAATGGAGACAGATAACAAAATGGATTAAAAAACCATTATCCTACAGTATGCTGTTTACAAGAAAAACATCTGAAATGGGGATACACACAGGGTAAAGGTAAAAAGGCTGGAATAAAATGTATCATGCCTCAGCTAAAGTGAGAAAAGCAGAGGTAGCAATCCTTATCTCAGACAAAGCAAAAGCAAAAATAGATCTAATTAAAAGAGATAAGGGAGGAAACTATCCTGCTAAAAGGCTCCATTGAAAATGAAGCAATATCATTACTAAACATTTATGCACCAAGCAGTACAGTGTTCAGATTTCTAAAGGAGAAATTAAGGATGTTAGAGGAAGAAATAGATAGCAAAACTATACTAGTGGGGGACTTCAATCTCCCTCTCTCTTGAGCTTGATAAATCTAACCTCAAAATAAACAAGAAAGAAGTTAAGGAGGTAAATAGGATCCTAAAGAAGATAGATATGGTAGACCTCTGGAGAAAATTGAATGAGGATAAAAAAGAATATACCTTCTTCTCAGTGGTACCTGGCATATATACAAAAATTGACCGTGTATGAGGGCATAAAAACCTCACAATTAAGTGCAGAAAGGCAGAAATATTAAATGCATCCTTCTCAGATCATGATGCAATAAAAATTATATGTAATAAAGGGTCATGGAAAGATAGACTAAAAACTAGGTGGAAACTAAATAACTTAACCCTAAAGAATGAGTGGGTCAAACAAGAAATTATAGAAACAACCAGTAACTTCATTCAAGAGAATTACAATAATGAGAAAACATACCAAAACTTGTGGGATACCACAAAGGCAGTTCTTAGGAAAAGTTTTTTTCCCTTAATGCAAACATGAATAAATTAGAGAAATGGCGGTCAGTGAATTGGGCATGCAACTGAAAAAGCTAGAAAAAGAAGAAATTGAAAATCCCCAATTAAATACTAAATTATAAATAATGAAAACAAAAGAAGAGATGAATAAAAATGAATTTAAGAAAACTAATTAATAAATAAAATTAAGAACTGTTATTATGAAAAAGCAATAAAATTGATAGACTTTTAGCCAATATGAAAAAAGAAACAAAATCAAATTATGAATATCAAAAATGAAAAGGGTGAATCTACCTCCAATGAAGAAGAAATTAAAACAATACTTAGGAATTATTTTGCCCAGTTGGATGCACATAAATTTGACAATCTTAGTGAAATGAATGCATATTTACAAAAATACAAGTTGCCCAGACTAACTGAAGAGGATGTAAACTACTTAAATAACCTCATTTCAGGAAAAGAAATTGAACAAGCCATCAATGAACTCCCTAGAAAAAATGTCCAGGGCAACATGGCTTTACTAGTGAATTCTACCAAACATTTAAAGAACAATTGTCTCCAATACTTTACAAACTATTTGGGAGAATTAGAGAAGACAAAATCCCACCAAATTCTTTTTATGACACAAATATGGTACTTATATCTAAATCAGGAAGAGACAAAACAGAGAAAGAAAATTACAGACCAATTTTCCTTATGAATATAGATGCAAAAATTCTAAATAAAATATTAGCACAAAGACTACAACAAATCATCATGAGAATAATACACTTTGATCAGGTAGGATTTATTCCAGAAATGCAAGGGTGGCTCAATATCAGGAAAACTATCAGTATAATTGATCACATCAACAACAAAACTAGCAGAAACCACATGATTATCTAAATAGATGCAGAAAAGGCTTTTAACAAAATACAACACCCATTCCTATTAAAAACACTAGAAAGTATAGGAATAAATGGAGTCTTCCTTAAAATAATAAGTAGCATCTATCTAAAACCATCAGCAAGTATTATATGTAATGGGGATAAGCTAAAAGCATTTCCAATAAGATCAGGGATGAAACAAGGATTCTACTATTACCCCTCTTATTCAATTTGGTATTAGAAATGTTAGCAGTAGCAATAAGAGAAGAAGAAGAAATTGAAGGAATCAAATTAGGCAAAGACAAAACTAAACTATCACTGTTTGCAGATGATATGATGGTATACCTAGAGAATCAAGTAAAAAATTACTTGAGATAGTAAACAAATTTGGCAAAGTCTAGAAATCCAACAGCAAGAGGTAGAAAGAGAAATTCCATTTAAAGTTACTGTAGACATTATAAAAATATCTGGGAATCTATCTGACAAAACAAACCCAGAACTTATATGAACACAATTACATAACACTTTTTACACAAATAATGTCAAATCTCACTAATTGGAAAAACATCACTTGCTCATGGGTGGGTCAAACTAATATAATAAAAACGACAATTTTACCTAAAGTAAATTACATATTTAGTGCCATACCAATCAATCTACCAAAATATTTCTTTGTTGGGCTAGAAGAAAAAAAGTAGCAAAATTCATTTGGAAGAACAAAAGGTCAAGAATATCAAGGCAATTAATGAAAAGAAGTGCTAGGAAAAGCTGCCTAGCCATACCAGATTTTGATATGTATTATAAAGCAGCAGTCATCAAAACTACTTGGTACTGGCTGAGAAATAGAGTAGTGGATCAGTGGAATAGACTGGGTACACGAGACTCAGCAGCCAATGACTATAGTAATCCACTGTTTGGTAAACCCAGTGACTGCAGTTTTGGGGACAAGAAAGCCCTATTTGACAAAAACTGCTTGAAAAACTGGAATGTAGTATGGCAGAAATTCGGCATAGACCGATATCTAACACCGAATACCAAAATAAAGTCAAAATGGGTATAAAGGTTGATACTGTAAGCAGTCTGGGAGAGCAAGGGATAGTTTACCTATCAGATCTATGGAAATAGGAAGATTTCATGACAAATAAGACTTAGAGAGAACTATAAAATGCTAAATGGATAATTTTGATTACATTAAATTGAAAAGCTTCTGTATAAATAAAACCAATGTTACCAAGATTAAAAGGGAAGCGGAACATTGGGAAATAACTTTTACAACCAGTGTCTCTAATAAAGGCCTCAGTTCTAAAATATACAAAGAATTGAGTAAAATCTATAAGAATACAGGCCACTCCCCAATTGATAAATGGTCAAAGGATATGAACAGAAAGTTTTCAGAAGATGAAATTAAAGATATTTATAAGCATATGAAAAGATCTTCCAAATCACTAGTGATTTGAGAAATGCAGATGAAAACAACTCTTGAGGTACCACATCTCACTGGCCGGATTGGCTAAGATGACAAAACAGGAAAATGATAAAAGCTGGAGAGGATGTGGAAAAATTGGAACACTGTGAACTGATCCAGCCGTTCTGGAGACCAATCTGGAACTATGCCCAAAGGGCTATAACTTCATACCTTTTGACCTAGCAATACCACTTCTAGGTTTATATCCTAGAGAGATCAGAGAAGTGGATAGAGGACCCATATGCACAAAAATATTTCTAATGGCTTTTTTTGTGGTGGCAAAGAATTGGAAAGCAAGGGGATGCCCATCAATTGGGGAATGGCTGAAGAAGTTGTGGTATGTGAATGTAATGGAATACTACTGTGCTGTAAGAAATGAGGAGCAGAGAGACTTCATAATAACCTGGAAAGACTTATATAAACTGATGCAGAGTGAGAAGAGCAGAACCAGGAGAAATTCATACACAATCACAGGCACAACATGTGTATGACAATTAACTTCAATATACTGGGCTCCTCTGAGCAATGTAAAGTTATAAGACAATTCCAAAAGATTCATGATCTAAAGAGATATCTACATCCAGAGAAAGAGATGCAGAATCTGAATGCAGATTGAAACAAACTATTTGCTGTGTCTTTTTGTTCTTGTTTTGTTTTGTTTCCTGTTTCCCAGTGATCATTCCATCAGTTGCAATCCTTCTTTACAACCTGAATAATGATTAATGGGAAGATATTTGTAGATCCTGTATGCAAGTGCATGCCACCATGATGGGGGGGTAGGGAGAGGGAAGGTGAGAAAATCTGAAACTCACGGGATTGTGGAACTGAATGTTGTAAACTAAAAGTTAATAAACCAATTTAATTTACTTTTCTTTCTTTCCTTTTTTGCTTTTTGGAGGGGAAATTGGGGTTAAGTGACTTGCCTAAAGTCACACAGCTAGTAAGTGTTAAATGTCTGAGGCCAAATTTGAACTCAGGTCCTCCTGACTCCAAGGCCAGTGCTCTATTCACTGTGACACTTAGCTGCCCCCAAACCAATTTAATTTAAAAAAGAAAAGAAAAGAAAGGAAAGGAAAGGAAAAGGAAAGGGAAAGGGAAAGGGAAAGGGAAAGGGAAAGGAAAGGAAACATGACCTGTGCATAATCTGAGCTTCCTGAATGGGGACCAAGCCAGTTGGATAACTCAACTCAACCTCATCCCCTCCTTCTCCTCTACACAGAAAGGTCAATTTTGATAGCCAGAAGCTCCCCAGTTAACTTGGGGTTTCCTGCCTGGTTTTTTTCCTTCCTTCCTTCTTTCCTTCCTTCCCTCCTTCTTTCTTTCTTTCCTGCTTCTCTCCCTCCATCTTTCTTTCTTTCTTTCTTTCTTTCTTTCTTTCTTTCTTTCTTTCTTTCTTTCTTTCTTTCTTTCTTTCTTTCTTTCTTTCTTTCTTTCTTTCTTTCTTTCTTTCTTTTCTCTTTTCTCCCCCATTTCACTCTGAAGCTCATAAATTGTACCACAATAGGTCCCTGCCCAAGCTCTACTGAATGGCTATCTTTTGGATCATCCTGTTGAGTGAATGTAAATAGTGACTGTTTCTCTTTTGGTCAGCAGCCCTGAGGGTCTTGGCCTCCCAAGGGGCCATCCCTTGACTAACTTCTTAAAAGATGCTTATTAGCTCAATGGGTGTTACCTCACTTAAAGTGAGAATCTGGAAAGGCCTTACCTTAAAAGGGCCTGGGTCTCCCCTTGCATCCTGGGCCATATCCAGTTGTCTTGATGAATACCAGACCACTGGACCCAGATAACTCTGGAAGATAAAGTGAGGCTGGCAACTTTGCACAGTTCTCTCTCATTCAAATCCAAGTCAACTGCAGGTCATGTCATCATCTTCCTGATGTCATGGTCCTCTTCAAAAATGAAGAGCAAGCACAATACCAGTACAGCCACTTGTGAGCAGGCTGATTTGGTAAGCCCTGTTTTTCTCAAGGCCTGAGGAAAATGACACTGGTTCTATTTGAGGGAAGAGAAGGCACATGTTGTCTGAACTTGTCTATTTTTCCTTGAGGCCATGAAATCCTAGGTCCATGATTCTGGTGTTCTGGCATTCAGTGATTTCAAAGGCCCTTTTATCATTTTCCCTAGCAGGTAGTTGAATTAATGGGTCAGCCATTGTAAGCCTAACTTGTGTGAGGGACACGGTCCTTAAAGGTAGTTTGTTCTATGTTCCTCAAAAGTCAGGAGCACTATTTTCAGCAAAACGTGAACTGTAACTATGCCAAGATGTGAAAGAAAATAGAATTTATTACCATACCCCACTAATTTTACCCCTCCTATATTTTTTCCTCTTAAGAGCACCATCACCTTTCTAGTCACTCAGATTTGCATCCTCAGAGTCCTGCTTATATCTTCCATTTTGTCCATTGTCCACTGTCCATATCCAGTTAATTGCAGCCTTATCTGTTCTACCTCCCTGACAACTCTCCCATCCATCTAATTCTTTCTACTCACATAGCCACTACCCTAATTCATATCTTCATTATATCTCAACTGGACTACAGTTAGCCCCCAAAATGTCTTCCTTGTTTCCTATCTCTCTTTTCTCCAACTATTCTCAAAACAACTGTTAAAATATTCTTTTTAACTTCCATCTGCAGAAATGAGCAGATCCCAACTCTAACAGGAAAAAATGAGCAAACAATAGCAAACAAAAACCCTGACCATAAAAAAGCTACTGTTGTGACAGTGAAGATCAAGACAGAAACTTAGAAGACAATGACTTGAAAACATCAATAAGCAAAGAAAAATGCACATTGGATATAAACCCAAAAAATAATTCCTAGAAGAACTAAAAGAGATTTTTAGGAAGAGCAAACAATTTTTTAAAGTCAAATAAGAATGATAAAGGAAAAACTCAAAAAAGGAATAAGAGCAATGCAAGAAAATTATGAAAAGAAAATTAACAGCTTGGTAAAAGATACAAAAATTACTGAAGAAATCAATTTTTAAAAATCAATAAACATTTTAAAGTCCCCACCATGTGTCAGACAATATGGATAATTCCTTTAAAATTAGAATTAGCCAGGGGCGGCTAGGTGGTGCAGTGAGTAGCACCGGCCCTGGAGTCAGGAGTACCTGAGTTCTAATCCGGCCTCAGACACTTAACACACACAAAAAAAAAACCTAGCCGTGTGACCTTGGGCAAGTCACTTAACCCCAACTGCCCTCCAAAAAGCAAAAAAAAAAAAAAAAAATTAGCCAAATGGTAAAAGACATATAAAATGTTCTCCATAAAATAGAGAGTGGGCCATTTTCCCATTTTTAAGAATCCCTGATAGCTCCTTGAGGCCTCTAAAATAAAAGCACATAAAAGATTTAAAATCTTTCTTAACGTGACTCTAGTCTATTTTAAGAAATTTCACTTTGTATCCCTATATTTAGAATATTCTAGGTTCCAGTCAAATGGGGCTTTTTGCTGTTCCCTGATATCAACACATCATGACCTATCTCTCTGCCTTTGAAAAAATTAACCCATGTGCTAGGAATTCCTTCCATCTTAACTCGTTCTCACAGAATTCTTTGTCACAGTTAAAGTGATATTATCTCAGGAAAATGCTCTGTTCCCCCTAGTTATTATATTCACTTTGACCTCGTATTATCTTCTCTTTACTTATCTTTGTGCTTATATCCCACATCATTTCCAGGAAAGTATAACTCCTTAAAGACAGGGGTCCTTCTTTGTTTTTTGGTTTGTTTTTGTCTCTGTATCCTTCAGTTCCTAGTACTGTGAATTGCACTTACTAGTCATACAAAAAATATTGGTTTGTCTGAAGAAGAGATGTCAAATACACAATTCCCCATTGTAACCTAAACTAAATAAAAATTTAATTTAAAATATTTAACAAAATAAATAGCAACAGTATAAAATATTGATGTTACTTTTTCTAGGTCAATATGCAGTGGCAGAGAGCCATTTTTATTTGAGTATAACATGGGGCTAAATGATTATGTGTTATTGGCATACAACCAGGTTAGACTGATTTCTGTAAGTATGGTGAAGACATTCTGAGACCTAATTGTGAATTCTGGTTTCTTTCTGCCATGAAAGGGATTGAAACTTTGAAGCATTTTGGCCAGTAGGAGTTTTTTTTGTAGTTTTTTTGTTGTTTGTTTTATTTTATGCTGCCTGCTTCCTGGTTCATTGGAAGCTTTTGAACTGAGACTTAAAACAAAGAAAAAGGGAGCTGAGTGTGGCCAAGCAGGGAGTAGTTTGAAAGTGCAGTAAATGGAAGAATCATGGTCACCCAGGAGAGAAATGTTTTTGGGTGTCTGTGACTTCTTTGAGTAGAAAATGATTGTTTCACACTAAACTTCAATTTCCAAGTCTTCTTTCATGAGAAGTCATTTCTGTAGCATTTCTAGAATGTACTTAGCCTGCTGGCTTTGACATCCATTCCAGTGGTGTAAAAGACAGAACCCCCCCCGCCTCAACTTTCAAGATTGTTTTCTCTATTTTTCTAAGCTATTTCTGTTTCCTGATTTGGAGAAAATTTTGTCCTTTTTTATCACTATCTTTTATTAAGGTCCAAAATAGCTGATTTTGGGACTAGTGTAGTTTTGGTTAAAGTTTGCCAGATTCGGATGTGATTTACAAGGCAGACAGCTCAGAGAAGTTTCAGTCTCTATAAACATGGGGTGGATTAACCTAGATAGGCATCTTTTCCTGTGCATATATGAAGGGAGGGGAATACCTTGAACTGAAAAGAGTCTGCTTCATTCCATATTCCTAAATGAGGTGAACTAGAAGAGTGACACTAAACTTTCTTCCACTTTTGCTTGTCATTCTCAACCTCTAACATCTTATCAGATACTGACACCTGCCACTTAGGGAATCTGCAAGATAATCACATGAACTCTAGACATGCTTTATACTGTCTTTTGTGTTATAGGCTCCTCAAGGACAGAGATGATATTTTATATCTCTATAAGACACCTCTGCTTCCATTTCTTAGCTAGCTTCCATATCTTATCCCTAGCTTTTTTCAAAGCTCAACTCAGTTATATTTTCTACATAGTGTCTCCTATTTTCTACCAGATAGTAATGTACCATACCCCAGATTACCTTATATTTACTTTCTGTATATTTACATCTAATTACACGGGAACACATTGCTTTCCTCATAGAACTCTATTAAAGTCAGGCATCCTTTTCCTTCCTTCTTCTCTTTTTTTACTCTCTCGTTTTTTTTTTCTTTTCCCCTTCTTTTATTTTATCTGTTAATTGAATGATTAATCTTTGTGTTTTGTATTTTAAAATGATTCCCTGATGCTTGAAATTAATTTAATGAGCCTTTGATTAGCCCAGACTATAATTTCCTTTAAAAATAAAATCTAACTAATTTCTACAAAAGGAAAAAAAAACCCTATGTCCTTACAAAAATTCTTTTTAAAGCATTGTTTAAAACATATATTAGCAAAGGCATGCATTTCTAGCGTTGGTTAATTCCAATTGTTTTAAAAATGGAAACTCCTAGATGATGGCATAGAAACATGAAAACTCTGTGGGCTCTCCCCATAACCACTTCAAATACCTAGAAAATATGACTCTAAACAAATTTTAGCTCTACAGAACCCACAAAGTGACAGAGAGAAATAAATCTCCTGTTGAAGGCAGCCTGTCAGGCCAGCAGAAAGTGTCCATCACAGCACATTGGGGGCCAAGACCAGCCCCACATATTTTCCAGGGTTTTAGCCCCAGGATGGCCCTGGCAAGCAGCTGCAGTGGACTTGTGGAGAGTAGATCGTGAGCAGGTGTGGCATTTCCCAGAATTATCAACCCATAAATTCCAAAGACAAAGTAAAAGGTCAGTGGAACTCTGTTGGATCGGGGCTGGGGGTGGGGGTGATGGCGGTGTGGTACAGCCTCAGCTGCCCAAACAAGAAGTGGTGGAAGTGGCAGACTTGCAACTATCTTTACTTGGTAGCTTAAGCACCCCCAGCCTGCATACAGTAGGAGGGCCAAGCGACCATACAGAGGCTAAGCACTTTTGCCTTAGCTTTCCCAGATCAAGATTGTGGTCTTGGGAGGTGGTCAGGAGGTTTGTGACCAATGAGCCAAAGCTAGTGGGGGCTGTAGAGACAACGTCTTCCTAATAGCTCTGGCAGCTCCAAAAATCCCACTGATTTGGGACAAAACTCTCCCCTCTGGAAGCAGAGTTTTACTGTGATAAAGAGCTCAAAAGTCAAGTAATTGAGTGGCAACATGAGCAAATTAAGGAAGCAAGGCAAGCACAGTCACCCAACTTGAGATTCCTTTTTGGGGGACTTTTAAAAAGAATCAAAGTATGGAATGGGAGGAAGACAGCACAGTCAGAACTCCTGCACCAGAAGCTTCCAAGAAAAATATGAATTAGTTACAGGCTATGGAAGTATTCAAGAAGGATTTTGAAAACCAAATAAGAGGAGTGGAGGAAAAATTGTGAAGAAAAATGAGAATAATGCAAGAAAATCATGAAAAAAGAGTCAACAACCTGACTGAAGAAAATAGTAACTTAAAAATAGACTAACTCAAATGGCAAAAGAGGCCCAAAAACCACTTGGAAAAGAATGCCTTAAAAAGCCAAATTTACCAGATGGAAAAAGAATTTCAAAAGCTCACTGAAGAGAATAAATCCTTCAGAATTAGTATTTTTAAATAGGAAAAATGTATTATATGTGGTCAAAAGCTTGTCTGCATCTGTTGATATAATCATATCATTTTTAATATGTATTGATATGGTCAACTATGCTTATAGTTTTCACAATATTGAATAAACTTTGCATTAATTGTATAAATTTTACGTGGTAACAGTGTACATTATTTATGATATATTGCTGAAATATCCCTGATAGTATATTTTTTATTTTCATCAGTATCACTAGGGAAATTGATCCATAGTTTTCTTTCTCTGTTTCTGTTTTTCATGGTTTAGGTATATATATATATATATACTAGCAGGGATATTTCAGCAATATCTCATAAATATAATTTTTCTTGTGTGCTACTTTGACCACATCACAGAAATTTTGGAATATTGTCTTGTGGTTGTCATTATCTTTAATGAAGTTACTAATTGTTTCTATGATTTGTTCTTTGACTCGTTCACTCTTCAGCCTTAGATTATTTAGTTTCTAATTAGTTTTTAACTTGTGCTTCCACATAATTTTATTAAATTAATTTTTTGCATTATGATTTGAAATTTATGCATTTAATACTTCTGCTTTGCATTTGTTTATGTGTTTTAATGCCCTGATACACTGATTATTTTTGTGAAGGTGACACATGTTGCTGAGAAAAAGTATACTTCTTTCTGTTCCCTTTTAATTTAATCTTCTCCAGAGGTTTGTTCATAAGAGTCTACTCATCTCTTCAACTTCTATTGTGTTTATTTTATTGTTAAATGTATCTACCTCTGAATGGGGAAAGTTAATGTTCCACACTAGTATAGTGTTATTGTCTATTTTATCCTATGATTCATTTAATTTTTCCTTTTAGAATTTGTATGCTATGCCATTTGGTGCATATGTATTTAGTATTAATATTACATCATTATCAGTAATGCCTTTTTAGAAAGATGTAATTTCCCTTCTTATCTCTTTTTATTGTATCTCTTTTTTCTTTTGCTTTAGTCTGATATCATGATGACTCCTCCTGCATTTTTCACATCTGCTAAAGCAAATATTCCTGCCCCACCTCCTCATTTTAACTCTGTGTGTCTCTGTTTTTACTGTGTTTCTTGTAAAAAAAAAAAACAACATATTGTTGGATTCTGGTTTCTAATCCTTTCTGATGTCAACTTCTGTTTTATGGATGAGTTCTTCCCATTTACATTCACAGTTATGATTAATAACTCTGCATTTCCCTCTATCCAATTTTTTCTATTTATCTTTCTCTCTTTTTGTTCTGTCCATCCTCTAAAGTGTATTTTACTGTTTACCACTGCCTTTCTTTATCCACCCTCACTTTTATTACCCCTCCTTTCTCTTATGTCCTTCCCTTTCTACTTCCATGTTGGGTTAAACTGATACTGTACTCCCTATTTGAATCAATTTAGATAAGAATGAGGTTCAAGAATTAACTACCTTCTGTTGCATTAAATGTCCATTTTCCCTATGAATGATTATGCTCAGTTTTGCTGGGTCAGTTATTCTTATTTGTAATTCTAGCTCCTTTACCTTCTGGAATATCATATTCCAAGCCCACTCAACCTTTTATGTAGTGATGGCTAAATCTTGTGTGATTTGTTTATCATGGTAGCTCCATGATATTTGAATGATTTATTTCTGGATGATTACAGTATTTTCTGGTTGACCTGGGAGTTCTGGAACTTAGGTGTAACATTCCTGGATGTTTTCATTTTATGTTCTCTTTCAAGTGGTGACTCATGGATTCTTTCAATTTCTATTTTACTCTTCGGTTCTAGGCTATCCATGCAGTTTTCATCAATAATTTCTTGAATTATAATATCAAGTCTCTTCCTTGATCTTGGTTTTCAGGTAGTAGAATAACTCTTAAATTATTTCTCCTTGATGTGTTTTCCAGGTCAGTTATTTTTCTGATCATATATTTCACATTTTCTTTTATTTTTTCATTCTTTTGCCTTCATTTTCTTTTTCCTTGATATCTCATGAAGTCATTAGCCTCCACTTGCCCAATTCTGATATATAAGGAGTGATTTTCTTTGTTGTGTTTTTGTACCTAAAAAGAGGTAATGCAAAAAGGCATTTAGCCAGTTTTGTTTAAAGAGTTATTTTCATCAGTGAAATTTCTTCTTTATTACATTTGGTCAGTTCTTTTTTTTAAGTTGTTATATTTCCCAGTATTTTTGTGCCTTTTAAAAAACCAAGCGATCTTTACACAATTTTCTTCCTTCACTCTCATTTCTTTATCTATTTTTTTCCTTACCACTCAAGTGATTTTGAAAATCATTTTTAGCTCTTCCAGGAAATCTTGTTGGGCTTGTTTCCAATTCACAGGTTGTTGGGTTTTTTCTCCCTTAAGGTTTTGTAGTTTTTTTTAACTTCATTCTCCTGATATTTTTTTCTTGATCTTCCTTGCTACCATAGTAGCTTTTAACCTTCAGATTCATTTTCTTAATTGTTTGCTTCACCCTTTTCCTTGATTTTGAACTTTATTTTAATGTTGGGTCCTGTTCCTAGTGTGAGGGCAGGAATGAGTACTGTCTTATGCCTCATGTTTTTCTCATTGCTATTTTCAGAGCCCATTCTGTGGTTATGGAAGTTTTTCATGCTTCCAAGGTGGTGTGCTCTGGGGAGAGGTGTGGGCACTGCTCTCCTGGTCTGCTCTGTGGTCTTTACCCTGGAAGGACCCCTTGTACTTTGGGATTGCGATTGATACTACTCTTCAGGATCCCTGCTCCCTTGTTACTGAAAGTAATACTGTTTCCCTGGGGCCCTACTCCCTCTTGATTGAAAGTGCTCCTCTGTCCTTGAATTGTCACATATAAATAGGTATGGACAATGAAGTTTTCTAATAGTGTCCAGTACTACATCCACTGTTATGACAGGAGTTCCTGTAATCTCTTCCTAATTGCTTGACAGGTTCCTTTACCATTGTTTGTGATTCTGCTTCTGCTTCTATTGACACTACCTAGTTCCTCCACTGGTATTTTATCTAGGTGGGCTCTGGGCCAGCCTCCACTTTCATGTCATAGATTTCTCCTTATAATCTAAGTTTTCTTGGCCTGGAAGAATGTCTCACCTTCACATGTTTTTGACTGTGCCACTCCAAAATTTGATTTGAGGCCTTATTTTAAATTTATTTAAGGGGAAATGTTGAGAAAGTTCAGCTGAGTGCTGTCTCTACCCAGCCATCTTGAGTATAGCTAATTAATAGGCACATGATATGTAACATGTAATATGCATTTAGCACATTGGCTGATTCATTTTAAGCATTTAATAAATGTTTATGGATTGGTTATGCAACAAAGAAGGAAAGTTGTTAAGTGAGGGGATCCGGGAGTATATCACTAAAGGATTTCGAAAATGATACTCCTGTATCTCTCAGTAATGCTCATGGATTCCTAATTTTTACTTCTCTTGCTAATCAAAACATCCTGGTTAAGAAAAAAGTATTCCCCACAGCACCACCAGTGGGTGAATGACCTCTCAGGGAAAAGCCCAGTCCTAACCCTATTCTCTATTCTTCCGTTAGAGAAAGGATACATGTACTACCTTTTCCCAGCTGGCACTTTTCCCATTCTTTACCTATTCCCATTCTCTACCAGTATAAGAAACATCAGAGAACAAGCTCATTCTAATATCTTTTAAATACCTTTAAAAATAATATCTTTAAGTTAATGTCTGTTAAAATAAAAATTAGCAGTGACAACAAAGAGCAAAAAACAACAGAAAGTATAGAGGGGAGGAGGGAAGGCAATCAGTCAGTGAATTAAATAATATGTCTCTGAGTACAAAGACAATAAAAGACTCCCTGATAGGACCAAAAAGAGAAAGAGACAATCAACATATTCTGAGAGAAAGAGGATGTCCTTATGGAGAAGTTTCACCAAATTTGGACCACTCAGTAAAATGGCCAATATGGCCTTAGTCCCCATGTCCTGACCCATCATCTACTGCATGGAGTAAAAACCTCAGTGGCCTCTGTTATAAACATGAAACAATTGATTTTAGTCTCTTTGATGGAAAGAGCATGTGGGTAGGAGGGACTATGGTATAATCCTGAATTCATCTCCCTCATAATTCAAAGACAGAAGATGTACACCCAGACTTCTAAATTCTGACTCCTCACTCCTACTCTTTTAGTAACTTTTCCCTAGAAATCTCTGTAAATAGTTACAAACACCTCTACACAACACTTTCTAAGAGTCATATCACATCAAAATGTATATTGTTAGTGGATTCTGGGATAGACAGTGTTTGACCAAGTACACACACACACACACACACACACACACACACACATGCACGCACACACATGCCCCTACATGTGTGTGTATGCCAAGTCTTAGCTCCTCTCCTCAGTTCCAGTACATCACCAGCTGACAAATGTACATTTCAAACTAGATATCCTTTGTAGATATCTAACTCAATATATCTAAAATAGAAATCATTTTATTTCCATAGACACTTCCTTCTTCTTAACTTCTCTCTTTCTTTGGAAAGTACTAAGAGACTTCCTGGAACTTTGGCTTACAACCTTAAAGGTACCCTTGACTTTTCCTTTTCCTTTATCCCCCATGTGTCATGCACTGCTCAGTGTCTAGCACTAAGCATGATCGGAGATGTGAATAAGAAATGACCAGACCATATGGGTAGTTCAAGGAAGAACCATGAACTCCATTTAATGATTCTTTGAACAATGTTTTTAAAGATCCAAAAGACAAAGATCCAAGTATTCTCATCAATAAGCTTAGTTTGTCACATCCTGAATTATTGTAATTATCATAGTCTTATCATTATAATAGTCTGTCACATCCTGGAAGCAGCTCAGGTAAGATCAAGCTTGTAATTCTAGGTGCCAAAAAGTCTTTGGGAAAGGGAAGTCAGTTAGCCTTTTTTCAAATGCAGTGCAATATAGTACACGTCTCTGAGAGCTGGCTTCAAAGCCAAGGCCAAAACCGCAGTCTCAAAGACATTTGTATAGAAATTGATAGATATCTACATAATAGCTGACCCCCAAGAATCAAGTATTTTGGCTTTCTACATCCATGTATAGATATTTTCCAAGTCTTATTTAGTCTTCCTCCTTGACATCTCTCATATGGCCCCCTTTTCTTTATTCACAAGGCCATCACCTAAGTCCATGCCCTCATCACCTCTTATCTGCTTTATTAAAATAGCACTCTATGTGATATTCATGCTACTAGCTCTTACCTTTTACAGTTTGTAATCTTCGAAATTGTCAGATTGATATTCTTAAGATACATGTATGATCTTGTCATAGTCTTGCCCAGGAAGCTTCAGTGGCTCCCAGTGCCTCTAGGATAAATCTATAAACTAATCTACAACATTTATTTTTTTTTAATTTGTGGAATATGAAATTCACATAACATAGTACAATAAAAAGATGATTGTATGTGAAATTGAAAATCTACTATGCACAACATTAAATGTCTAGCACTTGCCAAATTTTATGCATGAACTTATTATAAAAAATAAAAATAACCCCCATACCCATGAAACAATATATTATCTGGCCTCAATTATTTTATTGTCATGGAAAACAATACATACATAAAGAATTAAACACTAAGATCTACAAAATGAATACATATTAATTTAGAGAGCTCACTAACATCTAAGAGTATCTAACATAATCTCATGCAGGAGGCAACAGCCATTTGACCTGAGCTATAAAGATGAACCAGAGATTCTAAGAAGTGGGATTGAGAAAGAAATACTTTCCAAGCAAGGGGGACAGCATATGCAAAGACATGGAGGTGAGAAATAGAATATTATGAATGTAAAACAGCAAGTGTGTCAGTTTTGCTAGAACATAGAATCTATAAGGTAGATAAATTTATCATTTATGGTAGTGTGAAATGGGGACAGGCATGCCTGGTTCTTTGGATTCTCACTGGGAAATGCGATGATTGGCAGCAGGAAATAAGGTGGCAATCACACTTGGGAGAAGAACTAGGCCTGTTTCTAAATGTCTCAGAAGGATCCAGTAAATAAGGCATAGAGAGTATAAAGGCAAGTAGCAAAAGTGCTATAGAGGCAGATAGGAGAATAGGATGGTGAAAAGAAGCAAGTAGCATGGGAAAGAGAATGATGAGAGGGAGAGGCAAAGAGTATCACTCATGTAATCACCATGGATTTGAGTTGGAAGCAGTAGGGAGCAGAGACCAGATGGAAGAATGATCAGGGGCAAGGAGTCTGAGGTCTCATTTTAATAAGGTTTTTTTGAGGAATAGACTAATTCTTATCTCTGCCACAGTGGGGTTGGTTCATTAACACATCCGCATCATCTTAAAATTACTGCTAAAACTTTAAAGTTTCAGCACCTTTTTATCTTCTACTTGTCTAGAACTGTATAGGTTGGGAATTTTCCTGGAATTTATGTTAGGCCCAGAATCCTGATAGCAGTACCTAGATGGCTTCTGCATATTCAGCAGTACATATTAACAGAATATGAATTTTGGTGATTATATGATACAATTTGTATATTATATTCCTTTGATCTTTGAAATGATTTGTAAGTGACTTCCCAGTTCTACTTTGCAACTTTATTTCCTGCTATGATACCCTTTATACTGACTATTCATAAACTTTCTGCTATACTCACTAGAAGGACCAGGAAAATTTTGAATGCTATGGAAAAATGTAATACACTTTCAAAAGATAGGCTAGATCCAGAGCTCAAAGGATTTTAATTGCCCAACAGGAGCTTTTATTTTATCCTAAAGTAGTTACCAGGCTTCTTGATTGGAGGAGTGACATAGTTAGACCAGTACTTGAGGAATAAGATTTTGGCAAGTATATGGATAGTGGAGTGGAGAAGGAAGAGATGTGAGACAAAGGTACAAATTAGAAGATTATTGCAGTAGTTTAGCAAAGAGGTAATAAGGCCGGAACTAGAATGATGCTTATGTAAATAGATAAAGAGGTCATCTGAAAGATATTTTGGGGGTAGAGATAATAAGACTTGGCAACTGTTTGGATAGAGAGATGAGGGAAGGAAAGATTGAAGGATAACTCTGAGGTTTCAAACCTGGTGACTGGAAGGATGGTAGTATTCTCAAAAGAAACAGGGAAGTTAGGAAGAGTAATGGGATATGGGAGGAAAAGAAAGATTTTTGTTTCATATATGTTCAGTTCCAGGTGCACTAGGGATATGAAGTGAGAAATGTTCAATAGCCATTGATGATGTGGACCTGGAATTCAGGAGAGAGACTAGGGTGGATAGTGATCTATTAGGGATCTGTATAAACGTGATAACTGAGTCCATGGGAGCCAATGAGATCACAGAGATCAGGAATAGAGAAATAAGTGGAGAGTCCAGGGTAGAGACCAGAGCAGGACATGAGTGATGATTCAGTAAAGGGAACTCATAATGGCTAGTCAAAGAAAGAGAAAGAAAAAAAAAGAAAACAAAACCAAGATGAATCAAAGCCATGGAAACCCAGTGAGGAGAGAGTATCCAGGAAGAGTGCTCAAGAATGGTAAATACTGCTGAGAAGTCAAGATTAAGCAATGGAGAAAGATCATTGGATTGGGCATTTAAGAGATGAATCATAACTTTGGAAATAATAGTTTCTGTTTGGTGATGGAGTTGGAAACCTGATGGCAAGGAGCTGAGAGAAGTGAAGAAGAGAAGTAGAAGCCATAAATGTAGACAGTTGTTTGTTTGGTTTTTTCAAGATATTAGCCATAAAAAGGAAGAGAGATATAGGGGTATGAGGGAGCGGATGAGTCTGGTGAAGGGTTATTGTTTTTAATACAGTTCTTGGCACAAAGTAAGAACTTAAATTATTTTTTGATTGATTGTTTCATTTATGATGATGATTGAAGGGGATGGGAAGAAGGGCAGGGAGGAGGAGAACTAGGAATGTTTTCGGACTTCCCAGAAGAAGTCAGTAAACAAAATGCAAGTACCTTTGGCATTCACATTTCTTCACAGTCTGACTCCAATAATCTACCTTTCCAGGTTTATTACATACTAATCTTCTTCCTGAATTCTGCATTATAGCCAGACTGGTTTATTTGCTGCTATTCCATAGCCATACCATTCTATGTCCTGTTTCTGGGCCTTTTTACACATTGTTACAAATGACTGGGACACACTCACTTGTCACTTTTGTTTCATGGAATCCCGTATACTTGAAAGCTCAGCTTAAGTGCCAGTTCCTACATAAGAGGAGAGTCATATGTTCACATTTATACACACACACACATATATGTAGGAACTGGCACTGACATATGACCTTTCCTGATCCTACCATTGCTAATATTTAACTCCCCCTACTCCCCTCCTCCTTGGATGTTTACTTTGCATATGTTATGAACTTATTTATTTGTGTTAATGATGTTTCCATGAATATAGTATAAACTCCATGAGGACAAGAGCCGTTTATTTTTTTCTTGTACATATTAGAAGTTTAATAAAGGTTTATATGATGCATGAAAATCATTATGCCTCTAATGGTATGGATAGCAAATTTTAGATGCCTTATAATCCTTTGTGACTCTTGTTTATATATGCTCAGATATCCTCCATAGACAATGGTGGACATTTTTCTCGGGCAACTTTTCTCTATACCTTTTGATATTACATAGATATCAAGCAAGTATAAAGCCTTCCACCAGTTGTTTCTCGCTCTAAATACATGGTAGAACCACCTTCTTTTCCAGGCAAACATCTGGCATCTATTTCAGTATTTCTTTTTTTATATAGTGTCTGAAGTTATTTTATTGTTTTTTAATTTTTTTCCTTTTTTAAAATTTATTGACATGTTTATTTACTTTTAGTTTACAAGATTCAGTTACAGAATCACTTAATTTTCAGATTTTCTCCCCTCCCTTCTCCCCCCCCCCCACCATGGTGGCATACACTCATGTATGGGATCTGCAAACATTTTCACATTGTACAATAGTTTGGTTGTATAGAAGCATTGTAACCAATGGAGCAAATAATGGGGAAAGAAAAAAAAAGAAACAAAAGAAAGAAAACCAAACATGGAAAAGGACAATAGCATATATTGCTTCAGTCTCCATTTAAACTCTGGTCTTTCTAGATCTTTCTCTGAGTGTAGGTATCTCCTGCTATTCTGAGATTTGTAGAGTTGTCTTTTAACTGCGTTGCTGAGAAGAGTCCAGTTTATCAAGGCTGGTCGTCACACATATGATGTGTCTATGTGTACAAATTTTTCCTGGTTCTTCTCTTCTCATTAGCATCAGTTCATATAAGCCTCTGCAGGGGAATATGAAGTCCATCTCCTTCCCATTTCTTATAGCACAATAGTATTCCATTACATTCATATGCCATAGCATGTTTAGCCATTCCCCAGTTGATGGGTATCCCCTAAGTTTTTTGCCACCACAAAGAGAGCTGCAATGAATACTTTTGTACATACGGGTCCTTTTCCCATTTCTGTGATCTCTTTGGGATAAAACCACAAAAGTGGTATTACTGGGCCAAAAGGTATGCAATTGTATAAAGCCCTTTGGGCATAGTTCCAGATTGCCCTCCAGAATGGTTGTATCAGTTCACAGCTCCACCAACAATGCATTAGCGTTCCAGTTTTTCCACATCCTCTACAGCACTTGTCATTTTCCTGTTTTGTCATCTTAGCCCATCTGACTAGTGAGATGTGGTAACTCAAAGTTGTTTTGATTTGCATTTCTTGGATAAATAGTGATTTAGAGCATTTTCCCATATTCTTAAAGATATCTTTAATTTCTACCTCTGAAAATTGCCTATTCGTATCCTTTGCCCATTTATCAATTGGGGAATGACTTGTGTGCTTATAAATTTTACTTAATTCCCTGTATATTTTAGAAATGAGGCCTTTATCAGAGACACTGGTTGTAAATATTCTTTCCCAATTTCCCACTTCACTTTTAATCTTGGTTACATTGGCTTTGTTTGTACAGAAACTTATCAATTTAATGTAATCAAG
>CM053597.1:124323111-124352336 GCA_028646575.1 Pseudocheirus occidentalis | reverse complement strand
GAGAGAGAGAGAGAGAGAGAGAGAGAGAGAGAGAGAGAGAGAGAGAGAGAGAGAGAGGAACGGGAGAGAGAAAATGAATAAGAATGTTAAGCTGGTAACAAGGTATAAGAAAATAGGCTTATTTAACTGAATGTCCTATTAACTAACTTCATTATCCTTACATGCTGTAGCATTATCCAAAGATGAAAACTATCATTACTACCCAATGTAACCTATACCCAATGCAGAAATTCTGGGTTCCAACAAACCTAGTTGAACTAGAGGAAACCTCTCAGTAAATTTCTCTTTGATCTACATCCTTTCATCAGTGACCTTCAGCTCTTTAAAAAAACATGGAAAATGGCTGTCATCCCCAGCCCCCAACATGCAAACCCTCAGGTATACAAAACATGAGTATAGAAAAAGCTAGGTTTTTTTTAAAAGATACACCCCTCCCCCCCCCCACAAAGTACTGTCAAAGAACTGTTCCATAAGGTTCAACTCCCTAATACTCATAAGAGGAAATACTTTGGTTTTGTTAAAGAGGCAAGAAACTCTCCCCTCTGGTGAGCCTCACCTTTCCAAGATCCTAAGCAGTTTTCCAGACTTTCAATTCTGCCATATGTCACCAACCCTGGACCTCTACATGCCTTTTGATACCACTGCAGGGCTTGCTTGGTCCAGGTTTGCTCTTTCTCATTTTGGTTCAATGATTTATGAGCCTTGGTCATGGCCCCCACAGCTCCATGCACCCCTGTGTCACCACCATTGAGTCCATCCACTTTCATCCCTGGAACTGTATAGTTATCTGACTGGGTCACATGGTTTCCTACACCTGTCTCCAAGGAATCTACTCTGTTTCTCTGTGCAGGTTTCCTCTATCTTATGTCTGACTGTTCTGTCTCTAGTTCTCAAGCCCTGGAGAACGTGTGTAGCCCCATGTTATTAAAGGTCATGCCTAAGTCCAAGTACAATGTTTATGGACTAGTCATCAAGTTCAATGCTGTGTCAATGAGGAAACAAATACCCAGGACAAATACCTTGTCAACGAGCTAATCTTGACCAAAGAAATGTGGGGCTCCTCCTGGGACATAATTGGACATATGCCCTACTTAAAAAAATAATCAGATAATTTGTCCCCAAATACACAAATTCTGTCTTGTATCCCGTTCTTACAGTATTTTGAGCTCAGAAAGAATTTGATATCACAGGATCATAGAGCTGGAAGAGAACTAAGAGGTCACCAAGTTCAATGTTCTCATTTGAGAAATGAGAGGATTTAGCACAAAGAAGTCAATTAATTTTCCCAAAGTGAAAGAGGTAGTAATTAGAACAAGTGTTATTTCTGCTTACACCAGACCACCTCATAGTATCAGCAGCACTATTCCTTATTCCAACAATTTGCATCTTATTATTAACCTCTGGGAGTCTGGAAAAAAAGCAAGATTTTAAATGAAACAATTTCAAAGGTAAAGTCGGAGGCAGAATAATAGCAAAGGATATGTTTGTTGAAGAAGGCCTGTTTGTTGTGGGTAAAAGCACAGCACAGGAGACGTTTACTCTACCAACTCAAAAATTCAACCTCTATAATTTTATGTGAAGAATCACAGATTATCAGATTTTCAAGGGGCTTCTAAGTCCATCTAGACTAACATTCCCTCCCAAAGTGCATGAATGCTATCTGTAATAACCCTGCTGGTCATCCAGACCCATACTAAATCCCTCCAGCCATACAATACTCCTCTAAATGACTAAGTTTCAAAACTTTAATTATTAAGATGTTTTCCCTTATATTCTATTGAAATGTACCTTCTTCTTACTTACACTGTACCCACTGATCTTTCTTCTTTGGAAAAGAAAACTATGCAGTAAATAAGTCTAATACCTTTTTCTGCATGGCAGCCTTATATATCTGAAGACAACTATTATTTATAAGATAGATGTCTATGAAATTAGTATATTAGTTATAGAAGTATCATTTTGTGCCTTTGCATGTCTCAATCCCTTATCAAAGCATTGATTACAAAACATAAGATTAATAAATATCTGCTGATTCATTTAATACTCCCTAATTGTACTCTCATTCATGCTAAACATTCCCAGTTTCTTCAACAGATCTTCATTAGATTTAGTTTATAGTCCTCTTGCCATTCTGATTACCTGCCTCTGGATATATTCTAATTTGCCAACATGCTTTTTACATTGTAATACCTTGAAACTAAACAAAATACTCTGGATGTCATCTGTCCAGATCAGGGTACACTGAGACCACTACCTCTCTCTTTCTAGAAATAGAACTGTACTAATAACATACAAGGTCGTATTAGTTCTCTTTTTTGGCAACAGCATAACATCAACAACATGTTAAGTGTATAGAAGTGAACTAAATCCTCTAAATCTATCTAGTTAGGTTTTCCTGATTGTATAATTTGATTTTTAAAATTGAAGTATAAAATGTTATGCTTCTTCAGGGCTATATGCAGGAATTTTATTAATGGCCCCCCCTAAAATTGTTACCGGCATTATATATTAGGAGGCATAGAATTTACTCCTTCCTCTTCTTTATAATAATGATAATGACTGGTTGAACTGTCATTAGTTATCGGTACAATTTATTTTAAAAAAGTTAAGTTGTTATTTGGATATTGATTTAACTGGACAATATAGTTGCCTTCTTCCTCTCCCATTCCACTGCCAATCTTCCTCAACCCTGCTTCTATTTCAACACTAAGAAGATGGTCTGAGGTCTGAGGATGCCATACAGCAGCTAAAGAAATGCCATAGCAAGAATGGTCACTATCAAATCCTCAAACTATTTATCTTGTGATTCCCCCTTCATCTTTTACAAAAATAGGTTGAACTACTTTCCAGCTGAGGTTCTGGCATATTGCAAGGCATTATATCAATCTTGCCATCAAATGGTAATGGGGGCTGTAGTCGTATCTATTACGTTTCTTCTTGCTAGAATCAACTATCATTCTAGACTTTCACAATTATTTTGGATAATGAAATTTCTTCCAATTAAACAGTTTTCCACCTGGTTCTGTGTTGTTGTTTTGTTTTGTTTTGTTTTTCCTGATCTGACAAGCATACTATTTAGGTCTTCATCCAGGTTATTAATAAGAGTATCATTCAGAACTCTTTGGTTATGGTCATCCAAAAAGTCTTTGAGTACACTTACCCTGGCAGTGTACATTCCAGGGAAGTACACACTGATAATGAGGTTGACACACACATTGCCAGAGCTAGCTTGGTGTTTGGAAGACTCCAAAGGAAAGTATGGGACAGAAGACGTATTAGACTGATTACCAAACTGAAGATCTACAAAGTTGTTCTGCTGTCTTCACTGTTGTATGCCTGTGAAAACTGGACAGTCTACCAGCACCATGCAAGGAAACTGAATTGCTTCCTTTTGAATTGCTTCAGGAAGTTTCTGAAGATCATTTGGCAGGTTAAGGCACCAGATGCCGAGGTCCTTACTCAAGCTAAACTGCCAAGCATTCAAATTCTGCTTCAGACAATACCACTCCAATGGGCTGGCCATGTTATTCAAATGCAAAATGTACACTTGCCAAAAAGACGATTTTATGGAGAACTCACACAGGGCAAACATTCCCATGTTGTTCAGAAGAAGCAATACAGGACATTCTCAAGTTGTTTTTCCAAGAACTTTGGAAATGATTGTGTGACATAGAAGATACTCGCACAGTACCACTCAGAATGGCCACATCAGAGAAGGTATTGTCCTCTATGAGCAAAGCAGAATTGAAACGGCTCAAAGGAAATGCAGGATGCTCAGATTCGGAGAATGCATCCCAAATGTTCACAAGGACTATTTGTGCCCAACCTGTGGTGGAGCATTCTGAGCTCATATTGATCTGATCAGCCACAGTCAGAAACACTGAAACTTGACTTTAGCAAAGTGATGTCATTTTGGTCCTCTTCAAGAATGAAGGACAACAACCAACTGAATCCACTTGGTTGTTATCACCAGCAAGTCTGCTTTTCTTTATCTTTTTCCACAGAATATGATACTTTTGAGAGGCAAAGTGGAAAACATTCTGGAGCTGAAGTCTAAGTGACCTGGACTCATATCTTAAATGACACTCTTATGTGCAACCAGGGTCAAGTCACTTGACCTCATCATGCTTTAGTTTTCATATAAGCAAAATGGAAGGAATGTTAATTGTAATATCTTTCTCACAGCAGTATTTTGAGGACTGAGTAACATTATGAATATGGAGCACTATGGAGCCACCCTAAAATCAAGATACACTACTGTTAAAGCATTCCCCTGAGCTACTAGCATAATATCCCTGTTGTCAAAGGTAATGAGATTAATCTGAAATGGTTTGCTTTTACTTAATCCATGTTTATTCCTAATACTCACCCTTTCTTTTCTAAGGGCTCACAAACTATTTAATAATTTATTTTAGAAAGTTGTCAAGGGTCATTTTCAAGCTCATGATATTTTAAAGTGCTGAATTATCTTTTCATCCTTTATTCAAGACATTTGTCTGACTTTAGTCCACTAGCATTTCTATCATTATTTTTATAAAGAAGCATCCTAAGAAAACTGAAAAAATGGTGGCAACTTTAGCATTTAAGTCGACTGAGTAGAGATTGGATTTGTACACTATTTGGACACTGATGTTTGCTTTGCCATGAATGTGTCTATAAGGAGTATGAATGCTTTGCTTTGGTGACTTTCCCGCTGCTTTTATTATTTACATGACAAAGATCTGATTTTATTGAGGTTTTAAAATGATGTTTAATCTGTGCCAAATAGTAAAATCCAAACCATAGTTAATTTTAAGAAGAGGACCTTATATTCAACAGCTTCCTTGATTAATCCTCTTTTAAAAAATTCTTTACTGAACTTTAAAAAAATGCTGTGACATTTCATGATATGGTGCTCTACTACCTGAGTCACTATGTCTGACAGCTCATGCAACATTCTGTACCCAGTTTTCCAGGCTGATAATGAAAATATAAAGAAGTATTTTATCATTTGTCCTACGAGTGTCATCGTATATTATGTCAGTCCAGCTGCCCTTAGGTCTTATTTTCATTTTCATTGTCCTAATTATTGTGTATATTGTCTTACTGGTTCTACTTTCTTTACTATAAATCAATCTGAACAAGTCTAAAGGAAATTTCACTGAATTTCTCATATTAACTTTTTTTGGCATTATGAAAATATTCCATTACACACATGTACTATAATTTGTTAAGACATCCTCTAATTAATGCTTGTGGTCTTTGGGATTTTTTTTTTTTTGTCTCTGATCTTTATTTTTTTCTCAGTCAAAAGTGTTTTTCTATGGTAATTTTGGTATATGTGGGATTAACAAACTCCTTTAACTACATGCCTCCCTTTAATCCAACATTGCAAATTTTTCATTCAAATTTATATTTCAATAATATTCAACTGTACTATGGAGACCATATTTATCTAAACAATATAAAATCTTCAGTCCATGGTAGAGGAAGATGCCAACTGCCAGGAAGAGTCCTTTCTGGTGCCTATGGGCAGAGAAAGTATCTCACCCGAACGTGGCTTCTTCACTGGCATCTAATTAGTATTTAATAAATTTGTTTAATTGAATTGAACAGTGTGGGTGGATTACAATAAGCCATGTAGACAGACAGATGGATAAATGGACAGATAGACGGTACCAACAGTATACATATTTAAGATAGTTACCTCTGTTACGGAGTTTTTATATGTGCCTGAAGCTAATTGCCTTGTAGACCAAAAAGCCAGAAATCAAGTTTAATGTAATGTTCTGTGTGATTAAATTCACGACCTAGACTTGTTTGCATTATGTCTAAACAACTAAGATACATGATACAGATTTTTTTACTATATGTTCATACGAATTTGTTCATTGCAAAACCCCAAACCTTACATTTAAAGATGTATGGCTTTTTGGTTTTTTCTTTTTCATTTTCATTGCCACATTTTAGGTCCTTATTGTTTCTTACCTTTATCATCCAATAGCCTTTTAAATAGTCTTCCAGACAAAGATTTCTGTCAAAGACGGTTGTCTGATTGGAGACAAGTTGCCCAGTTCCCTCACAATATTCCTGCAAAAACATGAAATTTGAATTAGAAGAAACCAAAAATAAACTACAGTAAGTGACCTCACTTCTTCCACCCCAGAAATATACAAAAAGCCAGTCAGCCACTTGGCCCTGACAGGGGTCAGGTACTCCTGGGACTTTGGAAGACCACTGCAATAGCTGCTTCTTCGGACACCAAATGCTCCTGCCAACTTGAGGTAAGGTCGTCATCGACCCTCATTTTAGAGTTGGCCCTTCGATAGACCCTAGTCTGGTGTCCCTGGTGCCTATGGGGTTGCTGAGAGTGAAGGATTCCTAGATATCCTTGCTGCCCTGGAGGTTTGCCTTGGGTCCGAGGACATGTCCACAAAAGCTGTCTCCAGGCTCCTCCTTGGCTTCGAGGGTGACCCTTGCGGAGTCCTGAGAAGTTGGGGGGGACCGAGTTCTCCAGGTGTACCCTCCCAGTTCCTCTGTGATTGGCGGTGGGGAGAGAGGGTTGTTTTTGGTGGGGGGCAGGGGCGGTGAGAGGTGGAATGCAACCCTCAATAGCAGTGCCCACCAGTAGCAACAGAAGACTGTATTCTACCTGAGACCCTCAGAGAATGGCCTCCCGGCTGACAACAACCCTTGAACAGGACATCGCAGGTGCGAGCTAGGGTTCACCAGTAAGTCAGACTGGGGACAGAGCCGCAAGCAATCCTGCCGCAAGCAATCCTTCCGCACTCGCGCCTGCTGAAGCCGAACCTGCTCCCCCTAGGGTAGCTTGAAGCCCCGCCCACCCCGCCTGGACACTAGGAACTATATTCACCTGCTTCACCAATCAGTGACCACATTACCAGGTACTACTTCTCTATCCATTGTTCTAGATCCATATAAATAAATCTGTATATCCCACATGGACCCATGAATTTTGTGATACCTTCGAAATTAAACTGATTATATAGACAGCAAACCCCTGCCCACTTTGAAAAAAAAAAAAGTGGCAGGAGTCCACACATCCCAACCCTGATTCTAGCAAAAGCCGGTGCTGAGCCAAACAAACAAAACAGCAGCCAAGCAAGACCAGAAACATATGTGACCTGTAGGATTCTGTTTCTGGAGACTGCAAGAACTTAAGGCCTTCGAAAATGCTATGAGGAGGTGAGAAATCCCCAGGGAGGGGCGCAAACCAGAGCAGTATGGGAGCCCTCCAACACGGAAAACCCAGGCCCAGAGACTCCAAGGTCCTTTACTACCCTGTTCCGAGGTACCATAGAGGACCTTGAAGATTCATTGCTTTAAAATTCAAATACGAGGGTTGAGTGGGGGGAGGAGGTAGAAGCCAACACAAGAACCCAGGAAGAGATCCTAGGGATCTGGCCCTGGTCTGGAGTGCTGGGTAAAACTAACATTGCCTGCCTCAAATCTCTCCTCATTCTGATCCATCCCACATACTGATATCAGAGTAATTCTCCCCCGCTGTGGCTCAGACTATGGCACTCTCATATTTAGCTCCAGTGGTTCATAATTTCCTAAATAAAGTCTAGGCTCTTTATCCTGGCACTTAAGGTCCAAAATCTTGCCCCAACACACCTTTTCAGCCTTTCTACTATTGCCCAACACACCGTAATATCCATAAAAATACTAATTTTTGTCATTCCTCAAGCACACTCTGTGCTTTCATTATGAATGCTTCAACTTCTACTTGGAATACTATTCTCATTCTCTTCTGAGGAGCCACTCCCCTTCCCCTATCAGAATCCTGCAAAACCCAGTTGGGGTGGCACATCATTAAAGACATTCTAGCCTGTAGTGGTGTCTCCCTGCTCTTACATCCCATCCGACTTTTTGCCTGTGTTATGACCCTTAAGGCACATGCCTTGTATTCTAGTCTAAGTGTGTGTCTTCTTTCTATTACTCAACTGTACATTTCTCTTCCTCTCCTACTTTGTATGTAGCGTTGTTTAATAAATTTGTGTTGAATGAACAAACTAATTAATTTTGGAATGTAGTCCTGAAACACGTGTAAGATCATCAGCTTTGGCATTCCTGTCTCCTGTGATGGGTTCCTATTCATGACTCATTTAGATGAGATAGGATTCTGGGGGAGTAGGACCCCCCCCCTTAGAGTAGTCTTCCCTTCCACAATTTCTGCCTCATTATAACCCCTCCACACCTGGAGGAGGAATTCCTTGAAAAATCTCTTAAACAAAACTTAAATTTGTGGGTCTCCTCAAAATGGAAGAATTCCTTTAAAAAAAAAGTTACCAAATGCACAAACTAGTAGGTAATACCTATAAAACAGCAACTTTTTTATTCCATAACAACATAAACACTTAAAACAATAAAGACTCCCCAAGCTTTTATTGGCAGTTTTAAAACATGAAACAGCAACCCAAAACAGGGCACTCAAAGGAGCCCATAAATATAAAGAAAACATGTGAGATACTCAAAGGACTCATAGAAGCCCGTCTTCTACATTATACTTTCTGGGTAGGTAAAGCCCCCCAGGAGACTGTGGTCCTTCTGACAGATTTCACTTTCATCTTAGTCTGCTCTCTTCAAGGAACAATTCACTCAGGGTTCATTTTTTCTGGCCAGACAGGCATAAGATGGATAGGAACATGGACCATCTCATCTTCCTGGCAGTGGTCATTTTATTCTCCAACAATAATGGGACTGCCAATAACCACTAAGACTGGAAACCTCAGTCTTTCAGATCGCTAATGTTTAGTCACCTTAGCTTACAGAAAGAAATGCAAAGTAGTAAAGAAACTTAGGGTTTTGAGAACCAGCCTCAGGGTGACCTAGTCAAATCCATACACCATGTGCATTAGGTATTGTAGCCATTGTAGCCGGTTCTGCAGAAAAGGAGGCAAGAGTCTGAGAAAGATCTCTGTTCTTGAGGTTTTATTTTGGGGGTGGAGGTGAGGGGGGGAGAGAGAGAGAGGGAGAGAGAGAGAGAGAGAATGACTCAGCCCTCTTACAAGTTGATTGAAGGAGTTGCTTTTACCTGGTTCAGAGGTCAATCCATTGTGATGCAGAATATATCCTTCCCCACAGAGCCAGAGCTCATGATCCCTTACATATTTTAAAAATGTTCATATCTTTTTTTTAAAAATCATACTATATTTCACTTTAAAATGCATCTTTTTTAATGGTTGAAAAGGCATGGGATTTGGAGTCAGAAAATCTGGATTCAAAATTCAGGTACTTATTGTCTATGTCTGTTTGGGTAATTTAACCTCTTGGGGCCTTATTTTTCTCATTTCTAGAATTAGGGAGTTGTATTCAATGATTCTAGTTCTAAATATGAGTCTATAAACCTATTAGTTTAAAAAAAATCTTGGCACTAGTTAAAAGAAAAAGCATCTATTTCTCTCCTATTCCCTCCCCCATTAATTACAAAAGTTCTATAATTCTAAAACTCAACTCTAAAATCTTCATTCATTAAATAAAGCTATGTTATATTCTTGGCATTGTTGAAAAACATCTTCACCACCTATGGCTGGAAAAAAACCAAAAACCTAGCAACAGAAATATGATCCATGTGTATAGTTCTTGCAGGGGGAGGTGGGTAGGTAACTAGATTTACTATTATGTAAAAACATGTTGACTTTGTTGGCTTAATTTGAATACAGATTAAAAAGGTACAAATAAAGTGGAAAAATCTCTTAGAGAAACATTGTGCTTATGAGCAGTAGCTGAAGAAAGTCTGAATATGAACTTCTTTGGGACTCTTTTAATATGCTCAGGTAGGGGTAGGTTTAGCTTTTGGAAAATTATAATTTGTAATTCATTATATGGTAATAAAACCTTTTAAAGAAAAAAATCATGAATTTGCATTTAAAATAAAGCAGGAATTATTTTTTCACATGGTCATATTAATGTGTTAGACTATTTTAAGTCATTTTCTAATAGATATGAATGAATTCCTTGATTTATTTTAAAAGAATTATGTTTTAGAAACAAAAGATTAGTAATCAGTACTTAATTCATGGAAGTGTTAGGCTGTTTTCTATAATAAAGAATCCTTTCACGTAAGAATCTTTCATAGATTTCAATCACTAGTTACTTTTTAACAATTAGTAGTAATTGAGAATTTACTAAACGACTGTAAGTGTAGGCCAAAGTCATGGTTCAGTTCCTAAACATCTGGTCATATGTTGGGTAATTCTCTTTGGATTTTTGTTCTACATAGTAAATTGCGTAGTCCTAGAAATCACATTCAAACATGACTATTTCTGTTCTTAAGCATATGGAATATTGTAAGAAAAAATCATTGCAAATTATTATAATAGATTACCTATAAATTATTATTTAAAAAATCTAATCAAAATAATTTAGTAAATCTGAATATAAAAAGATGGTATTTATGTGATTTTATGCATACCATTGTAGTCTTGGAATTGGAAGGAATTTCTATGTAAACAATTGTTAATTATAGTTAATTATATGTAATAATTACAAAAAATAATTACAAATCACTAATTTTATTCTTAAAAAAATTTAAAATCTTATCCTATGCTGTCATTTAAATGCTTTACCATCCTGCATAAATCATGTATAAAAATGAGCACCATTATTTTCTATTACCAAGTTCACTGATTCCATTTGTTTTTTAAGGCATTGTTAAGTTGGGTTATTGAAGCTAATATCTATCATCAACTCTTCTCTGCTGATACTTACACTAATACTAAAATACTATTGAAAACCTGTCTTAATACTGAATTGAATAGATTAATCAGCCTGTACACTGTTTGGGGGAAAACTGAGTTTTATTATTTGGTTTTAGTAAAAAAAAAAAATCCAATTTTCTTTGAGGCAAACAAGAGAAATTATATTTTACAATATTTTTGACAAATGTTCAGAAGATTTTTCTTATGTTCAGTGTTTTCCAAGGTTACAGCAGAAATCCAGATTTTAATTAACCCTGTGAATTTGCCTGAAAATACGCCTCCTGGTACACATCTAAGCCGAGCTTATGATAAAGATGTGGTTGGAAAACAAGATGCTTATCATTTTTTAAATAAAACAGATGAATTTATAATTAATTCAGGTACTAATTTTAAATACTATTATTATTATTTAGAATATACTTGTTGGTCTTTCTACCTCCTATCTATCTATATAGCTAGCTATTTATCATTGTTACTCAGTTTACACAGACACACACTTTACAAGGACTTCTATGGTATTTAAATTTTCTTATCAAAACTCATTTTTATGATAGTTGCAAAAATGCAACACCACGTTTCTGGCACTGTTGAAAAGCAATTATGAGAAATATTCAAAGTTTCAGCAGGAGAAGGGGACAGATATGAGGCAAAATGATACTCTAGGATTGCATACTTTGGTCAGTTAAATGACATAGACTGAAGCAGGAAATAATAGTTGGGTTTTTTTTTCCTAAAGAAAGAGATAAAGGATTCCCAAAATGTCTTTAATTAAATGATAATATATATTAAAGAATTATGTTCTTTAAATGAAGAATTAAATTTATTTTTTCCCTTTAAATATTGGATTACCAGTTTGGGCAGCCATGGATCATTGTTGGTTTTCAATTGTATCTAATTCTTTGTGACCTCATTTGGGGTTTTCTTGGCAAAGATCCTGGAGTGGTTTGCCATTTCCTTCTCTAACTCATTTGACAGATGAGGAAACTGAAGCAAATAGGGTTAAGTTTCTGGCCCAGGGGTCACCCCAACCTGTTGGAACTAGTTTGAGAGGGAATATACTGAAAGATAATATGATCCAATAGAATACTTTAAATTAATGTTTCCTTTGAGAACTTTATGCATCCATGCATCTCCTTTTATTTTGTTTGTTTTCTGCTATAAAATATCACTATCTCACTCTGTGTTTCTGGACAAATTATGTAGCCTCAGTTTACCCATCTCTAAAATGATGGAGTTGAATTAGTTGCTATTTATGATCCCTCTCTCGTAAAAATATAAGATTCTCTATGTATTGAATTACATAAAAGACCCGTTTCTTTATTTCTTAGATTCTGGTGTGATCACAAGTACCAAAATTTTTAATTTTGAAACGGATCCAAGAAAATTCCTGTTCATAGTTGATACGGGAGGACTTATGAGGCATGTTTTGACAATCAATATTATTGATTTACCTGAGCCTCCAGACTGTTCTGCTGATCCTCAGTTTTTTTCAGGAACAGGTAAAGAAATATAATTTTTATTCAATAGCTTTCTGGAGTAGGGAATCTCAGAGATAATATATTCAGGTTGGCTATAGAGATATTTGAGCAATAAAACAGAGAATTTGGAGGGTAATGAGAAATGTACAATATATGTGCTTAAAACATGTGAGTATAATTAGAATTTCCAGTGTGTATCTCTCAGTTTAGAGAAGAGACATGGAAAAAAAGTAGGGATCACTCTGCAGAATAAAAAGGGGGGCATAGAATATGGAGAGGAGGAGGAAGTATGAAGTTGAAATCTGAAAATCTTGTTAATCTCAAAAATCAATTTATATCTGTAGTTGCTAAATAAAACATTGTGAACATGGTCTTTAGTGTCGATGTCAATTTTCAGAACAGGTGGAAATTTAGGGGAAAAGATTTCTTATACCTTTCTTTTGGAATGTGGGGATAAATGCTCAGTATTTTCTATAATTAAATTGAGGAATTTTCCCATTTTAATCCTATTGACCACTAGAAAAGGTTTGGTTAAAGAGACAGTAATATAAAAATTATATTATTTATTCCTTATTATTCCCTTAAGGCTAGCGTTACTTGGTGCAAGGAGTCAAGAGTTAATTCCTGACCAGTGAATGGAGGAATCATAAGACCACTTATACATTTTAGAAGCATCCCAATACAGGATGACCATGCCACAGAATTTAAGACTTCCATTTGTTACCATCTATTTGTGAAACATAGTTCCTTGGCTGTTCTCAATGCAAATTGACAATGACCAGAGCAAGGTCTAATTACTTTATGGTCTCAGGATGTCTGTTTTGCTCCCATGTGGAGGAAGTCCCAAGATAAGGGGAATCTCACCTCTGGTCTTTGAAGTTGCAGACAAAGGGAAAGGCATTTTTAATCAGAGCAGTTTGTTTGATTAAATCAGACTTTGGCTAAAATACGATATTAAATGATTATCAACCAATAAGGTTATGTGTGTGTGTCTGTGTGGGTGTGGTGTGTGTTTTCCCAAAGAACATCAGGATCAATTCTATTTTTGCAGTAAACAAATGAGGGCTTATGTTCAAGGGGTAAAATACTTGGTGAGTTCCCATCAATGCTGCCAAGTTCTGTTTATTTGTGTAATATTAAAGGAATGCTAATTGGCCTACAGTGGTTGAATGTCAGATTCACTGGGGTTAGGGTACTATATCCACTCCCTTTTTGAATAAGGGGACCCCTGTTGGTGACCCAGACTTGCAATCTGATCAGGGTGAGCCCTAAGGGATCTTGGCTTCTAATGAGAAGAGAACTAATTCACCTTTTCTCAGAGTTTTCTGCTCATTAAAGCTCTGCTCCACTCCCCCAAGGGCAAACAGCTAAAAAAAAAAAAAGGAAAAAAAAGTTTGGGCTTCTATCTAGGGTTTCCCTGAAGGTATTAGATGAAGAACCTTTTAATTAGGTATTTCCTACATAAAAATAAATGTTAATGGAAATTCAAGACTCATAATACATATTGAAATAACAATTTAAAATAAGATTCAATAAATTAATTTGTAATTACTAATACATTCTCATGGGAGGCTGAAACTTAAGACTCATTAGAATATAAAGTAGTTTTTAGGACGGGCATTTTCTATCACCTCAGTTTTGCAGCTTCCAAACTACTCCTTGCCTGTGTATTTGTGTATTTTGGTAAAATGGGCCAGGCTTGAGCTGAACCTTATATTTTTTTAGGGGGGGGGAATACTCATCTGACCAAGATTATGAAAGTATAAACAAAAACCAACCAAACAAAAAACCTATGCCAAACCCAGGCTCAGGCTTGCCTAGACAGGACATATGCTGAGGTGCCGTGTGCTCATAGTTGCATAGCACTCTAGGTGAGAGTGGGAAAAGCCATCTTTCCCGCTATTTAAAAGAGTCTTAAGGAAGCCATGATGTAGTTTACAGCCAAAAGAGAAGAGAAAGTTGAATGTGAAGTTGCTCCATTTGAAGTATCTATTGAGCCAGTGTCTTTTCTTACTTAGCAGGCAAGAAGGGGACTTTACTCATCATTTCAAAGCACAGACACCTTAGATCTATGTCACACATGGCCAGGAGTAAGCCCCAAAGTTCCCATGTAGTGGAGCAAAACCTGTGAGGACAAGTCTGAACATACTGTATGGGATGCCCTTTATTACATTTGTTTTTAAAACATTTTTTTGTTGTTGAGTTCATTTTTTTCCTTCTCACTGGAGACCATACTTTCCTCAGTAGTAGGAGGTAAAGATAGTTTTTGTCAAATTACTTTGATTTGGTTTCTCACTTTTCTATAGAATCACTATTAGTTTCAAGTTTGTGATTGTGAATAAATTGCTGCAGGTGGAATAAGATTGGATTTGATTCCTTCACTAGACACTAAATAGCTGTGAGACTCAGAGCAAGTCACTTAACCTCTCTAAACCTCAGCTTCCTCATCTGAAAATGGGAATAATAATAGAATTTACTTTGCAGGGTATTATGAGGCTCAAGTTAAACACACACACACACACGTATGCACACATACACGTATCTTTCTATCTGTATTTTTGCAAGGTGTAAAGCTGTTGTGTGTGTATACACACAAATGTATATGTATATATATATACACACATATGTTAAATATTATAGATTTAGAGGCTACCTAGAAGTTTTGAAATTTCAGCCTTTTTGGACTTTATGGCTATAGTTAGCAGTATGAAGTATTTCAAAATGCTTTCTAAAACTTTAGGTCTTCTCTATGTATTGGTTTCCCCAATTACTGCCTGCAACAACTAACCTTGAAAAAGGAGGGAAAACCTGTTTACTTGAAGTAACTATTGACTTAATTATAGTACAGACAGTTTCAAATCAAGTTCCTTCTCCCACCCACTAAAGGCTCAAGGGAAATCTGTGTACATATACTCATACTTGCAGTGAAGTGATTTCACCCTGCCAATCAGAGTCCTCTCCTATCTTATTCTTTGAGCCAGGAGGAAGAGGACAACTGAGGGGTATAGATTACACCTTACAATATCCAGAGAGGTCTAGTTCATCTGTAAATTAAGAATTCTCCTGACTGAGAGAAAAAGAGTCATGAAATGAAAAGAGGGGGCCAGGGCCCCTCTATCATGCCTATGCAAGGATTTTTTTACATTCATAATAGGATTTAAAAGGATACTGTTCTTCATTAAGTTCGAACAAAATGCTACTCTTTTCCACATCTAAATTCCACTTGGTAATACTAGGTTGCAAAGATATTCCTACTCAATAGGAATTCTACTTAAACCCCTGACACCAACACCCTACAAACTTTGCCTTTTAAACCTTTTCAGTCAAGGAAGCCAAACCAATATTTCAAGTCCTAAAACCCCACCATTTCTCCTTAAATGAAAACCAATCCAGTCAATATAAAACAGGTACTATTCAAAAAATCCTTGATTATCCTTGGATTCAAGTTTAAATATCTGTGAATTTCAGGTAAACGAAAGTGAGGTCTGATTTATCTCTTTGTCTCAGGGTTGCATTTCATTTTATTACTACTATATATTAAATTTTAAACATATTTCAATCACTGTCCTCATGGAAGAGACAACATGCAAACCATTATATACAAATTATATACAAGACAAATAGGAACCAATAAACAGAGGGAAGGCACTAGAATTTAAGAGAGATTGGGGAACAGAGATTCCTGTCGAAGTTAGGTTTTAATTGGGGTTTGAAGGAAGCCAGGAAATCCAGAAGGTCAAGATAAGGAGGTAGACCAAGACTGGAAAACAGGCGAGGGGGAGGATGCAGTAAGAGGACTGAAGGGAGAGATTAATTAGGTTATAAAGGCACTTGAATAGCACAGGATTTGTATTTGATCTTGGACAGAGAGTTACTAGAGTTTATTGAATTGACCTACTCAATAGGTGACATGGTGGCCAGGTGGAACCTGTACTTAAGGAACATATCTTTGGGTGCTGAATGAATGGAGAGTGGATTGAAATGGGGGGAGATTTGAGAAAGAGAGACAAACCAGCAGGTTACTGTAATGATCCAGGCATATAGAGATGAGGGCCTGTACCAGGGGGAAGACACTATCAGGCCAGAGAAGGAGGAATTTCAGACAAATTCTGCAAAAGTGAAATCAACAGGCCTTGGCAACAGATTGGATATGGGATGTGAGATATAGGATGACACATGGATTGTGAGCCTGGGGGAAAGAGAGAATAGTAGTAGCGAAGGATCAACTTAGGAAATATTATTTTTATACCTCTGCTAGCAATTTTAAAAGACAATCTAAAAATGTAACTGCAATCAATTAAACTGAATATCTAAGATATCTTTTAAAATCTTTTAAAAATGTTTAAAAGTTAAGTGAACTCAAAATTTGAATTAAAAATATTGTTTCATACAGGGCTACCAAGGGTACAAAATTTAAAATTTAATAACAGCTATTTATTTTTCTTTACAGCTATGGTAGCAATTGATGAGACTTACCCATTATTTCAGTCTATCTATAGAGTGAAGGCCACAGATGAAGACTCTGCAGATAATGGTAGATTAAAGGTACCACATGAATGAATCATGTTGTGAGAACTAGGTTATGCCACTAAAATATAGTACTTTACTGTCATGGGCTGCTCAGTGGCCAGCACTTAAGCATGATCAGAGATGTGAATAAGAAATGACCATATCATGTGGGCAGTTCAAGGAAGAGCCATGAACTCCATTTATTGATTCTTTGAACAAGGTTTTTGTAGAACAAGCAGACAAAGATTCAAGTACTCTTATCAATAAGCTTAATTTGTCACATCCTGGAATATTATTGTCATTCTCATAGTCTTATCTTCATAATAGTCTGTCACATCCTGGAAGCAGTTCAGGTAGAACCAGGCTTTGTTATCAAGGCACCAGGAAGTCAAAGGAAAAGTCAGTTAACTCTTATCAAAATACATTCACATGCAAAGGATGCTTCTTGAGAGCAGGCTTCAAGGGGGATGGAGGGTAAAGCCATGGTCATCAAGAACATCTACATAGTAACTGACCCCCAAGGATCAAATACTTTGGCTTACAACACTTTACCTCAATGGTATTTTAAAAGATGAATTGCAAAGCTCTAGCTATTCTTTAAGTATGAAGTCCTTAGTCTGCATTTCTGGTCAGCAGCATTCAGTTTGAAAAGATTTAGTTCATGAAAGTGACAAGCCAATAAAGTGCATAGCTTATGAATCTGCTGAGATTGTAAAATGAGGACAGCAGAGCATGATTCTTTTTTCAACTTTCCTTGCTAACCTGGAAAGAAACAATATCAGGAGATAACATTTTCTTGATGTTTTGAAGGAAGTGGCAGAATTGTCTTTCCAATTATTAAAAAAAATGCAGTTTGATGCTGAGGCAAGATAGGGACCTTGCCTTTCCCTTCCATTTCTAGAGCTTTAATTGCCTCATTTATTTTATTATTATTAATTTATTAATTTTTATTATGACCATAGGTATATTAATGGTGATGACTCCATTTCCTATTTACCAAATGTCTTACAATTATGTCCTTTAGTATCTCATAATTCATCATTGTAAAATTCTTTAGAGGCCTTGGAAGTAAAACTCCTCTATTAGAGTACTTGTCACATGTGGTCTTCAGGCTATATCAGATTAGGAAATATGACATACTTTCTCACATCTGTTCATTTTCAGCACTCATAGAAATAAGATACTAGTATTTTTTTAAAAAAATATTCAATAGTGTGGAGTAAATGCGAATTCACTGGGCATTATAAAGATACAAAAATAAACTGTTTTCAGAGTTGTAAAACCTGAGTTCTAATTCTGATTTTGTCACTTAACTAGCTACGTGACTTAAAGCAAGTCATTTATCCTAGTTGGAACATTCTGTGACACGTTCTTAACAATCCTTGTAGTTTCCTTTAAATATATCTAAATGTGGACCTATTTTCTGATTTGAAAAGAAATATTAAAGGTTCCTAGTCATAAATAAACTTTAACAAGGTTTCAAATATTTAAGACCTGTATGATAATAATTTTGCCCTGATAGAATAAGAATTGAATGTATTATTCAATTGGTCTAGGAAACTTCTGGATGAGGAAACATATAAGGTTGTTGGCATCTTTTCTGCAAATTGATAGTCATAGAGAGTTATTTGCTTCACTGAAAATTAAATGACTTTCCCAGGGCCACATAGTTATTATGTGTGAGAGGTGGGATGTGAAACTAGGTTATTCTGATTCTGAGGTCATCTTTCTATCCATTATTCCATACTACTTTTAGATTCATCAGTATACTTAAATTAAAAAAAAACAAACAATCCTTTAATTTCTTTTTTTTTTTTCTGTTTTTGGGAGGGGGAAGGGCAAGGTAATTGGGATTAAGTGACTTGCCCAAGGTCACACAACTACTTAGTATCAAGTGTCTGAGGCTGGATTTGAACTCAGGTCCTCCTGCCTGGGGTGGGGGTGGGTTGCTGTATTCACTGTGCCCTCTAGCCACCCCTATCCTTCTTGGAGAATGATAGTGCCTTGTAAATTAGCCCCACCTAGAAGGACATCATTTTTGTTAAATAAATAAAATTAAGAGATAAAATAAAATTCCTTGATAGCAAAAATACTTTTAAAGTGACAATAAATATATTGTTTTAAGGTTTGCAAAGTGCTTTATATATACTATCTACCTGGATTCTCATACCAAACCAATTCCTGTGCTTTTGAAAAAACTAACAAAAAATTTACTCTTAGGATAACTGACCTAAAATCTTGGAGATCTCAGAGGTCACCTAGTTCACCTCCTCATTTATCACATAGAAAACTGAGGCTCCAGGAGGTTAAGTGATTCAACTAAGTCAACATCAGAAAAGGGATTTGAATAGAAGTTGCCAGTCTGCAGATTCAGTGCACCTTCTTTTTGCATTAAAAATTTAATAGAGCAACATGAATTGATTGATCATTTGGCATTTTAGGAGGTAGGAGCTAAGTAGTGAAGAAATGTCTTAGAAAGAAGGATGAAGAGAATTACATATGATCTAGATAAGTCTGTATGTTGAGGTGGGAGTGGAGTTTATGGAGGAGGTCTTGATCTGGGATTTTTTCATTTTCATTTTCATTTAATTTAATTTTATATTATTTTGGTGGAGAGCAGTCCTGGTGAGGAAATGCTTCCTAACAATGCAGGTTTTCATTGTTTTCAATGCAATCTTTAATCTTAGAGACTTGCCTGGGGAAAAGAGATATTAATTAGCTTATTCATTGTCACTTAAACAAGAAGTGACAAAGACAAAACTTAAAATTAGGCCTTTTTGACTCTGAAAATGGCTCAGCTTGTGCTGTCTTCATGTGTTTATGAAAACTCATACTTTTAAAAAATTGAATTATATTCCTATTCTCATTGTCATGTTACCATTTTAACTCTTGAAGCTTAAACTATTTTGATACTTAAATTTAAGCTATTTGAAAATAGCCTGAGCTTTTGTACCCTGTCTTATCTCTTTTTGGCATTAGTGTACAGAACTGTAGTATGGAAGAGGGATTAAATTTATCCTGTGCAGCTTCACAGAGTAGAATCAGAATTTCACCTCACTGTAATGAAAAACTTCTCAACAATTTGAGGCATCCAAAAATGGAATGATTTGTTTTCTAAGGTAGTTAAGTAACCCGACATTGTAAATGTTCATTCAGAAGCTGAATGGACATTTATCTAGAATGTTGTAGAGGAGATTCACAAATCAGTAGGAAATTGGACTTAAACCCCAAATCCCCTCCTACTTGGAATTTCCTTTATACAAATTAAAAATGTTTTTGGACAGAGTTTTAAACAAAAGTAATAGTAACTTGTTCCAGACAATGTGTCAGTTTCTAAACACTTGAAAGCATTTAATTGTACAAAGAAAAGCTTTGCAATTCTACTACAGATTATGCCTCTCAAAATAATATAAGCCTTTTAACTCTATTAACTAACTAACCAAACTAACTAAAGATTGAAATTAATCAGTTTGAACTGCTAACATTGTCTAAATAATCCTCAGTCAATGGAGAAACATATGATTCAATGCTTTTCTGTTCCTTTGATGGTGAGTAATACACTTATTACCCTTTTTCTTTTATAGTATTCAATTGAAACACAGTCTTCTGGACCCAAGAATGGAGCAAAATGCTTTGGTGTGGATCCTGTAACTGGTATTGTTAGCCTGAGATCTGAAGAATCCCTGGACTTTGATGCAGGATATCATGTAATTACAAAATAACATTGTTCGGTTTCTTTTTCTTCTAACAAAAATATTCTTCTGACATGAAGCTTTAAAAATTATTTTGATCTGTTCCCTTTTTTAAAGTAAACTTCAAAGAAGAAACATTTATTTAAAAAATAAGATAATTAATATACACCGATTATTAATATAATTATTTATCTATTTAACATCCAAGTCTTATTAAGGGGAGTAGTAACATACAATGAAAAGTGTTCTGGCCTTGAAGTCAGAAGTTCAGAGTCAGAGGATTTTGGTTAGAGAATTTGGAATCAGAGAATTTTAAAGCTTAATAATCATCTATTTCAAAACCTTCATTGTATAAGATGAGGAAACAAAGGTCTAGAAAAATCGTGTAACTTTTTTTAAGATACATACGCTGATTAGTGGTAGAACAGGACTAACTCTCAGGTGTTATGATTCACATTCCTCTATATGATGGTCTAAGAATATAATCTGGCAGTAGCATGCAGGATATGTATGGGAAAGGGCATGGACTGATTGCTGGATGGTTTTTGTAGTAATCAATCAAAAATAAATACAGCCAGACCTTAAAGTCTCTTCATCTTTCACAGTGATATCATCTGATGTCATGCAAAAGTCTCACCATTTCACCTTCTCATCCTTTCATCAAGGTTGCCATCATTATCATTTAGTCAGTTAATCAGCAAATAGGAGAAGGAAAAAGGAAGAAGCATTTATTAAGTACCTACTTTGTTTCAGGCATTATGCTAAGGGCTTTTCACATACTACCTCATGCACTCCTTAAAACAATCCTGTGAGGTAGGTACTATTACTATCTCCACTTTGCAGTTGAGAAAATTGAAAGAGAGTTTAAGTGACTTGGCAAAAGTCACACAGGTGATACATATCTGAAGTGAATTTAAACCCAACTTTTTCTGATAATGGTCCCAGCACTCTATTCACTGTACCACCTAGATACATTTATTTAAGTATTTCATAACAGTTGACCATAATGTGTCAGATATTGTGCTAGATACTGAGTTTACAACAACAACAACAACAACAAAATAATTTTGCCCTCAATGAGCTTATCAGGAAACACCGTACATACTTCCTATATAAGTATATGCAGAATGTATTGAAATTAAGTGCAAGGTATTTGGGGCATGAGGCCAGCAGCAGAAGGAAGAACAGGAAAGGTTTCAGGATGAAGGTGGTATTTGAGCTGTTTGGGAGAAAAAAAATAATTCCAAGGTATACACGTATATTTGCACAAAGAACTATTGATGGACCATGGTATACTTTTTTTTTAATGTTTGAGAATATTAATATTAGCTCCCTAAGATATACAAAATGAACACTCAATGTTTTTAAGCTTATTTCACTTTTAGCAAGGATTTCCTCAGGATTTAGAGACTTTGGTCCAGCTGTTCTTCCTATTTTCATTTTCTTAAGTACCTTTCATTTTGACTTACACATATCTTAGTATACAAGGAACTAAGAAATTATACTGTCACAAATCAAAATAAGTTGTGATAGAAATACTGGCAAGTCTGTTTCATTTTGTATCTACTTTTTGTCCTCTTTCCAGTTTCATCTTTGACTCCTTATGGGATGATGTAGTTTAGATGGGTCTCTTAAACTTGATTTTGCTTCTATTAATTTTCACTGTTTTATGAGGTGATATTGCTTGTAATCTTCTACCAACTTCCATCATAGTGTTTTATCAATGAATTTGTCTTTGAAATTGCCCTTGACTTTCATCTCTCTGTATTTGGCAAGGAAATCAAATATTTCCTGGTTAACCTTGTTTATGGACTTTTTTGTAGAAAAAGGTAATAATCCATATTATTAAAGAACAATCTTATTGTAAATGATCAATAAGTGCTTTTTCATTTATTCATTCATTTCATTTCAAATGTTATCATATTGATGACTCATTTTAAATGGGTCAGTTTAAAGCTGTTATATTTTTGTGTAGTATCTTCATTTCACCTTTATCTCTTTTAATTAGATTTGGATTTAAATTCTTCATTCTAACTAGATGACTTGCTTGCACAGAGAAAACTGATTCAGATGCTACTCCCATATGAGTAATTATTGTCTTTTTTTCTGCAAAAAAATCAGTTTTGTTCATTGTTATTATATTTGTTTTGTCATTTTCTTCCACAAAAAGTTCTTGATACAAAGATATGTTTCCATAATGTTTACAAAATGTTAGTCTCTCTTTGTTTCTTAAATTTGACCTATATTTTTCAGCATTTTTTATAGCTGTCTTCTCTTGGATGTATCATTCCATTAATACCAATATGGAAGATCTCAAGTTCTCTGTGTAATTTTTCTACCTATTCATCTTTTGCAGCCAATATTGGTATAGAGACAGCAGTTATTTTTGCTATTATTTATTTCCTTGTTTAAGTGAATTTTTTTAAACTTAGGGTCACTATTGCTTATTTCAAGACAATATGGCCAATGAAATGTGTTATGAAGTGACACATCCTTTGAGGGCATGTTTTAGCTCAATCTACAGATCATTTGTTTCCTTCTCCAAAGATGAACCTGTGAGCCATACTTCCACTCCATTGCAACCTATATCATCTTGCATTTATTGTAACCGTAATTAATACCAATATTGATATGACTGAGTTCTTTCAACAGCATGTCAATACATTGGTTCATGTTCAGAAAGTTTCATATTTGGACTATCAACAATTAATGTTTATAGATTATCCTAGAACTGTGTACTTCTTATGACTTTCTGCCTCCCTTTCCATTATTCTATCATAATCACTGTGGAATCATAGTATTGAGGGTCATAATTTTTTTTCTTTGAATTTTGAGCTGTCATGATCAAAAATTTCATCACCTAGTAGCTATATTACTGGTGATGAATCATCCTATTAATTAAGCAAGTCCTGAAACAGAAGATTTGTTCAGTTGTCAGGATCATACTGTTATTTAAAAAAATAAAATAAGAGAATGTATGATGTGACAGAAAAAGAGCAAGGAGCACACAAAGAGTTCAGCTAGAACTCGTTTTCCTCAGTTGCTGTCCTTTAGCCTGTAAGAACAAACTCCATGAGTCTGATGCAGGTCATCATATCTAGCAATCTTCCAAGATAGTGATATTGATTATCATGATTTTCAGAATCTTCCACTAAAAGGGGTTACTGTAGAGTAGAAACCCTAATTCTTTGCTACCTGGATGTTTGTAGAAGTGGTTGCAAAACTGGTATTTTCCTTTTCATTGACTTTGATCTCCTTCTCCCACCCTACTCTCACTATTCTTATCCCATTCTTTGAGTTTCTGTGCTATCCCATTCATGTTGGCACAAGGGAGATAGACTCTTTTCTGTGTTCCTTAAATAGTATATGTCTCTATTTAAGCAGGCCTCTAGACTGTGCCTCTGTTATAAATGACAAGAAACTGGGGGATTAGTTCAGATTACTACAGGTAATATTGACTTAAAACTGCAGTTTAAAATTACAGTTTAAACTACATTTTATTAAACTAAATTTACCTGAGAGTCTATCTCCCATTTTTCTGATGTCTCAAGGGATGAGACATTCAAAGGACAAGGCAGAGAATTGCTTTTGTAGATGCATACTAGATTCAGTTCATTCAGATTAATTTTTGGATGATGGCAAGTCATTTTATTATGCACAATTGAAAACATGGGACTTCAGTGTTGGTGAAAGAACAATGTTGAAGATTGATATTTGAGAGGAATCTATACAGTAGTGCTGTGTATAGCTCTCATAATAGATGAGCTCACTAACTGAATAAGCATATTCAGAGAAGTTCAATTAGTGGTACTTAATGTTGTGTTGCAGAGAATTTTGAATCTGGCCAATAAGATCATTGGTAACATTTAAGAAAGCAATTTCATTAGTGTTCAGAATCTACAGTACACTAGATTAAGAGAATGCATGGGCAAAAAATGGAAATGATTGACTTAGATTTCTTGATCTAGAAGTTAGAGATTTTGGCAATGAAAGGAAAGGAAGTCATGTTTTGTTTTATGAGAAGAAAACAATGATCTTGGTTTTACTTTCAAGGGAAAAATAACTGATAGATTAATTTATCTTAAGGTGAGAATGTCTCAGGATGCTACTCTTCCTGAATTTTCACTTCAAAAAGGAACACATTGGAAGAAATCCTTTCTAATGCAAGGAAATGATCCTACAATCCTTAGAATTTGGAGGATTGTAATAGGTTAATGGTGAAGATATTATTGAGGGAGTGGGGAACTTCTTAGAACTTCTCAAATCATATCACCTAGGTGACCACCTGTTCTATCTCCTCATAAAGTTGGCCTCTTTGTGGCAGTTGACATCAACCATTCTGCTTTGCCAATCGTTTGAACACAGACTAGTTTGAGTTTATGACTGAATCTGGAATTCATTCCCTTTCTTGTCCAGTTTCATCTTTTTTTCAAGGCATACTGCCAAGGCATACAGATCTTTGAGTGAAATTTAATGGTGTATCAAATTAGGTGAGTCTGAAATTTATAACTAACCAAGTTAACTACATTTAGAAGAGAATGGCTGTATTTCTTTCAACTGTCCAAAAGTGCAAAAGGGCAGAGCTGACTGAAAAGGCAGCTGCAGAAATTGTGACACAACTGAATCCTGATAGATAAAAAAACCCCTAACAAATTCATACATTATCTGTTTTTCCTAAAGAGGTTTAATTTATTTTTAAAACAGGTATTCCAACTTTCACTAAGGGCAACAGACACAACAGGTCTGTTCTGCCAAGGAACGCTAACCATCATGATCAGAAATGTAAATGATGAGAAGCCTCAATTTGAGTAAGATCTACTTCCTTTTAATTGTTACAAGATTAAGTAATTATCATGTTTCAACATTATTAACTGATGGCTAAAATAGTTATTATTATATATTATTGTGTTACAAATGTTTTCATTGGAAAGAAGGAATTTTTTATCGGTGATCATCCAGGTAGCATATTTATTGTCCAATGGAATGCAAAATTCTTGAGGGAAGCAACTTCTTTCATTTTTATCTCTGTATCTTCTGCACCAAACAGAACCTAGTAGGCATCTCTTAATTGTGTCTCAAAGGTTTTTGAAAGCAAATGAAATATATATATGTATATGTATATATATATAGATATACATATAGATATATTGGATTAAGGATAAAAAAAGGAAAATTTAGAAAGTTCAAATAATTTAACTCAGGTAACCCAGACCATACCCCTCAATTCCAGAAGAAAGAAAATACTGGATCAATTAAACAGTTATTATCTCAACACGATACTTCACTTTGGCTGTGGAGTTCTGAACTAGTATGCCTTTATGGTTGTTTCAGTAATTATAGAAGGATCAAGGCACAGTGGAGAGAGTTCTGGACTTAGGGTCAGGAAGACCTGCATTCAGATCCCACCTGTCCTCTCTATTCCTTAGTTTTCTAATTTGTTAAAAGACGAGGCTGGTTTCATTGATGTCTAAAGATCCTTCTAATTCTGAATCTATGATTCTGTGAACTCTTCTGAATAAATGTCTGTATTAATTCAATAAATATTTAAGATACTTATATTGTGCTGAGTACTTTGGGGAATAAAAAATAGCACCATATAACTATTGGACTCTGGTAAGCTTATTATATGCTTTTAAACTATTTCCATTAAATATTTGGAATCTAAAAGCTTATCTTCTACTCAAGAATAGCAGATATACCCATATGAAAAGTTAAGTAAAAATCAGTCAACTTGAATGTGTGTAGATGTCTATGACATGCATATATAATCTCCGGGTTTGTGGTATCATCAAACTTCCTTTGGGAAAATTCCCTTTACCATTGTGTAATGATAGTTTGTAAGTAACTTGGTCTTTGAGAAGGGAACTGGTAACTTTATTTTATATTTCAATTAAAAACCATTCTTAGCTCTCAACTATACAAAATATTTCAAGGGCTAAATTAACTGTAGTTTGCTGAATCCTGTGTGAATTGCCCAAGGCAATGAAAAGTTAAGTGAAGTGACCACCATGGTCCCAGAACCAGTATGTTTTAGAAACAGGACTAGAACTAAGGTCTTCTTGACTCTGAGGTTAAGCCTCTATTCATTAAACCACTTTGCTTCTCCAAATTTTATGCAAGTCAACAATACGTGAGCTGTAGCAGTATATTATTAAATGGCCAATTAGCAGTACCTACAATAAAAGCTACAAGTTTGTACAGTGATTGTTGTGGGTGGCGATAAACAAAGAGGTTGCCTTGAAAAGACTGACATTGATCAGAGCCTTGAAAAATGAGAAGGATTTGCAAAGCGTGCAAATATACAGATGGAGATGGAGAGGATGGACAGGACATTTTAAGTGGAAAAAAGTGCACTGACAGTTTTCTCTAGTAAGTTGTTAATTTGAATATGTCTATATTTTGCCAGAAATCCAGATGTAAATTAAAACACCAATTGAATTGTTGAAATGTAGCAAAAATTAAATGTTTGCTGTTTTGTAAAAATGTTAATAACATTTTTATATAGTGCTTTAAGATTTGCAAAACTATGTATTTGTATGTGTATAATGTATATGTATAATATACACACACACACAAACATACCTCATATTCAGACAAACTACTTGAATATTTCACTGGCATTTTACATTTTCTTCTAGCTATTTGATGTCATGTTAACATAGCCAGAGACTAAATGGTTTGGAAGAGTTAATGTACCTACAAAAAATAAAATAACCTTGTACCACAGATGGATTTTCTCAAGCACTTGAATAGTTTTTGAAGAAGTTTAAATACCAGAAAAAAGGAGGGTGGTATCATCACAAATCTCAATGAGGTTTTGCAGACCTCCATAACTTGGCAAATGTGTGTGCCTGAACTTACATCCTCAACATTTTTCATTCACCAGCAAATGATTTTCTTTGGTTTAGATCATTTCCTTTTAATTCCATTAATGTGACTGAGAAGAAATCTGTTGGAGATATTATAGCAAGAGCAAAAGCTACAGATCGAGATGAAGATAGCAACATCACCTATTCTTTTAAAACTCAACAGACTGTGTTTGGTTTGGACCCTGGTAAGTTTATTATATGCTTTTAAACTATTTCCACTAAATATTTGGAATCTAAAAATAACAAAGGCAGCTAATTTATCTGTACTTCCCCTTTAGAGAAAGTGTTGGTTAAAATCACCCCCTTCAGAATGAAACTGACTATAAAAAGGAAAGAAATGAAGGCTGCTACTAGACAAGTTGGGTAAATGGCCAAGCAATGAAAGTGTTGGTCACCTATCTGTTAGCAGGCTGGACGTGCACTTCTGCCTCATATTTTTCTTACAGAATCCTTATATTACTTTTCAAAAAATAATTTTTAAAATATTTACTTATTTCCCCCCCAATAATACTAATGATAGCATAAACAAAAGAAAAAAGAACACACACAAATCTAGTCTCCATGAACAAATAAGAGCAATATTTTAAAATGTTTAGACTTAAAAAGAACCAAATAACCACATATACTTTTATCTTTCTGTTATTTGCCTTTGAATTTTAAAAAAATATGTCCTTTAATGAGATTTTGTCACTGTAGTGCATTGCATTTATCCCTTGTTTCACAACTGTTTGGCACAGATTCATTTTAAATAGCTGAAGTCATTGTGTACATTGTTCTTTTGGTTATGATTTTTTTCACTCTACATCATTTCATATCGTTTGTCTTTACATATTCCTTATATTTGTCATTCCTTACAGTAAACTAAGCATCAAAGGCACCACAATTATGCCACATAAGATTCATAGAAGGGACTGAATGCTTAGCCTGGAAAAAAAAAGAATACTTAGCTCCCCTCTCCCCAAGACATGTGAACCCCCTTGAAGTATTTGAGAGGTTGTCATACGGAAGAGGAATTAGGCTTGTGTTCTGCTTCTACACGGAAGGGTAGTATGTAGAAACTACAAAGAGCCAAACTTTCTCTAAGAAAACACTTCCTTATAATTAGAAATCTTCCAAAGTGGAACTGGCTGCTTTGGGTATAGTTATATTCACCTCAGTAGATCTCCCTTTAAACATTAGCTTCATGCCTGACTTTTGGTAAAGTTTTAATAATTCTAGTTTACTAGTGAGAATTTACTAGTGAGGGATTACATGGACTTTGAGACCCCTTCCAATTTTGTGAATCTATATTCATTTAGTAGATTTTGTTTATACCTTCCTCAATGGTTGGGTACATAGTTTGTTTTTGATATTTTTGCTGTTACCAACAGTCACTAGAATTTTTTTTGGTAGAAAAGAGTCCTTTCATCCCATTACTAACCTGCTTAGGATATAAGCCTAAAAGTTGATAGCTAAGTCAAAGGGTATACATTTTTTGGGGGGTAGTATTTATTTTACAAAATAGTCAAAGCAATTTCAACTACAATAAACTGTATGCCTGTTCCCATGACTTCTTAATAATATTGAATTGTGTCATCTTATATCATATTTGCCATTTTCTGAGTGCAAGATGTTATCTAAAAGTTGTTTTAAGTTGCATTTCTCTGATTATTAATGGCTTTGAATACTTTCAAAATAGGTGCTGATAATTTGTGCTTATTCTCTTGAAAATCACCTGTTTAAGGAGGGAATAATATTTTTTAAAAGGTGAAATTGAGAGTTGGGAGAGGAATAATATGAGAGGAGACAGGGAGAGACAGAATGGGGTTAATCCTCTCATATAGAAGAGGCAAGAGATAATTGTTACAATGAAGGGGAAGAACAGGAAGGCAAAAGGGAATGGGTCAAACTTACTCTCATTGAAGTTGGCTTAGGGAAGGAATGACATACACTCTGAATTGGATATCTTGGTCTACAGGAGAGTAGTGGGGAAGA
>CM053597.1:124274828-124322611 GCA_028646575.1 Pseudocheirus occidentalis | reverse complement strand
GGGGTGATGGGGGGAGGGTATAGGAGAGAGCTGACTGGGGGAGGGGGTATACAGTGGGATCACTGTTTTGGGGTGGTAAGTAGGGAAAAGATGGGGAGAACATTTGTAAATCAAAATCTCATGGAAATGAATGATGTAAAGTAAAAATAAACAAAAGTTTAGAATTAAAAAAAAAAGAAAATCACCTGTTTATATTCCTTGACCAATTATCTATTGGAAAATGACACTTGTTCTTATACATGTGTAGTAGTTCTACTTAATTTACTTCGTCTAATAATTTTACCTAATTTTTTCTATATGCTTTATATTTTTCTACTTATATGTACGTTGAATGACACTAGTAGAATCTAAACTCTTTGAGAGAAAAGATTTTAGTCATTATCTTTATAAATCTAGCACCAACCACAGTATCTCGTACATAGTATTTCCTAAATGTTTGGTTGAATTCAATGATTTTTTTCCCCCTTAAAAACAAAACAAAACTGGAAGGGACTTTGGGTTAAGGTGGTGGTGTGAAAGCTAGTAGAGGACTCCAGGCCTCTCAAATATGTTTCAGCAACTATCTAAGGAAAAAAACCTAGATAGAATAATGAGCAATAAATATGAAGAGCAATATCAATATATTACTTCATCCATGCTAGAATTTCACAAAAGACAGTTAAAAGCACTGAGCACTGGAAGGTTTTAGAAAGTCCAAATAAGCCCAGATGAAGAATTCTGAAATCCTTAAGAGCATATGTTTCAGGGATACCCTGATGGGACATAAACCCATAAAAACACCCAAAGTAGGAAGGCCCTTTTGGGACAGAAGGCCATGATACCTTAACTAGAGATGCCCTAGTAGAGAGAAAAGCCTATAGCAGCAAACAAACTAGGAAACCCTAGGTGGTAAGACACAATCTTGCCTATAATACCTATATTAAGGAGGCCCCAGTGGAGCATGGAAATCTAATGCATAACACTGAATGGAGATAGCTAACTACAGAATACTGAGCAGGGGTGCTAAAGCTTCACAGAGTTCTGAATGCGGATGTATTTGGAGAAGTAGATATCAATGGTGAGCAATCTTGGAATTGAGATTAGGAACAAGTAGGGACTGGATATTCCAACCAAAAATGTAAGAGGGATGGAAACTGACCTTGGTATAAAAACTCAAATCAGAAACTGAAAAGGTACATATGAATAAACAGAAGTAAACAAATACTGTAAAAAAATACTCTGGATAAAGAATTGAAGTAAGCAAATAGAGCTTAAAAGGGAAAAAAGTGACTTGGTCATAGGAATTACAAAAATATCAGGAAGAAATAAAGCAATAGGAAAAATGGAAATATAAATAAAAGATCTCAGTATTAGCAAATTGTAAGACTAATAACTGGTTTACTAGAGGAGGCAGAAAACTTTCCCCAAATAATAGATTCCATGAAAATTAAAATGGCACAAAAGGAAGTTGAAAAAGTTTGCATGAATACCTAGAAGAAATGAAACAATAGATTAAAAATCAAATCAAAGCTCTGGAAAAAAGAAAAGAAAAAAAATGGCATGGTAAAAAAAAAAAACATGGTAAAGCTTGGCCAAATATTGGCTTCCCTGAGAAATATAATAGACCAAACAGAAATCAGTGATTCTAAGAAAAAGCAATAAATATCAGAAAACAATTTGAAATGAAGGATGAAAAAGGAAGATATCTACTTTCAAAAACAACTAATTTGGAAAACAGGTCAAGAGATATACTTTAAGAATCATCAGACTCAACTACAATCAATGACCAAAAATAAAAATAAAACCAGAATACCAAATTTCAAGAAATTATAATTTAAAATGATATTTTTACTGAAATAAATATAATACTGAATAAACAAATAAAATAAATAAAATACTGAAATAAATAGAAATAAAAGTGAAACATAAAATCCACTGATTACCACCAGAAAGAACCCTACTACCCCCCAAAATGAAGCATTGTTGGCATAATCCAGAGATTTTATGTCAAAGTAAAATATTGCAAGAAAACAGAAGAAAAATTTAAAACTAAGGCTTCATAGTCAGTGTCCCAGAAGATCTGGTAATTACTACTATAATTAGAGCAAAATCTTAGAATATAATATTGTAAAATGAGGAAGATAAAGACATAAATAAAAATGGAAAAATTTAAGACCCATATCCTACAATCGAAAAGTGGACCTTTAAAAATATGCTGTTTGGGGAAGTTAGGTGGTGCAGTGAATAGAGCACCAGTCCTGGAGTCAGGAGGACCTCAGTTCAAATCAGGCATCAAACACTTGACACGCTTACTAGCTGTGTGACCTTGATTAAGTCACTTAACCCCAATTGCCTTCCCTTCCCCCCTCAAAAAACAAACAAGCAATAAAAATATATTGTTTAGTCATATTCAATTCTTCATAACCTTATGGACCATAGTGCAACAAGCTCATCTGTCCTCCATTATCTCCTGAAGTCTGTCCAAGCTCATGTTCATTGTTTCCATGACACTATCTATCCATCTCATCACCTACCATCCCCTTCTCCCCTTTCTTTCAGTCTTTTCCAGAATCAGAATGTTTTCCAGTGAGTTTCTAGAATATTTTCTTCTCGTTATGTAGCCAAAATATTTCATCTTCAACTTTAGTATTTTTCCTTCCAATGAATAGTCAGAGTTAATTTCTTTTAAGTATCGATTGATCTGATCTTGTTGCTCTCCAAAGAATGATTAATGAAAAGAACAGAGATGAGTAGAAGCTTTGAATCACATAGAGTCAAGGGACATGTAGAAATGCCAGTGTACTTGATCAGTATGATGAACCTAAATAATATTATATATATATATATATATATATATATATATATATATATATATGTATATATATGTATCCTTCAAATGGGGAGTCAAGAAGGGGGAAATTTACAGCTATATCCCAATTAGTATGAATTCCCCAAAGTGGTCACATTATTTGAATTAAATATATATATATATATATCCTCATAGGGAGAAAAAAAGTTTCCTTTCAAAATCCTAGTGTTTTCAAGAGTCATAGAAGGAATTTAATAAGAAAAACAGAAGAACTAGGGGTACTTTTTTGGTGGTTTGTTTGTTTTATGGTCTTAAAAGGGGGAAGTGGCAGTCATAATGTGAATTCATATTCTCTATTTACAAAAGGAATGGAAAAAGGAATATACTTAGGAAAAAATGAGGAAGTAGGTGATATAATTTACTGTGTTACAAAATTGGGCTATGTGAGAAAAATATACACAAATAGAGGAAGAATTCTAGAAAGGGGATATGACATGAATCTCATTCTTATCTGAACTGGACAGATACATAAAATATAAATGGGGCAGGTAGGTGGTGCAGTGAATAGAGCACTGGCCCTGGAGTCAGGAGGACCTGAGTTCAAAACTGGCCTCAGACACTTAACACAAAAACTATCCATGTGACCTTGGGCAAGTCACATAACCCCAATTGCCCTACCTTCCCTCTTCCAAAAAACAAACAAAATAAAAATAAAATATACGCAAAAATTTGGTGAAAGCAGTAGAATTAACAGAAAAATAGGCATAAATACAAAGAAAATGGAACTTAAGAGGGGTAGCAGAATCAGAAAGAAAATAGTTTCAAGCAAAATAAACTTCTACTTCAGAGAGAAGAGTGTCATAAGAAGGTAATAAAGAGGGTAAGGAGATAAAAATAGAGATAATACCAAAATAAAAGTAATAACAGTAGTCTTGTTCTGGGCAAAGATAAGGCAAAAGGGGCAGTCTAGTGGGGGGAAAAGTCTCTTCAATTACAAATCACTAGTGTTAAGAAAACTCCTTTGTTTTCACTATCTTTTTCCTTTCAAATGGGGAGTAAAGAAGGGGGGAATTTACAGCTATAGCCCAATTAGTATGAATAATGAATTCCCCAAAGTGGTCACATTATTTGAATTAAAATTGCATATTTCCAATGAGATGGAACCATTTGCTATATTTTACATAATTATAACTTTGAATAGTGTGAATTTGAATACATGTGTCTATTTCATAGGATTCATTATTCACACTAATCAGGACTGAGTATATAATAAGATATGATAGAGGAAACTATACAATTCATAGTCATAGCAATGAATGTAAATGAAATAAATTCACCCATAAAATGAAGGATAATGGAAGAATGGATTAGAAACCCAAATTTAAAAAAAAACACAGCTTATATGTGAAATATACTTGAAAAAATAAAGACATGTAATTAACATTTATTATACTCTATCAGAATTTATTATGATGTAGGTAATTTTTTTAAAAGGCAGGGAAAATAATTATGTTCTCAATCAAGGCAACAGTAGAAGGAGACTAGGCATTGAAAAGAGAGAGAGAGTTTACTTTAAACTCAAAGCCATTATAGACAATGAAATAATATTGTTGTGTAACATATATGGACCAAAGTACATAGCATCTATGGCTATAAAGGAAAGATTAATTGAATCACAGGGAGAAATTGTAAGCATTTTGGCACTTCAATATATTATTCTTGGACTTGGACAAATCTAATAAAAAAGATGAACAAGGACCTGAAAACAGTTTTAGAAAAGTTAGATATCCTAGAACTCTGGCAATTGCTGAATACAAATATGTGGGGAAAAATGTGTGTGTGTGTGTGTGTGTGTGTGTGTGTGTTCACATGCTCATGTGCTCATGTTTCTCAGTTGTTCATGGTACCTTTACAAAAGATATTAGGATGTGCTAGTACAAAAAATATTTAAACAAACATAAGCAGCAAAGCAAAAAAAGAAAAAAATATGGATCAAGTTCCTTAATATCAATACAAAAATATTTAATATTATATTAGGTACAGGGCTACAGAAGCATATTAAAATCATCATATACTTCTGGCAAGGTTGGATTTATATCAAAAATGCAGGAATGGATCAATATTAGGGAAATATAGATATTCTATGCGATATTAATAACAAAAACAAAAATACATTATTTTGTCAAGAAATATAGAAACAAAATCTTTTGACAAAATATCATGCCAATTTATGCTCAATACATTAAAAAGCACTGGGATAAATAGCATCTATCTAAAGGCAAAAATCTAACATTATCTATAATGTAGAAATGCTACAGGTTCTAAGAATCAAGGATAAAACAAGGTTGTTAATTTTCAACACTATTATTTACTATAATTCTTCAAATCCTAGACTTAGCAATAATAAGAGCAAATAATAAATAACTCTAATAAATTAAATGCCTACTATGTGCCAAGTAATGTGTGCTAAGTGCTTGGATGTACAAATAGAGGTGAAGGACAATTCCTATGTTCAGGGAACTTACAGTCTAATGGGGGAAATGACATGTATACAAATACATACAAAGCCAGCTATATATAGGATAAATAAGAGATAACAGAGAAAAGTAAAAATATTGAAATAAATCAAGAGAATGAACATAGTAAGGAAATCAATTTATTGTGATAGATGATTTTTTTACTGAAAGAATCATAAAGAGTCAACTAAAATTTAATTGAAATAAGTCAATTCAAAAGTAAAACATAAGGGAGAGACAGGTGATGCAATAAATAGAGCACCACGCTGGAGTCAGGAGGACCTGAGTTCAAATCTGACCTCAGGCAATTAACACATACTAGCCATGTGACTTTGGGCAAGTCACTTAACCACCATTGTCCAGCCTTTCCCCCCTCCAAAAAAGCAAAAAAAAAAAAGATGAAATAAATAATATTAATAATGTCTTTTTAAAAATTACCCATACAATCCTGCAAGAAGAGATCAAAGTCCAAGGAAGTTAATAGACCAATATTTCTAATGAATACTGACAAAATAATTAAATGCAAGTTTATCAAGGAGACTACAGCAACATATCACAAAGATTATAGAGCAATTCTTGTAGAAAAGTATCAGAAGCTAATAGAGTGCTTATCAAATAAGGAATGACTGGATTCAATAATTTATGAAGAATCAATTTCATGGAACATTATCGCACTCTAAAAAAATGACAGGTTAATTTCAGAGACCCCTTAGAAATGTTTTTATGGATTAATATATAGTTAGATGAGCAGAAGAAGAACAATGTATATATAATGTCTAAAGTATTATAACGAAAAACAACTTTGAAAGACTAAAACAACTACGACTGTAGAGAGTTATTAGCTGTTGTACTAGATGTGCAGAATTAGATATATGTCTTTGGGAATGGCCAATATATGAATTTCTTTTCCTTGACTGTGCTAAGTTATTATATGGAAATTTTTTTTGGTAGGAGGTAGAGTATTTGGTGTAATACAAAGGCACATGAGAGTGATTCCTTCCAAATAAATAAGAAAGAAAGGCATCAATACAACATTTAAAGCAAATGCACAAAAGATTCCAGATGATAAGGAGCGAAAACATACAAATAAACCATTCTCAAGGGATAAAATCCAGGCTCTCCATAACCATATTTTTAAAAGTTCAAAATAGCAAATACTTAGTTGAAACACAAATTAAAGCATCTCTGAGATTCCAACTCATACCCATAAATTTAGGAAAGCTGACAAAAAAGAAAAAAATCACACGTATTGGAGGGGCAACAGGAAAACAGGCACATTGATACATTGTTGGTAGAGATGTCAATTGATACAAACATTCTGGAAAGCAATTTGGAGCTAAGCTCAAAGTTACTGAACTATACATACCCTTTGAGGCAATGATAACATCCACTAGGCTATACCCCAAAAGAGATTTAAAAAAAAAAAACCAGGAAAATGTCTTATAAGTGCAAAAATATTTATAGCAGCTCTTTTTCTGTTTTCAAAGAACTGGAAACTGAGGAAGTTTCCATTATTTGGTACATTAATGTAATGGAATACTATTTCTGTAAAAAATGATGAGATTTTAGAGGGACCTGAAAAGACTTATTTGACCTGGTACAGAAGTGAAGAAAACCACGAGAATAATTTAGACTATATTAAAAACATTACAAACTCTAAGAAAATTAAGAACTCTGATCAATTCAAAGTTCAACCATAATTCTGGAGAACCAGTGATGAAGAATGATACCTACCTTCTGACAGTGAGATAATGAACTAAATAAGAAAAATGAAAAAGAAATTCACTTTTAGAGATAGACATAAAAAATTAAAATTAAAAAATAAAGGACTGAAGAGATCAGAGCCAGGATTCAGAGGGTAACAAAGACAAATGAAATAGCTTGGGAACCGATGTGCTATACTGAGTAAATATGTACTTAAAAAAACAAAAGTAGGTAATAAAAATTTGTAGTCTCATATAGAATCCTTTTTTTTGTATATGAAAATATTCATTTGGTTTTGCTTGTCAAGTTTAGGAAAATAATAAGATAAACAAATATATTAAAAAGACCAGATGAGATCTTGGATTTCTCTGCCATAACCAATTCAATTAATGTATTTATTATAATAATTGTCATAAATTTTGATATTTTAATATCATTGTCACTTCTTAATGATTTTCCCCTAACATACAATCCTTTCTTAAGACAAAGAAATATAGTTAAACAAAACAAATCAAAACATTGACTATGTCTGCCAATTAATGCCTCATTCTTCAAATTTACTCCACCATCTTCCTGCCAAGAGAAGAGGGGCATATTTTACTGCCAGGCCTGTGAAGTGAGGATTGGTCACGGCATTGATCAGAAGCATGATGTCTTTCAATATTGTTTTCCTTTACGTTAATGCAGTCACTATGTAAATTGTTTTCTTGGTTCTGGATGCCATGCTCCACATTAGTTCAAACAAGTCTTTCCAAGTTACTCTGAATTCTTCATATTTTTTTCATTTCTTATGGCAAATAGCATTCCATTACATGCATGCATCACAATTTGTTCATCCATTTCAGAATCAATGACAACCATTTTCCTTCAAGTTTGTGTATATGTGTTTGCTACCATGAAAGTGCTACCATTTTTTTGTATATATGTGTTAAGATCTGTTTTAACCCCCTGGGGACATATGACCTTGGGATGAATTTGAATTCTTCTTACCAATATGGGTCAATACTTCCTCTGCAATTTATGATCTTAAAGAGTTCTCTGAGGCACAGTGAGGTTATCTGCCTAGAGTCACATAGTATGTGTTAGAAACCAGACTAGAATAGAGGTCTTCTTGACTACCAGGCTTTCTTTTCACTATAGCATGCTGCATTTCCTAACTTAGTTATAAGAACTTCATCAGACATATTTGATGTAAAGACATCCCCCCAGCTGATGGCTTCATTTATTGTAACTCCATTAAGCTTTTGTGCAGAAATCATTTAATTTAATTTATATGTTTTCCCTTTTATCTTCTTGTATCCCTTGTTTTCTCCCATAGTTGCAGAAAGTACCTCCTTGCATTTCCCCCTAATATTTTTCAAATAATGTGACCTTTTATATTTAGGTCACATGTCTTTTTTAGAGATTATTGTAGTATATGGTTGAAAGTATCAGTCTAAATATATGTAATGGTAATGAGAATTTGAAGATCTTCTTTGTCTCTTAAGAAACCTAAGGGAATTTGAAGACCTTCTCTGCTTTTAAAATAAACTCTGCCCCCAATAAGCTGAATGAAATTACATGGAGCCTGTGGTAGGAAGAATTTGCTGAAGGATGGAACAGAGCCCACAGGAAGATCGTAGTCAAAACAGTTAGACGGTGGGAGGAGAGAGGACAACAGGCAAGCAGACAGTTAGACTTGTGAGTAAATGTTGGTTTGTGGGAAGGCCAAAATATTTTGTGGCTCTCTATGCTGTTGTGACTTATTAACTTCTTTGCTACTATGATGGAATCAACTTACTGGTTTTGGGATTCAATGGTGTGGTGTCTGAATAAATGTTTTGTTTCTGTTTTATATGTGGACAGTCTGTTATATTTTGTGATTGAGCACCATGCACGTACATTTATAGTGACTGTGGGCATTGTGAATATTGCATTGGCACTACAATATACTTTCTCACAAACTGTCCAATTGCTATAACATTTTCCTAGCTGTTTTTGTTAAATAGGGTGTCATATCTAGTAGTTTTTGCTCTTGGTTTTATCAAATACCAAATCAAAATGTTCAATTGATTCTGGGTTTTACTTACCTAGTCTGTTCCAGTCACCAGCCTTTCTATTTTTTAAGCAGTTCTAATAAAATGTGGTGATTATTACCTTTTGAGGTAGTTTGTGATATATTAATGCTAGACCCCTTTAACTTCTGCTTTTTTCATTATTGCTTTTTATATTCTTACCATTTGTTCCACTAATATTTTTTTTATTTTTAAAAATAATTTCATTGGTTTGGCAGTAAATCTATAAATGGAATTTGGTAGTATTACCATATTTGTTATATTGGCTTGGCCCAACCATGAATTAAGGTCTCTCTAATTATTTAAAGCATTCTTTATTTCTACAAAATGTTGTCTTCTAGTTCAATCTGTCAGCAAGGATTAAGTAAGCAATTATTGTGTGCAAGGCATTGAAAATACAAAGATCAAAAAAGGAAACAATCCTTGTTCTGAGTACATTTAGATACCATGTATGTGTTTATGCACAATAAACATATACATATATAATAAATGGTACAGCTAGGTGGCACAGAGGATAGACTGAGGGCCTGGAATCAGGAAGATCTTAATTCAAATCCAGCCTCAGACACTAGCTGTGTGACCCTGGGAGAGTCACTTAACCCTGTTTGCCTCAGTTTCTTCATCTGTAAAATGAACTGGAAAAGGAAATGGCAGACTACTCCAATATCTTTGCAAAAAGCAAAAAACAAAACCCACATGGGGTCACAATGAGTTGGATAGAACTGGACATGAAAGACTAAACAATAATATAACAAACACAAAATGAATTCAAGGTAGTTAAATACAATGTTGTCAGGTATTTAGGGAACTAGCACTTGAGGGAGTTAATGAAAGTTTTTTTTTTTTTGGATAATTGCATGCTTGATTATATTTCGAAGGAAGTGAGGGATTGCATTCTCTGAGGTAGAGATGAGTCATTGGGAATACCAAGTGCTGAGACATTGGGATGGAAGATGGAGTGTCATGTATGAGTCACAGAGAGGTCAGTTTGGCTAGATTAACTTTAGAATGCATGAGGAAGAAATTTAAGTTAGGTTGGAACTAAGTTATAAAGAGCTTGAAAACTAAACAAATCTTTCAGAATTGTTTGTTTTTACAATGCTGTTGCTATAGCATTATGCAAATGGAGTCCAAAGTTATCAATGATCTATTCATCATAAACCTAGTGACTCAGTCCTCATTCTTTTCTTTTTATCTCTATGAAACCTTTGACACTGTGAATCCCTTTCCTATCCTTAATACTCTTCTTTCTAGTCATTCTCTTACCTGTCTGCCACCTCCTTCTTAAGACTACTTTCTTGAACAGCCTCAAGTCTGAGCCTCTTCCTTTTCCCTCTATAATATTTCATTTGGTGACCTCATCAGCTCCCATAAATTTAATTTATTCAATTAATCTTCTTCAAAGATGGTTTTTGAATCTACTTATCCAGTTGTATCTTTTACTCTGACCTCCAGCTTCTCATTCATTCACTTTACTCCTAAGGTGTTCAACTTCTTAACTTTTTTATTTATGTTGAAGGCACTATCATCATCACAGGCACAAAAGAACGAACATAGGTCTCATCCTCAACTCCTCACTCCCTCACATATCTAATTTGTTGCCAAGTCATGTCAATTCTGCCTTTGTTAACATCTCTAGAATATGTTCCTTTCTTCCCTCTGGCACTGCTACTACTCCTGTGTAGGTTCTCACAGCCTCATACCTGGACTACTGCAAAATGGCCTGCTAGTTGGTCTCTCCTCACTCCAGTCCATCCTCCACTCACCTGTCAAATGTATCTTTCTAAAGTGCAAGCATGTCCATGTCACATCTATGTCCAATAAATTCCAGTAGCTTCATGTTGCTTTGAGGATTAAATGCAAAATCCTCTGTTTGGCCACTCTCCACAGATACTATGATTCAATGACACTGACCTCCTTGCTGTTTCTTAAACAGTATACTCCATCTCCTGACTCTGGACATTTTCTCTTACTTTCCCCTCTACCTGGAATTCTCTCTCTCCTCATCTCTGTCTCCTGGGTTTCTTGGTTTCTTTCAAATCCAAGTTCAAATTCTATCCTCTGTATGAAGCCTTCCCTCTTAATTCTGATGTCTCCCTTCTTTTGATTATATTCAATTTATCACATATGTGTACATATATATGTGCATCATTATATATATATATATATATATATATATATATATATATATATATATATCTTAGTTGATTTTTATATGTTGTTCCCATCATACTGAATTCTTAAAAGTTAGAACTTTATTTTATTTCTTGCTTTTTTATACTCAGGGATTAGCATGGTGTGGTTTTTTTTTTTTGGCACATAGTAAATGCTTAATAAAAGCTTGTTAAATTGATTTAACTACTGGTATACATTGTTTTTTCTGGTTCTCTTTGATACACTCTGAATGATTGTAAAGCCAAGCATGATCAGCTTTCCAGAGGACTGCTGCTATGAACAGCTTCAAGGTTCTGATTACATAATATAGTGAACTCTCTGTTTATTCAGCAGTAAATTGAAGCAAAACATTCACAGAAATCAAAGTAGAGCATTCACAATGTTATGACATAACAACTTATCACTAAAATGGCCACATAGTTTTCACCAAAGTGGCCACATAGTTTTAAATAAAATACATTCATTTAGTAACTCAATCATTTAGTAAATCTTTAATTCAATCATCTTTAAGGAGGCTTGTCTCCTTAATGGACACCAAGTATAAAGGTCAAAGTTCTCCACCCCTAGATCACAGTAAATCATAATCTTAATCAGCATCAGGTACCCAAGAAGAAATCTTTTCATCTTGACTTGAGGCTGGCTCTCAACTTCCATGATTCCATCTCCAGCCTGAATCTACACAACTGTCACCTGGGTTCAAAGGCAGGCAGCTCCCAGTTCCTTGTCCAGCTCCTTGTCCAGTTCTTCATCCAATTCCCATTCCACATTGAAGTTTACATTTTCCAGCCCACCTCAAGCCCTTCACAGTTCTTGTTTCTTGGAAGACAAAGCTGAACAGACCCACAATAATATTCACACACATTGCTGGCACCATCATCAATTCACTTTCAGCTTGTGAAATGAACTCAGACCCACCAACAAGGTCTGATAAATCAACACAAATAATCAGTATAGAAATTAACACAGACCCACACACAAGGTCCAAGAAGTCACTACAAATCATCAGTAAAGTCCCAGGAGTTCCAAAACACTCCTCCAGGACTTTTGTAAACAGACAACCAGAAAATCCTCTTTCAGGGATTTCAGTAAGGTTCCAGGGCTTCTGTAGAAAGTATCGCAAATCAACACAGACCAAATAGACAAACATAGAGTGCTGGAATACCACAAGTTTTCTTCTTTTCCACCACAAGAGCTCCATTCTCAGTTCTGCGCTCTCTTGCCTGGGTGTCTCCTTATGTATGGTCATTAGCTCCTCCCCTTTCTGTTGTATCAGCAACAGGAGTTTACAGGTTCTAAGGTTCACAACTTGTGGGGTACACAAGTTCTGCTTCTCAATCATGGGCAAGACTCAGGAGAAACTTGAACTGAAACAAGGTGTTGTAATGCCAGGCAGAAGCATCCAAAAGAATGCTGCTGTGAACAGCTTTCAAGGTTCTGATTACATAATATAGCAAGCTCTCTATTTATTCAAAAACAAATCAAAGCAAAACATTCACAGAAAATCAAGGTACAGCATTCACAGTATTACAACTTATCACTGAAAATCAAAACACAGCATTCACAACAACTTATTAGTGAAATTTTCACCACAGTCACATAGTTTAGAACAAAGAACAATCATTTAGTAAATCAATCACTTAGTAACTCACTCATTCAATCAACTCAATCATTTAGTCATCCTTATGGAGGCTTGCCTCCTTAAGAGTCACAAAATACAACAGTCAAAGTTCTCTACTCATGGGACACACTAGGTTACAAATCAGTCACTATTCAGTCATCATTCACTATTCAATCATGAGAAAATACACAGGCTATCCACCCCTCGGTCACAAGTAAATCACAATCTTCTCAGTCAGTACACAGGGTCCAAGTAAAGTCTTCTTTCACCTTGACTTGGGATATGCTCTCAGATTCCCTGGATACCCTTCCATGGTCTCAACTCCTACCTGGATTCCCCAAACTGTCACCTGGGTTCAAAGGCAGACAGCTCCCAGCTCCTTGTCTAGCTCTCCATGCAGTTCATGTCCCACACTGAAGCTCACAATGTCCTTTCCATCTTAAACCCTTCACAGTCTCTATCCTTGAGAAGTCAAGTCTTAGCAAATTTCACAAACAGACAAAATTCCAACACCACAGTCATGCTTCCTCAGCCTTTTGCAGTTCTGGCTGGTCCTTGGAAATCCTCAGCACTCCTCAGCAGCTCCAATTGGCCCTCAGAAGAAGCTCAACCACCACAAGTTCCCAGGAAATTCTGACTTTCCCAGCTAGTGTTTTTCCTTATATACAGTGTTACTCCTCCCTGTTTGGCCCCTTGCTGTGACATCAGCAACAGTAGTTCATACCTTCTGTTTCTTTAACAGAAGCTTAATTTGAAACTAGGTGCTAAGTACCTGTTAGCTTAGCAATACAAAGGGATCTTCAAATTTTGTTTCCATTACAGGTGTCAACTAAATAGCTGAAAAAAGGTATTAACTACTTTGCTTGCCATTACAATGAGTTTGTTTAATTCTTCCCAAATTTATGTGAAATTGTCCACTTCATTGATTCTTTTAGCAAAATAATATTTCACTGTATTCATATTTGATATTTGGTCCTGTAATTGTGATCATTCCCCAATTGATGGACACTACCTTAGTTTCAAATTCTTTTAGAGTAAAAAAAAAGTACTATAAATATTTGTCTATATATATAGGAAATTTCACTCTTACTTTGATTTCTTTTGGGTAAGAACTTAGTAATGGTGTCATTGGGTCAAAAAGTATACATGATGTAGTAACTTTTGGGGGGAGGATGTAAATCCAAATCACTTTCCATAGTAGCTGTATGTGTTCATAGATCACCAACTGTGCATCACTTTCCTATTCCCCTGCAACATTTGTAAATTTATTTTTTTGATCACCTTTGCCAACCTATTAGTTGTAAGATAGAAACTCAAAGTTCTTTTACTTTGATTTGTCTAGGTATTAGTGATTTGATTTTTTTTAGCTGTTAAACTACTTGTTCATATTATTTGGCCATTTATCAATTTCAGGAGTGGCTTTCAGTATTTTATATTTGAATCAGTTTTTTTTTAGAAATAAGACTTATCAGATAAACTTCAAAGATTAGTTTTTCTGCCAGTTAATTGTTCCCCTTCTAATTTTAACTTCATTAAGTATGTTTGAACAAAAACCTAAAAAATTTTATGTAATTATAATTATCCATTTTATCTTCTATGTCCTCCCTGTTCCTTTTTCAGTCATACATTCTTCTTTTGTTGATCCAAAATCTCATTCTTTTGTGCTCTCCAAATTTATTAATAATGTGACCTTCTATGTCTAGATAGTGTATCTATTTGTTGTTTATCTTGGTGGGTGAATATGTAAAAGTATGTATTATATGCAAGTGATATATTAATGTGATAATTTTGTAGAATTCATAAATAATATATGTATTATGTAATACCTATATACTTTGAAGTTAGATTTTTTTTTTTACAACTTTATCTTTGATATATAAAAGATGAATATTCTTCCTTTACCTTAGAATGTTTGGGGAAGACTTCTAGTGTTTTTACATTACATATATTGTTAGCCCTGGTGATAGTACGTGTATAAACTTGTTGTATTCTCACAACAATCCTTTGACACAGGTACTATTATTATTATCCCTAGAAGAGAAACTTGAGATTGAGAGATTACATGACTTTCCCAGAGTGATATAGCTAATAAATATCTGAGGTGGAATTCAAACATAGGTCTTCTTGACCCCAAATTTGGCACTCTTTCTACCACCACCACCTCATACCCTTACTTACTTTACAGGCTTAGACTTCTAAACTTAGAGTTAAATGTATAGTTTTTTTTTTTACAATTTGTCATCTATGGTATGATGTGAGGAAAAAAGGTAATATTTTCTGCCTAAAAATATATCCCTTTATGGCCTCTCACATTGCCTAATATTCTGTCATTAGAAGTTATTTTCCTATATTTTGGAAGGCTTAATGATTTTTAAGTTTTTTTACTGAAATGAAAATGTACCTTCAAATGACCATTAGTATATTGAGTACTACATTTGCCTGGAAAATAAATGAACATGAAGAGAACATGAAAATATGGAAACCTGAAAGAAAATATAGAAAATGAAAGTCACTTTTAATATTCAATATTTAAAATTTAAGTAATGATTACTCTAATGTAACAAAAAAATCAGAGCATGAAGAATTACTAAACATTTAATTTCCTTCATGAAGAAAAAGATATATTCTTCAAGTTAGTTAAAAGAGGCTCTATTATTCAAGTTTCATAATCTTTTTTCTTTCTCATTAGTAACAGGCATAATTACTCTGCTTCAGCCTTTGACTCTTGACAACTCAAATCGTCCCAATGCCTATCCTTTGGAAATCGAGGTCAAAGATAATGGAAACAATACTAGCTCCTACTTCTTTACAATTTTTGTAGAGAATGTAGATGATCCTGTTATCTGTGATCCTGGATTTTCTACTGGAGGAGGTATGTTAGTCTTCAAAGTTCACAACAAAGATTAATGTTCTATGATAGGTTTTTGAAAGAAGACAACCAAAATGGATATTGAAATGGTAAGGTTAAGAGGGTGAGAATTTCACATTTTGAAAATAGCACTTCTAGTTATGGATTAAATGTCTCAAGTATCACATAATTCCTTCATCTTCTTTCTTCAGTTTTTTTTAACTAGTGGATTCCTTCTACATTTCCAAGGTGGACAAAAGCAGCATTAAAGGGAAACATGTGAGCCTGGGAGAAGCCACTGCAACTCCAGGGTGGAGCAGAATGTGTTACTCTAATTGAGTCAAGATCAAGCTGACTGTTTTTTCCTCCCATATGGGGTTGACTGTCTGCATCCCATATAACAATGCAGGCCAATAATAGTAGCAATAGAAACAGCACCCAATTCATTGTGATGAATAGTGTATCTTCGGATCTTTCTTTAAGGTCATTCCTCCTTACTTCAGCTAGGACACTGGGATGATTTTTTATTTCATATTTTATTTTTTCTGAATTACGTGTAAAACAATTTTAAACTTGTGTTAGTAAAACCTTTAGAGTTCCAAATTCTATCCCTTCCCATCTATACTCCTCACTGTCACTGAGAAGGAAAGCAATTTGAGATAGGTTATACACATTCAGTCACGGAAAACAAATTTCCATGTTAGTCATGTTTTAAAAGACAGACCAAGAAAAAAAATAAAAACCAAAACAAGAACAATGAAGAAATAAGAAAAAGTGTGCTTCTATGTGTTTTCATATCTCTGGAGATAGATAGCACATCTTATAACTCCTCCAGAATTGTCTTGGATCACTGTATTACTGAGAATAACTAAGTCATTCACACTTCATCATCATATAATACTGCTGTTACTCTATAAAATGTTATCCTGGTTCTTTCTGTTTCACTTTGTATCAGTTCATCTAAGTCTTTCCAGGTTTTCTGAGAGCACCCTGCTCATCATTTCTTATAGCACAACAGCATTGTATCACAATCATATACAACAGTTTGTTTAGTCATTCTGCAGCTGATGGGCATCCCATCAATTTCCAGTTCTTTGCCATCATGAAAAGAGCTGCTATAAGTATATCTTTAGATGCAGGTCTCTTTCCTTTTGTTTTTTCTCTCTTTGAGATAGAAATATAGTAGTGGTATTGCTTTGTCAAATGGTATACATGGTTTTATAGTGCTTTGAGAATAGTTCCAAACTGCTCTACAGTGTGGTTGAAACACCATACTAATTTTTTAAAGAATTATTTTTTTTCAGTGAGCTTTTACACCTTCTTTTATATTTGACCAATTCTACTTTTTAAGAAATACTAGTCTGCAGTGATTTTTTTGTACCTCTTTTTCCATTTGGCCAATTTTGTTTTCTAAGGAGTTCTTCTCTTCAAAGAATTTTTGTCTATTTCTATTTGATCAATTCTGCTTTTCCAGACATTCTTCTCTTATTTGGATTTTTGGACCTCTTTTATCTTTCAGACTATTATGTTTTTCAGGTGTACTTTTCTTCAGTAATTTTGTGCCTACTTTACCAAGCTATTGACTTTTTTCTCCATGATTTTCTTGTATCACTTTCATTTCTCATCCCATTTCCCCCACTATCTCTCTTTTAAAAAAATTAACTTTTGTGTTTATTTTTAATTTATATCATTAATTTCCACAAGATTTTGAGTTACAAATTTTCTCCCCAACTTTCCCCTACCTACTACCCCAAAACAGCAATGCTACTGAATACCCAATTCAGAGTGTATGCCATTTACTCCCTAAGCCAAATTAAGTGAGCGTAAGGCTGGCCCATTCCTTTTTGCCTTCCTGTTCCTCCCCTCCATTGTAATAGTTATGCCTTGCCTTTTCTCTATGGAATAATTTACCCCATTCTGTCTCTCCCCATCTCCTCTCATTATATTCCTCTCTCACCTCTCAATTTCACCTTTTAAATATCATCCCTTCCTATTCAATTGCTCCTGTGTCCTCTGTCTATGTATATCTATACACATATTTATCTACACTCACACATGTATTCATACACATATATGCCCTCCTGTATAGACATATATGTATACATACATATACACACATTTATATTCCCTTCAACTATCCTCATACAGAGAAAAGTTTCATAATTTATAATGATCATTTTTCCATGTAGGCATGTAAATAGTTCAGTTTTGATAAGTTCCTTATGATTTCTCTGTTTACCTTCTCATGCTTCTCTTGCTTCTTGTATTTGAATGTCAAATTTTTTATTTAATTCTGTTTTTTTCATCAAGAATGCTTGAAAAGGGGCGGCTAGGTGGTGCAGTGAATAGAGCACCAGCCCTGGAGTCGGGAGTACCTGAGTTCAAATCCAGCCTCAGACACTTAACACACACACACACACAAAAAACCTAGCTGTGTGACCTTGGACAAGTCACTTAACCCCAATTGCCCTCCAAAAAAAAAAAGCAAAAAAAAAAAAAGAATACTCTCCTCTCTTGGGGCGGCTAGGTGGCGCAGTGAATAGAGCACCGGCCCTGGAGTCAGGAGTACCTGAGTTCAAATCCAGCCTCAGACACTTAACACAAAAAACTAGCCGTGTGACCTTGGGCAAGTCACTTAACCCCAACTGCCTTCCAAAAAAAATCCTTCTTGGACTCCTCCATGGCCTGTAACTAGTTTATATTTTTCTTGGAAGCTTTTGGTACAGGAGTTCTGACTGTGTCGTCTTCCTCCAATTCCATGCTTTGATCCATTTTGTCCCCAAAAAAGGAATCTAAAGTTGGATGGCTGTGCTTGCTTGCTTTCCTTTGCTTGCTCATGTTGCCAGTCAATTACTTGACTTTTGAACTCTTTGCCACAGTAGAACTCTGCTTCCAGAGAGGAGAGCTTTGTCCCAAATCTCTGGGATTTTCACAGCTTCTAGAGCTATTAGGAGGGTGATGTCTCTACAGCCCCCACCAGCTTAGGCTCACTGATCACACACATCAGGACCACCAACCAAGACTGCAATCCTGAGCCAGGCTGGTTAAGACAAGAGCGCTTAACCTCTGAATGGTCACTTCCCCCCCCCCCCACTCCCTGCTTTCCTGAATGATCTGCACGCTGGGAGCTCTGAAGCAACCACATGGAGGCAGCTACAGGGCCAAGGCTTCAGCTGCTTCTCACTCCAGGGGTAGAGGGTAGACTGCACTCCAATCCCTCCTGATGTGGGAGAGTTCCACTGACCTTTTACTTAGTTTTTGGTATTTATGGGTTGATACTTCTGGAACCTGCTAGGCTGCCTTCAGTGGTAGATTTGTTTCTCTCTGTTACTTTGTAGGTTATGTAGCTCTAAAATTCATTTAGTCATATTTTATGGGTACTTGAGGTGGTTATTGGGGGGAGCCATAGAGTATTTATGCTTCTCTGCTGCCATCTTGATTACTCCACCCACTATCTCTCTTAAATTGATTTTAAAAAATCCTTTCTGAGCTCTTCTGTTGGCAGAGACCAGTTCATGTTTTACTTTGTGGCTTTTCGATGTAGCAGTTTTGACTTTGTTTTCTTCTTCTGAGTTTGTGTGTTGTTCATCCTTTTCACCATAGTAACTTTCTATATAGTCAGGGTCTTTTTTACTGTTTACTCATTTTTTCCTGCCTGTTTTTTGACAAATGAAAGTGGGGCTCTACTCCAGAGTGGAGGGTGTACTGTCCCAATATTTAGTTTTCTGTGCATCTGCTTTCAGAGATAGTTCTGCAGGTTTTTTGAGGGTGGATTTGTTCTTGGTTCTTCAACGTGGTACATTCTAGGGAGAGATGTATTTACTACTTTCCTGGTCTCTCCTCAGGTCTATGAGTGACCATGACTACTCTTTTCCATTATGGAACTGTGACTAGAGTCTCAGCTCCCCTGTGGACTCATGCTCTGGTGTGCTAGTAATCCTGTTCATCCTGAGACTCCTGTGATGCATATCTAAGTATGAGCAATGTAACAGAGTCCTACCCTTGGTGCCTCCCTAATCTCCTTTTGACCAGTTGTCTGAACCCCCATCCCCATCATCTGTGGACTGAGAGATATGGAAACCACCGTTGATTCAGTTGCCTCTAAGACCTACTACTAGTATGCTTGAATGTGGTCTGATTGTACTGGACTGTGTTCCACTCTCACCCTGGTGCAACACACCTTTTCTGCCTACCTTAGTTGTCTTAGCTGGAAAATTGTTTCACCCTGTCTTTTTGTGAGATCTGTTGCTCTAAAATTTTTTGGAGGATTATTTAAAGTTGTTTGGAGGAGTTTTGAGGAGAGCTCAGGCATATACTTGCCTTCCTCACCATTTTGTCTCTGTGCTCCCTTCTCCACTACATCTATTTTTAGGAATCATGAGAAGGTTATTTTTACATCTTTATTCATAGAATTTTAGTGTACAAATGTGGTCAATCTGCCTCAACTCAAACAAAATGCAGATCACTAACTTGGAATATCTGCTTCTAAATGGTATCACATATACCTCAAGGTCTAAACAAGATAAAATAACTAAGCCAAACCAATACACTCAAAGATTCTACAAAAGTCACAATATATGATTATGAAATTCAAACTTGGTGGCTTTCCTGCTATGATAGCGATCCTTTGTTTCAATGCATTTGTCCCTTATTACGGTATCTGTCTTTTGATTTCTGTTTTTTTTTTTCATTTCTGGCATAACACTAAGCAAGAATTCTCTAATTAAAGAGATCCATTTGTTGGATCTCACTTAATAGAATAGATCATATCACTCTACATTGAGATGCAGTGTACGCATTTTTCAGTTTCTCTCAGGTTGCTAAGAGAGGTAAAGAGGCTGTGGAAATGCAAGAGGGTGTGTGTGTGCATGCATGCATGCGTGCGTGTGTGTGTGTATGTGTGTGTATGCATCCGTATGTGTTCTATTGCCTTCTAAGCGGTGGGAGAGCAGATATGGAGGAAACAGTTGGCTATCCAAGAGTTTGACATGAATGAATCAAACAATTCTACAGCTGTTTTGAGGGGTGGATCATGTCTCAGTGACCACCCACATTCTGCTCAGCATGACTGGCCATTTAAACACCCTCTCACTCTACGCTTGGCCAAATCTGGAAGTATGTAAAAGAAGGTGCACAAGGATGCTGAGAGATGTTGGCTAGCCTGGAAAGCAAGGCATCATCAAAACAGCTGTGATGTTTCTCAGTTAAGATCCTGCAATGAAAGAATAAAGGTTAGCAGCAGGACCGGTCTCAAATAAGAAATAGAAGTGGTAGTAATCTACTTTATTAGTCATAATGGTTTCTGTAATGGTTTAGGTATCTCTGTAGTTATTCCTGAAAACATTCCAGCATCTGCTTTCATATACATGATTCTTGCAAGAGATCCAGACCCAGGTCAAGAGGTTGAAGTAAGTTCGTACTCATTTAAAATGACTTTTCTTGTTGATTTATTTTTTTCCTATCTTCCATATTGAGTATAAAATTCTTTTAATAATGAACATGAAATCATTTTAGTTCGTATTTTCTATGTCAAATTTTAGAAATTTTATGTTTCCATAGAATAAGTATAATGCATTTTGAAAAGAAAAGGCAATAAACTGTCATAGATGGACTGAGAACACTATGTAAAAATTGTGCTCACATTTATTTTCATCCATTTTATTACATTTACACAAACTGATCAAATATCCTTTCATGTTTCATTTTCTTTTATACATCCCACTTCAGACATATTTTCTTTATTACACATGCAATTTCCATAAAAGTATTCTGGATCTTTACGTGCTTTCTGTTTTCAATGTTCTGTAGGATTAATCAAGAAGGGATGACAACATAGTTACAGATTAGCAAGGGTTGGAGGAATAAAATATAGAACAATTTAACTACATTAGATTTTCCCATGATTTTATAAAGTAAGAATGGTCTATATTCTAAGTATAGCAATAAAAAGTTATCTAATCTCTTAGATTATATATTGCATGATAAATTATATTCCTACACTGAGACATAATATTCTTTCATGTAAAGTCTCTGTAGAATTAAAAATCAAGTCCCTAGCCTTTTTAAGTTACTTTGAGCTTCTATTGCAGCAATCAATTGGAAATTATTTGTCACTGAATTCCTGTTGCTATTTGAGAAGTGGTTCAGTGAAGTATGGTTTAGGTCATCACCAGCAAGTTGACCCCTAGGTGTTTTTTTGGATGGATTTCTCTGATCTCATCTCATCAACGTATATTTTTCCCCTCTAACTATCCAGACTGTGACACATCCATCCCGTTCTTTCTCACTCTTGTACATTTCCCCTCATAATTTCACTACAAAGATTTCTTTCAACATGCCAGTGCCTCTCACTATTATCTTGAAATTGCAACAATACTAGTAGAGCCCATTGGCTGTCCCCTGATTATTCCTCACTTTTACCACGTGACAGCTTTTCACTTTTCCAATTCTCTCCCAGTGATGCTTATTATATACGTCTGTCTTTCTGTCTCTGTGTAAATACACAAAATTCCTTTCTTAGTATTTATAAATAAGTTTAGACAGATATCACACATACACACATATATGAAATATACTTATACATGTACATATACATATAAATAAACAGGAAAAGAGCTTGTCTTTGGAAAATTACAGTGTTATTTTAATGACTCCAAACTTCTTTATGAAAAAAGTCCCATCTTCTTAATACTGATATTCTTATTCTTGTTGAATGACCACAAGACATAAAACTATATTGTCTTAGGGATTGCTTGCTGTGTTTGGTTACTAGTGATGATAGGCACTGAATAATGTCACAGCAAAAAATGAAAACAAAGAGTGTATTTTGTAAGCAGAAAATTAGTGGTGACTGACTTAGGAATAATTTCATAATTAGCTGTTCATGTGGAGTCAGATGATCCACTGGTTAAAGAAACACTGAAACTGATATCAGAGTAAATGGAAGGGTAAGGATGAGAAGACATTGTGTGCAGTTAGCTGCTCTAAATGAGCCTGTTTAAATCATCTGTTAATCCTGAAGAATAGGACATGAACAAAAGAAAAAACAATGTTGACATATATTATAACCATTTTTGTTAATTTTAAGTAATGAAAGACGATTGTCACATTGCTGAGAACAGAAAATGCTAAGAGACTACTGAGCCAAAGATTTGATCTCCTTCTCAAATGAAAATTCATAGCAAACCAACACATGGATTTAGAGTACAAGTTCATTTGTAATCCATTATGGGGAAAACTAACAGAAGTAGTGATTCATATCATCTCACAAAGAAGCAAAGAAGGACAAAAGGAAGGATGGAAAGAAGGAAGGAAGGAAAGAGAAAGAAAGAAAGAAAAAAGAAAGAAGGAGAAGGAAGGAAAAGAAATTGTATAAAGAAAGTTATAATGAACAAACTTGTCCTTGAGGAAGAAAAAAGAAAATGCACTACTCTTCCTTCTTTGTAAAGGTCAGGGATTATATCAGTCAAACACTTTATATAGTACAGTTTTGCTGAAATTCTTTTCCTTTGTTTTTATTTTTAGTTAGTTTGTTTTAATGAGGGATATTTCATAGAGTAGGATGGTGAAGGGATATATTCTGGAATGATGGTAATTTTTAAAAAGATATCAATAGAAATTAAAAGATTACATTTTCAAAAAAAAATCTCATATAGAGGAAATTTCCAAAAGAATCTAATATATAATAGTAACCCCCTCCCCTGTCTCCTTCCCCACATTGGCACTTGAAAAGATATCAGCAACTACAGATAATTTTTAAAAAATATTCTCACAATGCAGATTTTCATAAGAATGATTTATGCAGGCATTGTGAGTATCCAAAAAAACCCCTCAAAAATGAAAGAAGCAGGGTTTTATAGGTGATTTTCTAGTCAGCTACATCCCCATAGTAATAGAACAAAGAGATATTCAGAATAACTGTAAGAGTATTCTGCCTTTTTTCACTGGTTTTCAACATAATTTGATATAGTAAAACAAAATACTACCTAAAACTCTTCTCAAAGCAATTGCTTTCCAAATCATTAAGAACATAAATGATTTTGTGATGATGCCAACAATCTTTTTTTCTACTGTATCAACTACTTGATTATAGCATGAAGCAAATGATAAAATGAGAAGACAGCTTCACTTAAATAATTTATAAATACCATGGAAGATATGTTATATATAATCAAGATAGAAATATTCTCTATTAATGACGAATTTCTCTATATATACCTTTCAATGAATATCATTATGCTGTTTGTATAAAGTGCTACAACGCCACAGGTTCTCCTGAACAAAATTCTGTTATTTAGGAAACGTTTAGTAATTCATACCGCAAGAAACAAATTATGTTAAAATGCATATTGCCCAATTCATGATCTTCTGTTGAAAGAGTAGCCCTTTGAATGAATGTATAAAGAAACAGTCATTGGAGAAATACTGCAATTAGAAAATGAATTGGGCCCAGAACTAAAGAGAAAGAGCAAATCAAGGTAGATTACTTTAAGGAAACTGCTAAATGTTCTCTATGACATGATTGAAATGCTCCCTGTTTTTTAACACTAATATCTTCCTAGAGATAGTTTATGGCCATGAATCGTGGAAAAAGAACTTAAAAGGCAAGTGACCCAAAGGAATGATCAGTAGTGGTATCAAGAAGTCTATGGTGTATGACCAACTGTGTAAAAATAATATTGGAAATTTATAAAGTATTTCAAGATCTATAAAGTAATTTATATGTGTTACCTAAATTGATCCTTTCTATAACCTTACAAGGTATTATTATTCCCATTTTACAGATGGGGAGAATGAACCTGGAACTATTAAGTAGTGAATTGATCATGGTCACAGAAGTAGCAAGTGCCACAGGAGGCATTTAAACCCAAATGTTTCCTGAATCTGGGTACAACCTTCCCCTGGTCATGTTGCCCTTTGCAGTATAGTGAACATCATGAAGGAACATATATATGGAAAGGGTGGTAGAGAGACCATATAAGGAGAATTAGGATAATAAATGAATAGCCCATATGTAGCACCAATATTCATCAAATATGAAAAAGAACCCCAGAACTTCAAATGTGTTGGTTAGATCCTCTGTGGAAGAATTAAAGAAAAACATGGACATACAAGAATCAGACCTAATGAGAAGGAACGGAGAGTTTGCCCTCTGTCCTGGAGGAGGCAGTGCCCACACTGATGAAATCCTGAATCTATTTGAGTATTTTAGTTTGTCTCTTCTAAGTCCTGAGTGATGATGTTAATGTTGAAACTTAAAGTACAGCTCTCTAGAGAATTGAGTCTATAAGTAGAGCATTTGCACATGGCAAATTGATTATGATGAAGCATTCATTGCTGACTATCCAGTTATCCTATCCTCACACACATACTCCTTCTCCCTGTGAAATCTGTCTTGGCAGTGAAGATATTCAGATACTTACTTAGACTGCCTACTTTGGAAGACTCATCTAGTAACCGCCAGAGCTCCCCACACCAACTTCCTCTCCAAATCACATACAAAAGAAGAATAAAATACAACAAAACTTTGACAAGAGGGAAAGAAAGAAGAGAGCCAGATTTTTAAAAATCTAATTAGATTTTATTATAAAGTAATCAATTTAGTTGCCCAATGAAAGACAAGCAAACACAAGCCAATTTGCTCTCAAAAAGTTGGGAAATAGATTGAAAGTAATTCTTTTATTATTCATGTCATTAGGAGCTTTGTAAAAAAAAAGCTTTAACATGAGAATAATTCTTATTTTGAACATTAATTTGGTCTAGAGAATAAAATTTGTTATTATTATTATTATATTATTGCATTTGATTTTCTTTAGTCAGGCAAGGCTTTTTAGTAAATTTGCAATTGCACTTTTAACAAAGTCTGTTAGAGTTATAGAACATCAGCTATGGGTGGAAGGATGCAGATGCCCACAAAAACAGTGTTTGTCCAGAGCTGTAGTTTCTTTTGGACAGGCAGACAATTGACATACAGCTAAAATGAGGTATTTTCTTCCAAATAACACAATGCTTTCCCCTTGTATGGTGATTACTTGAGTAGGGAAGTAGAAAATGGCTTTCTTTATTATTGAAGTTAAAAATTCATCATAATGATTCCAATTAATAATTCAACAAATAGCAAATATTTATAAAAAAACTGTAATACTGAGACTTAGAGATATTTAGAAACATACAACTAAGGTTTTGAAAAAAAGTGTATGGATTGTTTTTGAAGTTTGGAATTGAATGAAAGGTCTACTTTGCTTTATGGGATTTGTCTTCACAAAATTAATTTCTGTTTAAATCTTGCCAAATAGGATTCTTTCAACAATGTCAGGTCTCAAAACATGCCTTTTGCTGAAATGTTAACCATTCATTTTTTTCTAGTTTTCAATATTAAGTTCTACAGTTAATGCTACTGATTACTTTGCTTTGGATTCAACAAATGGCATTCTTTCCAAAACTGTTGAACCTCATCTGGATTATGAAAGAAATCTTACGGTGAGAATTGGGGGGAAAATCTTCAAAGGAAATCTGAACATTTTACCTTTTTTAATGTTTATATGCTTTTTAAGAGCTGTTTTTTCCCCACTACTATAATCCAACATAATTTTTTTATGGATGCTTTCTCTCCAACAATTAAAAAGTAATATTTCAACTGAAAATAAGAATAAACATTTGAAAAGTTCATAGAGTTCATATAATATATATATAATATACTTATATGTGTGTATTTTGTGTATGTATATATTTAGATAGATGTGTTGTATGTGTATATATATATATATATAGTTACATATATTATATGTATGTATTTATACATATGCAGAGTCTAGATCTGCAATTCCATTTAGTTTGGAGAAGCATCTGTATGCAACTCACTTCATAATTTGAGATCGTTCACTACTGTAATTTATAGATTTAAAGAGTTATCTATTGACAACAAGAAGTTAAATGGCTGGCTGGTGGTCACATATCATGTGTCAGAGTCAATACGGGAAATCTTATCTTCCTGAATCCAAGGCTGGCCTTCTTCTGTCTGTCCAAATTTATGACTCTCTGTCTGCCGCTTGGTGTGTCTCTGTTTCTCTTTCTCTGTTGCTTTGTCATTTTCTTTTTCTTCTTTTCTACCTCTCCTTCAAAAACTCACTTAAGACCAGCAACCTTATTATTATCAGTAAGTAACATTCTCAATGTTTATTTTGGAAATTTAATTAACATTATTGTAGGACTATTTTGTGTCTCCACAGTTATAAAAAACAAAGCTGAGGTAACATTTAGAGTAATTACATGAAATTATTTTTTTATTTTATTGAATTATCAGGAGAATTGATTCAACCCTTGGCTTTGATTTACCATAGAGAACTGGCCTGTGTTTTATAATCCCAGATCAAATTTAAATTAGTGAGTGTTTGGAGGAAAGAATGAAGTAAAAATATCCGAAAAACATAATAAATTATTCAATTTATCCACTGCCTCTTGGTCCATTTAATTTCAAATATTCACATAATAGGGATGCTGTTGCTTCTTTAGTGGGATGATTTAATAATCAGTTATTTTTAATTTTTCCCAATAGGCCTCTTTTCATAAAATAATTAGATGTATCTATGTTCTACTATGTAACTTCTTGAAATTCTTCTTCTTCTTCTTCTTCTCTTTCTCCTCCTCCTCCTACTTCTCCTTCTCTATCTCCTTCTCCATCTCCTTCTCCTTTTCCTTCTCTGTCTCCATCTCCTTCTCCATCTCCTTCTCCTCCTCCTCCTCCTCCTTCTCCTTCTCCTTCTCCTTCTCCTTCTTCTTCTCCTTCTCCTTCACCATCTCCTTCTCCTTCTCCTTCCTCTTCTTCTTCTTGACTGGAACTTAGAAGACCCAGATTGAAATCCTAGATTCACCTTTTTTGAGGGGCTTGTGACTTTTGGTACACTATGGAACCTCTTTGGTCCTTAGTTTCCCTAAATGTAAAATGGGGAACATAGGCTTATAGATTTAGAACTAAAACAACTTTAAAAGATTATTTCATCCAAACTGCTCATTTTATAAATGAGAAAATTTAGATCCATAGACATTCAGTGGCTTGTCCAATGTCAGAGTTAATTAGCAGCATAGACCAGTCTTCAAACTTGGGTCTTTTGACTACCAAATCCAATCTTCCCTTTCTTTCTTTTCTTTCTTTCCTTCCTTCCTTCCTTCCTTCCTTCCTTCCTTCCTTCCTTCCTTCCTTCCTTCCTTCCTTCCTTCCTCCCTCCCTCCCTCCCTCCCTCCCTCCCTCTTTCTTTCTTTCTTTCTTTCTTTCTTTCTTTCTTTCTTTCTTTCTTTCTTTCTTTCTTTCTTTCTTTCTTTCTTGTCTACTGCATAAGCTTGGTTTGAAAATCAAGTGCAACAACTTGTCTTTATAGTGTTAAGATATCATTTGAATGTAATATGTTGCTTTATTTTTAAGTTAAAATGCTTGAGTTTCAGAAGAGGGCGGAAAAGAAGGATTCTATCAGCATTATTTGGTGCTAGTTCCCAAATATTTCCCATAGTATTTAGGGTTTGAGGATGGATGGATTTTGTTATTACTTTCTTCATAGAGTTTGCACCTCTACACCCGCATGGTTACTACATTAGGTTCTGAAATTGTTTGGGACCAGGAGAAAAAGATCACTATTGCTGAATCCAAGATATCTCTTAAGTGCACATGTTCCCTCAACCCCCTCCCCGAGCCCGAATTAATGGGCATGTTTTTCTGAAACTTGGATTCTTATATTTTTAAGCAAGAGGTAAACTGCTCCCCTTAGTGAATTACTTTGTTTAAATGTATTAGTTCTTAAATCAATATACATACTTCAAAATTGATTTTTATCTTGTAGAACTGTAGTGAGAAAGGATAGTTAGGAAAGCTATTTTTTTAAATTGGTTGTTAAATTTTAAGTTCCAATTTATTTGTAAATCATCTTCTAGACCAGAGTTTCTCAAACTAATTTGGCCACAGAATTCCCTGAGGCTTGAAAAATGTTGATGGAACTTATAAATGCATGACTTGGGGTCAGGTTATGAGACAGTTCTAGCTAGAGAGGGGAAATGAATGACATTTCAAGCAAAATAAAGTTGTTTCATATCATATGTATTTTCACATAAAACCACATTTGATATGATAAAAAAGAAGAATGTGATTAACAGTATTTTTCATGGAATGTCTTTTCATACAACACAGATGTGTTCACTGTTCCATTGATCACACTTTGGGAGACTTCTTTTTTACTCTGATCCAATGTTTAGGCAGTTTGTATCTGTCTCTGAACTGCTTAGAACTTATATTTACCAGTAATATGTTGGTCAAATCAGATTTCACTTAAGCTTTCCAAATTATACCTCATCATATTTTGTCTTTTCTTATTTGTTTGACGTACTCCATGCTTGTAGAATAGTTTCATACAGACTTGAAGGAGTAAATAATGCTTGTAAAAGTTTGTCTCTACATACACAGCCTATTGAATTATTTGTCAGACAAGTTAGTAAAAAAAAAAAGTTAAACAAGGGGAACCCATCCAACATCATTTAAAGAAAACAGATTTAATAGTTTTTTTCTTTATTCAGACCAGATTCATCTTATTTTCATTTTTAACAAATAACACAAATAGACACATAATAGGCACATAATAAACACAGTGTTGGTTGAATGAATAAATGCATTTTTCACACATTTGATAATTAATTAGTTCATAGTTATATCATTATCAATGTAGATATGACCTACAGTAATGCTCTTTATCCCTCCTTTTATCAATATAATAATAGCCACATATCTAATGAAAATATCAGTAATCTTAGTGCATTTTTAAGGTTAGACATGCTATGTTTTCAATGAAGATATGTTTAATAATTTGGAATTTTTCCAGTTTTTTCTTTCCTGAATTGCTAGATTAAATTTATATATTCTAAACAAACCAATAAAAATGGACAATGTTCATATATAGTGAATTGTCGAATCCTTTACAATGATTGTAGACACCACAAGGGCAGAAGTCTTGTATTTTTCTTTTTCTGTCTTCTAATGCCAAGTTTATTGCATTTATCATATGGCATTTTAAAAAATGTTTAAAGTTTCAATATAAGGTTTATCTTGCTTGCTCCACCATAAACTCCATAAGAAAAGGAACCTTTGGCATTTATAGAAGTTGAATATTCCCTAGCATATTGTGGCACACAGTGGGGACTAAATATATGATTGTACAGTGAATAGAAGGCATTCAATAAATATTTACCATTGAAAGAAGGTACAATTAATATTCATCTTTCCAATATTATTATCTGAGATTAAAATCAATTCAATTTACCATCAGATTCAATTCTACAAATGTTTATTATATCCTAGTGCCTATAATTATTAAGCTCATTTTCCAAGCCTACTTAAATAAATCTTGATAAGATACTGTTCTTTATTTATATTTGGCATACTGAAATCAATCATTAGTTTTCCTAAATTTGTGTTTAAAATTTTCCCCCAAACAAGAAAAGAATTGTTATGATTTACATATTTTCCCCCTAAAAACTGAAATGTAATTGCCCTTTTATCCCTAGAAAGAAAAGTATACGTCTAAATGGTACTTTAATATATAGCTTTAAATACAAGATACCAAACACCAAAATTTTTATATTTTTATCACATTTCTGAAGCAGCATAAACCACAAGAATCTAGGGCCAGAGGAATCTCAATTTCCCATTCTCCATGAGAGGATTAAAAAAAAATTAAATAGTTGTTCTGGACTAAGCTGTTGTCTCAAACTATCTTCAAATTAGGTTTCTAAACATTCTTTTCAAAGCAAAGTAAATTTAATTTGCACATTTGGGGGAGTAAAAATGTACTGTCTTCTTTTATTTGTTTTAGCGTTTCCAGATAGTGATTGCTGCCAGAACCAGGGGAAACATGTCTCTGGAGTCATGCACTGGCACCATCACAGTAAACATCCAGAATGTTAATGATGAGATTCCAGTCTTTGCGTAAGCTTTGGAAGAAACTAAGTATTTAAATTCTAGCATTTCTAACCCCCACCCCCACTAGCATAGAGTAATGTAAATAGAAGTGTATTGCATTGTTTCATTTTATCATTATTTTTTAAATGTTAAAGATAATGTTCAAAACAAATTATCTCTATGAGTAAATAGTATGGTCAATTTTTATTCATGAGTGAAGTCAGATCAAGTTATTCAACATGTTTTAACCTGCACAACTGGTCATTTTCAGAAGCAAAATTAGAATGCAGATCCTTTTTAGGTTTCTGTTGTATTTTTTTAAAGAAGAAAAATGACTAAATGAGAGTGGAAATGGAAATGAAGGAAGACTAATGCAATTTAACTGAATAATTTAAATGTTACATTTAAAAAAATAAAACTTTGTTTCCTTCAAATGAAAAAAAATTTTTCCCCATAGATACCTGCCAGATGCACCTATAATTATTTATGAAAATCTACCCCTTGGAAGAGAACTAATCAAATTAACTGCAACTGATAGAGACATAGGAGACTCTGTCCACTATGAATTTGTGGGAACTTTTAAAGGGTTTTACATAAATGATGGTAAGTCACAAATAGTTATTTTATTCACATTTCTCTCAAATGCAATATGAAAAGTATTGGTCATTATTCCACATGAAACTAGTCAGAGTCTATGTGATTTGGGAAACAGGCTCCTAAAAACATAACAATTGTGTGTTAGACCATTGTCCCAGAATCTCTGCTTCCTTTCCATTCTTGAATCCACACAGCGGCTGCCTTGAACTTTCATGTTAAACTCTGTGTAAAAAGAACTTTGACTGACCAACATGGGAAGGTAGAAGCAAAACATCTAGAAGCTGCCATGGCTCCCCTTGATAAAGACAAAGGACAGACTCAGGCGCTCTCTCTGTCTCTGTCTCTCTCTCCCCCTCTTTTGCCCTCCTCTTTCCCCTTTTCCCCCTCTTCCTTTCCCTCTCTCTTTCCCTTTCTTCTTCCCCTCTCTTCTTCTTTTTCATCAATAAAAATGTAAATTAAATCATATTAGTTTAACAAATATATGCACAGTATCTCTAACCAATGTTGTACTTACAATTTATTCAATTCAATGGCAACTCCATAGTTTGAATTATCTAGGAAGTGCTAAGAGTTGTTAGTAAATAAGAGAGATGCAGAAGAGACAAAGAGAGGTGTAAGGCAGCTTTTGAGGCTTAGAAAGCAGCTAAATGGAAGAGAGAATGGCCATACAGGGAGGCCTTGTGGTGCAAAGGAAAGGGCACTTTATATTGGAGTCAGTGGGCCCAGAGAATCTCAGCTTGGCCCTTTTCTACCTGCATGCCCTTGAACAAATCATTTAAACTCTTTGTGCTAGTTTCCTTATCTTCCAAAAGTATACCCTTTTGGTGTGCGAGACCATTGTCCCAGAATCTCTGCTTCCTTTCCATTCTTGAATCCACACAGCAGCTGCCTTGAACTTTCATGTTAAACTCTGTGTAAAAAGAACTTTGACTGACCAACACGGGAAGGTAGAAGCAAAACATCTAGAAGCTGCCATGGCTCCCCTTGATAAAGACAAAGGACAGACTCAGGTGCTCTCTCTGTCTCTGTCTCTCTCTCCCCCTCTTTTGCCCTCTTCTTTCCCCTTTTCCCCCTCTTCCTCTCCCTCTCTCTTTCCCTTTGGCCCAATGTTTGGCCTAATTGGCTTCTGAGGCCCCAAGAGGCACTGAATCTATGATTCTATGGTTTCTGGATTTAGGAGAAGGTATCATATTTTAAGCTAAATCTTAATCTAGTCCTATTTATGAGTAGCTAATGAACTATAAGTTATATAAACTTTTTGTTTGTAGGAAATGTAGGGTAACTTTCATTTACGACTTTGATAGGCTAAAAAAGGAAATAAAAATGTTATCCTTGTAAAATTTCTCCAAAATATCCAGAATAGGGAAGGACCATAATATTTATACAGATGGTTTTTGAAAGTTCATTTAAGAAAAATGATGAAATGTGTATTAAAATATCATATTTCATGTTTCATCATTGTATTAAAAGAAAATACCTAATATGTATTTGAGATGTGCTATTGTATCGGTCCTTGGATCAAAAGGTCTATGGAATCATAAAGTACCCTTACATCTTTGTGTATTTCTTGATCTTTTTCTCTTACTTTTAGATTCTGGAGTGATCACAATTTCACAACCATTGGATTATGAAGATCCTTCCATTCCACATTCTTGGATATTAAAAATTAGAGCTTATGACAATGATCGGGTGCATTCTACCACTGGAACACTAACTGTCATTTTACAGGATGTAAATGATAACCCACCTCAGTGTACTCAGGACCATTATATGTAAGTTGGAATAAAAATTAAAATCTTCCCTAATGTTTAAGGATCAAATAGGGGTTGGGGTGAAGCAAAACACAGATTAAACAACATATTCTATGAGTCATAAAAAGAAAATCCTTCCTCTGCCACCTTCCTATATTCCCCAGAATATCTTTGCACTTTGTCTCCCTGCTACTCATGGGATCCCAAACTTTAGAAATGGAATGGACCTCAACAAATATCTTTGCCAGGGTGATTGTTCAGCCTTGGGAGCAGGGAGGTGGAATTACTACAAAATAGTTATAAAATTTAAAAATGTGCTACTGTTTCAATTCAATATGTCATACTTTAGCTATGAGACTTTTAGTGTAAAAAAGTTTATGCCTAAACTCATACATGTATACATATATATGTACACATACACACATATGAGATTTGAGATGCTTCCCATGAGATTGCAGGCTGGAATGAATTTTTAAGATCATTTGGTTCCACCTTCTCATTTTGCTGATAAGGAAACTGGAGTCACATCATGGGATGGAGAACAATTTGCCCAAAGTCATACAAGCAATAAGTAACAAAACAAAAATTTGAACACAGGTTCTCTGCCTCCAAAGACAATGATTATTCTTCTACACTGTTGGATCAGAAGAAATAGCTCAATGACAGATAGTAAGTTCATATTATTTTGGAGTAATTGGCATGCCACTTTAAAATTTAATTCTATTCTATTCAACATCACTTATCAGTAACATAGAGAAAGGCATGGATCTGATACATTATTTATTACATAACTGCTGTGTGCATAGCTTTTTAAATAATAGGGAAATATAAAGTTAGATATAGCACAAGCCCTTTTCCTGAAGTTTACAGGGTTAGTAGAGAGATAATACATACACATAATAACAATTCGCAATATTACCTGATAAATGTATCAGAGAATTACAAAGCCAAGTACTACTTTGGGGGAAAGACCACAACAACCAGGGGATGAGGGAAGGGAAGTATCCTAGAAGAGTTGATTTTTGAACTGGACTTTAAAAAGTGGTAAGGAATGCATATGCAGTGAAAGAAATAGGGTATGCTACTTATAGAGATCAATGCCTGAAGCCATAGATATTTGAGAATGTAGCTTGTATTAAGGAAGCAGAAAAGAGAGTGGTTTGTCTACAGTGTGTGGTAGGTAGTAAAACAAAAATTAGAATGGCAAAGTAAAGAAGTATATTATAGAGAGCTTTGAACATCAGACAGAAAGACATAGGCAAACAGGTAGAGATAATATAGTGTGAGATAGGATCATTTCATTTCATTGCTCTTTCCTTCCTTTAAAAAGAGAGGGCAATTTTGAAATTATGTATTTATAGCACTAGACAATGACTACTTTAAAAATCCCAATGAATATTGATCTTTGAGGGGTCACCAATTTTTATTTGCAATCTGCTTCTCAGCTAATTAATTCATCACTTAAATGGGGCAGAGTTACAAAGCCAAGTACTATATTACCTTTGGGGGAAAGACAAACTACTAATAATATACATTCAGCATAGTGTTTCTTAATTACCAGAGATGGTCAGTTCTTAGGTCTATACTCAAAGCTTTTGCATTTTGCTAAAATCTGCCAGACACTGTGCTTTGGTGGTACAACCTTTCAGAGGATAGGGTCATAGTAATATCATGATAATGTATAGACTTTTTTTTTAAAGGAAAATTCCTTAGTGTAGGAGGAGGAATATGCTACATTTAAAATTTGAATATATTGTTTCAAATAATATTTATGAATATATTTTTTACCTAGAGGAATGTAGACTGTCTAATAATATATTTCTTTATATTTTTGACATGTGTAGAATTGAACTTCCTGAAAATATTCCACTTGAAACTCATTTGGTGTCTTTAATTTGTACTGATAAGGATGGAACAGATCCCAATAATAATATCACTTATCACTTGATCATGGACAAATTTTCAAATGAAACATTTACCCTCAGCAACAATGAAATAAAAGTAAGTATTTGAAAATTGTTCCCTAATAGTGGCACAGAGATTTCCCTCAGATTAAAAAGAAGTTGTGTTTTTATTATTATAAAATTTTTAATGAAGTTCAGTAGTTTAAATAGCTGATAGCAGAATATGTTCTCATGTTTTCAAATTAACCTTAAATCACCAACAGATATTCCAGTATTAGTGCTGGAATGCATTTTTAAATCACTGGAACAAAATTAGAACAAATTGTTCTAATGAAATACTTTTTTAAAATTTGAAAAAGATTCACAAATGTTATTATAATAATCATCAGCAATGAATGTTAAAATTTTTTTTGCAGTGAAAATTTAGGATTATATAACTAGCTAATTTATTGTGTTTGTGGTGTGTGCTATGTATGTGGTACACAGGGAGGATTAGTACCTCTGGTAGGAGGACTTACCACATCCTTTCAGGGTTATTCACCCACCTTTGGTGTTCAATAGCCACCCAGCTCTCATTTGTGACTCCAAAAAGCTGTAGCATGCGTAGTAAATTCAATCGAGCAAACCATCTCACTAGACAGGCTGAAACAGGTTGAAGGTAGCCAAAAAGGCTTTAAACTCATTGGTGATCTAAGGGGATGCCTGTCCTAAGGATTGTGAAGACTTGCTTCCATAGAATAGTTGACAAGAACAATTTGTTCCAACATCCATAAAAATGACTGAAGCAAATACTGTGGACCACTTAGAGCTTGGGCAGACATCAAAGATGCCCAGGTCATGCACAGACCACTGGCAGTCATCTTGACTTTTGTGTCTCAACCAAAAATTTATTTTAGAATAAACTGCTGTGAACATAAAGGGCATTTAATCTCTCTGAGCTTCAGTTCCATATCTGCAAAATGTGAGACTCAATGTGGATGCTATCTTAGGAATCTTTTAGCTATAAACATATGCTCTTCTGATATTTTACTTGAGAGAGTCAGCATGACAAGTGAAGAATGAACCAGAGTTGTAGTCAGGAAGCTCACCTCATGAACTTTGTGACTACATCAATTAAATGGTAATGTACTTATCAATAAAAAAGAATATTGGTGCCTGACCTGCTTGTCTCATAGAGTCGTATCTTTTGGTAGGATTAAAAGTAGGATCATAGGCCTGTATATTCTGAGCTGGAAAGGACCTCATAGGTCTTTTAGTCCAACCTTCTCTTTTTACAGATGAAGAAATTTAGACCCGGTAAAGAAAAGTGATTTGCACAAGGTCATCACACTTAGTAAATAGAATATATAGGATTCAATTGTATATCCTTGGACTCTAGCTCATTGCTTTTTTCCATGATGTCATGCTGTCTCCAGAGACCAAAAGTGTGACAGGGTTCTGGGATAGAAGGTCACTTCTCTGCCTTTTACATAAAAGTGACCACAGACAAAATTCTGAAATCAAGTCTAATTAGAAGCATTTGATTAATTCAGACTCAATTTGACAAGAGTATAGAGCTAGAGCTCTGTATGGTTGAAAATGGGAAGGGATGTATAAAGATATAAGCACATCTGAACTTCTTTCCAGGTTCTGAATTATCTTTGCTGCCTCTCTATTGCCATCCCCCCCAAAAAATATTCCCCGGAGTTTGGAAGCTCCTCCGATACTACATCTCTGATAATAGCTTGTAAACTAAAGACTTACTTGGGAGGTCATTGATTAGATTAAACTGTGACTTCATTATTTATAATGTTTCCATAGATGTGAAATACAACTGAGTTCATGAGAGCTCAGGGAAGTATCTGTATGAATGGGCTTTCTTGTAGAGAATTATAGAGAGGTATTGTGGTTCAACAAAAGGAGTGTGGAACTTGACTCAAGAAGATGCAGGCTCCAGATCTGCTACTAACTATCCATGTGATCACAAACAGTTCTTTTCATGTTTCTAGGTTCCAGTCTTGAAATTTAGCAAGAGAGGATTTGTATAGATCGTGTTTAATTTTCCTTAGATATTTCCAACTCCATTATTTACTGCTTTATAGGGGCTCCCTAGGTGTTTATTGCCTTATAAAATAATAGAAAAGTCTTGTAATAGTTGCTTAGTTAAAAGTAAATTTGGCCTTTGGTTATTACATATTCCCACTTTTGCCAATTAGCTTTAATGTAAAGAGAAGGTAAGGGAAAGAAAAATACTGAGAGGGATTTGGTGAAGTGTCAAGGTCAATTGACATTATGCACAGGCCCTAGAGAAAGGCTCATCACCAAGAGGCATTGTAAGTTTCCATGGTTTTGTTGAATTTCAGTTTCTAATACTTCTTTCTTGGGCACTTCATTCTTTCTTAATTTTCTTTCCCAGAAATTTCTCTTATACTTTATCTGGAAGAGTAGTTGAGATGCATTCTTGTAACCACAAAGTGGGTAAAAAAGGGATCTTTTCCCTGGGAATTTTTAAAAATAAAAATGTTTGGGGCGGCTAGGTGGTACAGTGAATAGAGCACTTGCCCTGGAGTTAGGAGGACCTGAGTTCAAATCCGGCCTCAGACACTTAACACACGCAAAAAAAAAAATTGCTATGTGACCTAGGGCAAGTCATTTAACCCTCCAAAAAGCAAAAAATTTAAAAAAATTAAAAAATAATAAAAATGTTTTATTAGAACAAAATTGATCAGAAATATTAATAATTAAGCTTGATTAATAACAGTTTAAATTTAAATTGATTAGTTTTGATACATAAAGAATCCTAACAGTTTCATGAGATGCTTGAAGTTCCAGTCAGTATTCAATCTATTCATTCTCATTCACATTTCCTCATATGGTCATAGTCGGGGTCCATTCCATTCTATTCTGTCACCTTTCATAAAAGTCTATCTAGAGTTCTTTGTGTTCTTCATATTGGTCCAGAGCATCGATTGAAGAAAAATTCCAAATTAATGGCAGATTAAGTGATAAGATGAGAACCTGCATGCAGTTAAAATACCTTTTGTCTCACTTATTTAAACAAGTCACTGACCCTAAGAAGTGAGAAATTTTAAAAGTAAAGCCAATGATTATGATTATTATCAGTTCTTAGAAAAATCTTCTTTCTTAGAAAAATTATAAAGGTCATAGAAGAGTCTCAAAGAACCTAGAAAGGAACACTGTATTCATTTTGGGTTTTGGTTCTCTGCCGTATGATCTTCTCTCCTATCAGTTCTTTGTCACTCTGGGCAACCATTACATGTTCTTATCATGTGTCCTAGGGCTTCTCTGTACTGTTTGTCCAGAAGGGAAATAGTATTTGGATCAGCAATAAGACTCTCATCTCCTGTTGCTGTATCTATGTTGTACTATTTCTGTTCAATACCTTTCTCTCAATGTTCCTGATATTCTACCACCAACTGTGACATTTCTCCAGTTTTCTTTTATCCTGTTATTGCTTCTTCAACTCTCCAGAATATAGGATACAAGCAGACTAAACGAGACATTAGCCCTCCCAGCATACCCCATATCCCTATAAGTCTTCTGACAAAAAGTCTTGAAGGTGGAAGGAGTTTAAATGACAGTTTTTTTCTAGACATTTCTTTAAAAAAAAAAACCTGCTTCCTCAAGTTGTGTTAATGACTATTTTTGCAAGTGTAATAGAGCTCATTTTTATGAACAGAGAAAATAATTGTAGATATAATTTTTCCTACCTACAGACTGGACCTAACCAACTGAATTATGATAATTTTGTTTTTGCTGGGATGCAATTTAAATATACTCTTTTTGTAAGAGTAATTGATGGAGGTACCCCTGAATTATCAAGTAAGTGACTACTTCTTCATTTTATTTAAACATTTCAGTGGTTCTGGTATCTTATTAACATAGGCACATCCTCTAGTGGTATAGACCTCAAACCAGACAAGACTTTTCATGCTATACAAATCTCATTTATATCATCTCATGAATACTCCATGGAGAATTAATCTAATTAAGGATCTTCATATAGTTTTTTGTTGTTTGTTTTTTCTCATTATAGCAACATCTTTTTCATTTCTTATTTTTCATTCTCATTATATGGTCTGAATGATGTCTTCTTCCAGTTCACATATCTTTGTTGTGTAGATGTTTCCCACCACTGCTTGCATGCCAGTAATCTATATACTCTAGTCACTTTATGCTCCATATATTTTCATTGTCTTTTGGGTAAATCCAAATTTTGATTCTTTGGAGATTGTGATGTTCCATGACTTGCAGGATAGAAAAACTAGAAGATTGTTGGTGTTTAAAAGATGGGTTTTTATTTAATGTGGCACCCTAGCCTAATTGGAAGGCCTGCATTTCCAAATGTAATCCGTCTCAATTTTCTTCTCATTCAATTTTGAGTTCAATTCACTGTTCATCTGTAGTTTCTCTTTAAGATACATGAACTGATAATGATCAACTCAATGAGATTTGCATTCAGTTGCATTTTGTAGTCTAGACATTCGATTTTCTGTTAGGTTTGTGTATGTTATTAGATTAAACCTAATAATACTTACCTCAATGTAGTTATCTTGTTTAGGGTGTTGTAGATTCCTCAGGATTAATGAAATAAGCATAATGCCATCTGTAAACAAGACCATCTGGAGAAATTCACCATCTTTAGAGAAATGTGTGCCAGTCATAAATACTTTGATAACCATATCTCCTTTTTGTGGCTCAATATTAATAACAAATGCATAGGTTGAAATCATCTCAGTGATTTAATCTTTAAGATTTTTTTTTTTTGGAAATACTGAGTTGGAAGAGAGGCTTTAAGGCTGCACATTACTTTGTTGGGTTAAATGCTTTTTAATTTCCAACAAGTAATAAACTTAGTGTAATCATATTTTTTGTAGCTTTCAGGTACATGAATGTGAAGATATCATCTATTGCAGGATATAACTTGTGAGACTTTTCTTCTCTTATTTTCTTTATATTTATTATATTTGTTATATCATTCACAGAAAATTTTGTTGAAATGAGAAAGTAAGTCTTCTGTTATAGATGTTCCCTCAACCACTTTTTTGGTTGTAAAACTAACTTATTTTAGTTCTCTGTTACTTTCTCTCCTTTGAAATATCTTGATTACGAATCACTCAACTTTTTAAAAATGGAGTCACCTCAAAGAGATCTCTGGGTGCTTCTGCTTTTTTGTTTGCTTTAGGGCTATATTCACTTTTTTGAGCAACTTTTTGAGGATTGAGACGATAGAGATTAAGTGTGTTGGCTCCACTGTCACATATGTGTGTGGGTATGTCTGCCTGTCTGGATGTATGTACACATTGCATTCCTTCTCATTTCATCTCTAAATAGATTTAGAATTATCTGACATAAATGTGTTTTAGGCTGAACTTTTTATTTCTTTTCTTTTTTTTTTTTTTTTTGGATTTTTGGAGGGCAATTGGGGTTAAGTGACTTGCTGAAAGTCACACGCCTAATTTTTTGTTAAGTGTCTGAGGCCAGATTTGAACTCAAGTCTTCCTGACTCCAGGACCGGTTCTCTATTCACTGCACCACCTAGTCGCTCCTACGCTGAGCTTTTTGCAAAATAATTTTTTTCTCTCTGACATCTTCTGTTTTATGTGATGATGCTTTTAATATACTTCCACCATTCCTTTCCATGTTAAAATGTATTCATATTTCAAGCAAGTATTTTTATTTTTCTGCTGTGTCTTCTGCTGATATGAGATTAAGATTAAACTTGCCAAAATTACCAGGTTCTTTTGACTTCCTCATCATGACAATCACTTACCTCTCTTAAAAGTGCATGGGAGGGGTGGCTAGGTGGCCCAGAGTCAGGAGGACCTGAGTTCAAATCCTGCCTCAGACACTTAACACAAAAACTAGCCATGTGACCTTGGGCAAGTCACTTAACTCCAACTGCCCTTCAAAAAGCAAAATTGATATTGATTCCTTTATGAAGCACTGGAATTGGACTGTTGTAGGGTCTTATTTAAAGCTTTGTAAATCACTAATGTTTCCAAACATTCAGAGGTCATAAATCTTTGTTGAAGCATTCATAAAAGCAAAAGAGGCTAAGTGACATTGACTTATAGGGTATTTTCCTTTGCAAATATTATTTTTAATATGTGCTTCATTGTTGTATTTTTATTTATTGGATATAGTTCATGAGCATCTTTTTTTTGAAACAAGGCAGAAGCCACCAAATATTTAGAAGCTGACAGTCATATATATATATATATATATATATATATATATATATATATATATATATATATATATTACTGTTGAACTGACTTTATTCATGGAGGAGAAAATGCAGTAACAATGACTCACAAGTTTAATCACAGAGAAACTTGAAATTTTTCCTTGTTGTTGCCTCCTGGTTTTGTAGAGAGAAAAGCTGTTGAAGCAAATTCTTGAAGCCCCCATGCTTCTAGTTGTGCGGTCTTCAAAACCGCCCCTCGGCCCAGTCCCACGACAGAGGAAAAGGCCATGGCAGTAGAATCAGGGGAACTCTAGATGAGGTTGACCCGTCCAGAGGACGTCAGGGAGCAGCTGACAGTCATTTTAAATGTACTAACAGGAAACATGAAATGTACTAGAAGTTAGGAGCAGCAAGGTGGCATAGTAAATAACGTTCCAGGCCTGGAGTCAGGAAGACTTATCTTCTTGAGTTCAAATCTGGCCTCAGACATTTAATTAGCTATGTGACCCTGGGAAAGTTACTTTACCCTGTTTACCTCAGTTTCCTCATCTGTAAAATGAACTGGAGAAGAAAATGCTAAACCACTCCAGTATCTTTGCCAAGAAAACCTTAAATGGGGTCATGGAGGGTTGGATGTGTTTGAAAATGACTGAACAACAAGTAGAAGTTAGTTTAGTGGAATTGTATAATACTACGTGTTAACCTTAAAAAAAGTTTGCTAAGAGTCTAAGTTCAAGAAAGACAAGAATGCCCAGTGGAAAAATCTGTACTGTCCTGAATTAAGGAGGATAAATATCAAACAAGATTAAATGTGATAGTTTCCAATTAAAGCCCTGAGTAAATATGACCCAATAACTCTTAGAAATGAAATTTACACACTTCAATGGCAATCTGGATCTTGAACTGGCGTATAATTCCCAATTTGTTGAAGCAGAGCATTGCAGTCATTCAAAGGTAAAGCCAAAACTAAACATTTCTTAGTTCTTGTTGTGAGGGAGGGCTTTCACAGGAAAAGAATACAATTGGATTAAATGTTTTCAGCATTGGAGATTATAGAAACATACAACCAAGGAAGTTGTTGAATGGTTTTACAGAAATACAGTATTTCCGGGTGCAGTTATTTTTATAGCAACAACATTATAAATAGAAAAAAGGAGTGATATTCTAAAAGCTTTAATAAATTTTATTCTTTGCATTGATGTGATTTCAGGGTTGATCTAGGAAATATAGCTAATTAAACTAAGGTAATAAAAGAGCTGATATGCCAACTCATCTGGGAGGTACAAGAATCCTGAAATAGGGATGGGGTAGTAGAGATGTCATAGGAGGAAAGAGTATATCTAGAAGATAAGAAATAATATTGTGCTCTCCATTCTGGATGAGGAAACCGCATTTCAGACTTCTCAAACTGGATTGCAATAGAAATCATAAATTCAACGTGATCAAAACTATTCTCATTATATATACTCCTATATATAACTGATGCCTCAAATTTCATCCAGTTCTTCTGGCATTTCTCTGCCAACACATGGAAAGAGTAGGGCAACAAATAGAACACTGACTTTGAACTTGTAGAAGTTGAACTAAGAGTTTTAAAATATCCTATGCTTCTTTTCCTTCTAGAAACAGCTAAGTGAATCAGAAGCAGCTAAGGAAGCAATTTGCTTGATGCCTCCTTGTTGTAAATTCATTTCAATTCCACAAATATCTGTTTAGCAGCCATAGTGTTCAAAACAATATTCCAGGTCCTGAAGAAGATGTTAGAATTTAGATAAGAGAAGGTGCCTAATATCATGGAGCTGAGGATGAGACACAAACACCCATAGCTCTAATACACAATATTATAGATAGATAGATAGATAGATAGATAGACAGATAGATAAATATTGTTGTTTAATTGTTTTCTGTCACATCTGACTTTTTGTAACCCCCCCTTTTTTTTCTTGGCAAAGATACTGGAGTAGTTTGCTATTTCTTTCTCTAGCTTATTTTACAGATGAGGACACTGAGACAAATGAGATAAAATGACTTGTCCAGGGTCACACAGCTAGATACATACATAATAGATACATAAAAGATACATACATACATAATACATTTATAGATAGATGCATAGATAGATAATTAAAATGATTAAATTTTTATTAAGGCAGTATGTTGAGTGCTGAGGATAAAAGTACAAGGAAAAAACGATAGCCCTTCCTCTCAAGGAGCTTAAATTATAATTGAAGAAGAAAACACATAAAATGGATTGTAGAGGGGGTGGGGGTTGTTGGAGATGAAGTAGAAAAGTTCGGAGAATTCAGAGAGTAGCTGTGACAATGTAAGTGACGAGTAAAGTGACAATGGTCTGCATACCTCATAAAGTATTTGTCAGGACCAGGAACTAAAAGTAAAAGAAGGAAATTCATTAGTTGCTTCAGAACCTTTTGAAATCTAGCCCAAGGCTAATTTAATATTGCTCCTCCTCACACATCCTATACTCTATCCACAATAGGTCCCCACCTATTTTTAAACTCATTATTCATCTCATAAACCATCTCCTTATGTGGAACATACTTTTTTTTTTCAAATTCTCTTGTTAAATTCCTTTTTCTTCAAGTGCCATATCCTCCATCTAGTCTCTCGAATCACTTAGCTGAAAAATATTCTCTCTTCTCTCATATTTTTCTAAATATTTATTGAGATGAATTGAATTAAATCAGAGAAGTACAAAGAAAAACTAAGGTCTGATGGGAGGGTGTTGTTACTGAGAGAAGGATCAGGTTTCATGAAGAAAATTGCATTTGTATTGGTTTTAGAGATGTGAATGGGACCGCCTGTTAGTATCTCATAGAAAAGCGCTCAATATATCACTGTGGTATTCAGTAATCCAAGTGAAGAACAAAGTCTCAAATTGGACACTAGAGCTGAATTTGATTGGTCTACTGGAATTTACTGAAGAGTATTATATATGGAATTGACTTTAGGGTGTAGCTTATTCATAATTTATTGACAAAATAACATTTGATGGAACAACTCTATGATGTATACAAATGTACTTGGTATATAAAATGAATAGAAATGTACTTATAGTTTATTCTGTCTAAATGAAATTCAAATGGTTTGAATCCGTTAAATAAGTCAAGAAAAATGTTTTTTATGTGTGGACATTATTTTCCTTATTTCTCTATTAGGCTGCCAGTGCTAAGTTTTTTTTTTAACTAAGTAGGAAAGAAGGGAACTCATACTTAGCACAATAGCTCTAGTTCATATATGCAGATATATGTTTAGAAACAAAGCTTTTTTGTTTTTAATATGGAACTCTTAATATGAATAAAATAAACTACTCAAAAAATAAAAGGAAGCTCATAGGGTACACCTATTTGAATAAACATGTTAAATCTACTTTAAAAATTTAAGAAAAGCCATTTTTAAGGATTTTTTTAAATTAAGAAAAGGCAAAACCTAAATGACATGGATTCATGTTTTAGCTACAGGAGAAAATAAAAATGCTTCTTTTCCCACAGCTACTATTACAATTGTTTTACGAGTGACTCGTAGAAATGAACTAAATCCTATTAGTAAAATGCCAGCTTTTACCTTCAGTGTACCTGAAAACAGCGCCATGGATACCTTTATTGGGAGAGTTGTATTTACAGATGCAGATTGGCCATTCAATAACATAAAATATACAATTGATGGAGGTAATCTGGGAACACATTCCAAATTTTACATCGAAGCAAAAACAGGTAATATCAGAGCATCAATTTGAAATTTTAATTTGAAAAATATTTTTTATTGATAAGAATGTAACATAGAGCTTATGTCCATTTTCATAAAGTTCTCTTTATTGGTGGGTGGAATGATAATTTTGATGATTCTAAGTCTTCTAGCTTCTTGCTTTGAGGGAGGACATAGGACAATCTAGACTCTAATTCTGCCTGCATGACATGTATACATATAAAATCAAATAATCATTAAGTCTGCCAATGAGGAAACACTGATGTAAATGGTCATGAACCCCAAGTTACAAGAACAAAAATAATGCCTTATATAATAGCTTAAAAACTATCAGTGCAGTTAGAAAGACCTTATTTCAAAATTTTCCATGATACAATCTGGTTGCAAATTCAGTCACTTAGCTTTTCAGTATCTTGGGCAATTCTCTAAAACCACAAATTGCAGAGTAGGTACCAATATATATTGGGAGAGTTCGCCATTTCAGTGAAATCACACATCCAGTCCCAAATTCCACCATTATATTATATTTCTATTATGTTTTATAGTTTGCAAAGCATTTCATACAAATTATATCATTTGATTCCTTCTAGCATCATATAATTGAAAAGGTAAGCATCAGTATCCTCATTTTCATCTTACATTTTTCTAATTTCTTTGACTTAACCTTAATGAATATTGGAATTTCTTGATAATCATATAACAGACTTCTTTGTACTTTTATTTCAGGAATGATAAAACTGTTGGATTCATTAGACAGAGAGATTCAAGCCCAGTACAAGATAGTAGTAACAGTAACAGACATGGACAATGATATTGAACCTGATCCACTCAGACAGAGAAGTAGTTCTGTTCTTGTGACCATCAACATTCTGGTAAATATAAAACTATTTTCAATCAGAGTATCTTTTAGGTTGTCTGATTATTTGTAGTGAGAGAATGACATGGCCTTGTTTGAGAAGTTTTAAAAATTTAGTGGCCCAAGTTCAGAACTAAATTTAAATAATAATGAATCTTTCAACTTGTTCAATTTTTTTGGTCCTATCAATTAAAATAACAGTCTCAGGTGGGAAGAGACCTTAGAGGCCATCTAGTCCAACTGTTATCTATGTTTCATACAATAGATATTCATTGAACATCCTGGTCATTCTCTGAAGATATTCCCTATTTTAGCAATATCCCTCCTAAAATGTGGTTTCCCGAAATGAACATAAAATGCCAGCTGTCATACCAAGTGAATTATTTGACCTGGTCCTGCACCACTCTTTCTCTCTGTATGTCTCTCTGTCTCTGTCTGTCTCTGTTTCTCTCTCTGACTCATTCTCTTTTGATGATAAGTATATCTAGTGACTAAGACTGCTAAGCTACCTCAGCCTCCTTCCTTCTTGAGGAATTTATTTTCACCAGTCATGAATCCTTTCCTAGGTACTTTCTGTGGAGTCAGAGCTGTCTATAGCTGGATTTCAGTGCCCTTTTCTTTAGGCCCTGTGAAGGCACTAAAGCTGACCTCTTATTTTTGATTCACTGACTCTGATTATTTCTTTCTCTGGCTTGATTGGATCAGTACCATTTTTTTTCAGGGTGGAGGAGGTTGGGTAATATGTGAAGAATCTCCAGAATCTTGGGTTTCCCTCATCTCAGGGTTACCCCAACTATGAAGAAGTTTGATTGCCCTCTCTTTCTTTTCATCCCATTCTTCTTTATGTGGTTAAGTAAGGCAATTTTTGTTTCTTACTGAAAATAGGTGATGTCTGAGCAAGCAATGAAGTTTTCCTTCAGAATGTCTGAAGCAGGAAGGGAACCTTTGTGTGCATTCTGAAGCTTAGCTCATGGGTGAAGGATTTTGCTGATGAACAGATTAAAGATTTCTTTGGTGTTAATTCATTACTATTGTTGGGTATACTTCCTCATCCTATGGATTAATTTTTAATAGCTTTATATTGATAACACAAATATTCAATCAGAGAGTAATGTGAAAGTTAATGGGGACTGGAGAAAATGCCTAGGCCTCTATTTTGTTGGACATATAACCTAGAAAATACTATGTCTAATGCGACATCAGATATTTTGATCATATCATAACACTGGTGTATGTTGATTTGCTTTGTTTAATTAATTTCAATAGAATTGTGATCTCATTAATGACACTTCCTCTGTTGGTTCAGATCAAAACCCTTCTAAACATTCTCATGTTGTGTAGTGTTTTCTCACATCTCCCCATAAATGTTGAACAGATTATCTTACTAATACCTTAGGAGGTTTTGCCTAAATGCCTTGACAAATTATGGGTGCCAATGGTGCTTGTGAGCTGCTCATCAGTTATGTCTCACTTTCACTACAAATCGTTTTTTAACTTTTCCAAAGATACACTCCTTTGATTATACTTTTGTAGTACTATGCCAGCATTTTTTTTTACTGGTAACGTATTAAAACCATCCAACTCTCCATTGTTCTGTGACTGAACGTGTTTTTTGGAAATGGTGATTGTCTTTGCTTGAAGTCTGATAAAATCTGCATATATTTTCTGGATGAATGGCTATTTAGTCACACTTCTCCCATCTTGCACTTATGAAATTAATGTTTTTGAACTTAAGTGTAAAACAACATATATATATATATATATCCCATTAAATTTCATTTTATTGGATTCAACCCAATTGTTATAGGCTATTGAGTTCTTTTTGGATCCCTGTCATCCAACACATTAGATATGCTATTGATGACTTTATTCAAGTCACTGATTATAATTTTAAAAAGCAAAGGGCACAGATTCCTTGAAGCATAGTACTCAAGTACTCATTCCTTCCAAGTTGACTTCACAATATTAACCAGTATTCTTTGGGCTTACCATTCATTTCTAAGCCCATTCATTTCTTATTTTAGTTTGTTTGTTTGTTTGTTTTAATTTTAACTAATTTTCTTGGTTACATCATTCATTTCTACAAGGTTTTGAGTTACAGATTTTCTCCCCTTTTTGCCCCTA
>CM053597.1:124247583-124274328 GCA_028646575.1 Pseudocheirus occidentalis | reverse complement strand
GGAAGGTTTGTGTGGTTGTCTAAGAACTTTATTTGGAGACTAAAGTTAATGGTTGCCCTGTGAGTAGAAGATCAGTATATTGTGAATTGTTGATTGAATCAACTCCCTCTTAGGGAAACTAGGTCATTCCTTTTGTTAATTGATTGATTGAATCTTTAGCTGGATTGTTTGAATCTTTAAATGCGAAGCTGGTTTCTCCCTTAGGGAAACTAGGTGATTCTTCTCTCATTCCTTGTTCCTTTCTGTAATAAGATATAATATTGAGACTTTCCTTGTTCTGAATATTGTATATAATATTGTGAAGTGTTGATACTGTGAATATTGTACTGAATCTTGATTTGTACTGGAATAAATAGAGTGCTCACTAATACTGTATAATCCAAATCTTAAAAGCTGTTCACAGTAGCATTCTTTTAGGAATCTACTGTTGATTGGCTTTACAGCACTGCCATTTCCTTCTTCAGCTCATGAGAAGACTGAGGCAAACAGGGTTATGTAAGTTACCCAGGATCTTACAGCTAGTACCTGGGACCAGATTTGAACTCAGAGAAATGAATCTTCCTGTTCGTTTTTTTTTTCAAGTAATATCAGCACAATTTTAAATTTGAAAAGTTTCACATAGTGGTCACACCCCACTTTTTTGCAAAGAATTTGGAGTAAAGTCTATAATGATTATGTAGTAAAATACTCCAGAGACAGGATTGATAAAGTCTGAGTGAAAATTAAAATATTATTTTTTCATTTTCCTTTTTTTTCTTGCCTTCTTTTTTGCAACATGACTAATATAGAAATTTGTTTTGAAGGATTTCACCTGTCTAATTGATAAATTGATTCTTCAATGGATAGGGGAGGGGATGGAAGAAGAGAGTAAATTGGAAATCAAATTTTATTTTTATATCTATGTTAAAAATAAATAACATTTTAAAGTAAATAAATGGGGGGAGCATGAAGCAAGTATATGCTTTCTGGGGTCAAAATAAAATGGCAACAAGAGGTAAGGGAGGTGGAAAGGGGAAAGGCAGTAGTGTACTCCCCCATTCCTCAGGTCCTAGCCTATTAAGTCATAAGAAAGGGAATTAATGAACTCTTAAGGAATTCTTGCGTCACATTTGAACTGCTTTGGATCCTCAGGTGCACTAGGGGTACGCTCTTCTCTTTTACAGATGCCATGAGTACATCAAAAGATTTCTGTTCACTTACCCATTCTGATAGACCTTTCTTGTCATGGTTCTGTAATACAGTATTGCTTTGTGGGAAGGGCAGTAGAACTCAAGACCCCGCCCTTCACATACACTCTCATTTGCTCATTGTCTCCCTTAACCACCAAAGTTCCAAGCTTCCAACCAAAGTTCCAATATACCATACCACCAGCACCAACAAATATCCTGAAACTTTCCAAACACAAGTAGAGTCTAAATGGCTGCTGGGCACAGACACATGCCCCTCTTGCCTTGGAATATAGATGCACCCCCTTTACCAAAGACTCCAATCTCTAACAGATATTTCCATCACTTCTTACTTCTACATTAAGAAAATTTTGGCAAAAGTTACAAAGAAGAGAGAATTGAAGGTGATGGCAAAAGCATTTAAAACGTATTAGAATTTAATCTTTTTGAAATAGTGCTTTACACTTTATTTACTTTGTATACTTAATCTATGAAGAACATATGTGTTCCTTTATATTTCTGAAAACACTGAAAATACTATCCATTCTTCAAAAGCAACCTTAATAAAGCAACTTTTCCAAAGAAAGAGACTGATCATGCTCCAAGTCCCAGGAAAGTACAATTGAGTTTAATGCTCATGCCCCTGTGTGGACAATAGTAATTCCGTGACGAATGAATTGAATCTATTAGCTCCCTGTGATAAAGCTGAATTTTATTGTTTTCTTCTGTATTGGACTGAGCTTCCTTCTAAATAAAGCTGTTCAGTGCACTCCCAGCATATGGAGCTCATATATAGTAGAAAACTATAAAATTTTAGGCTAGAGGCACTTGCCAAATGCTTTTGGACCTAATTCATAGGAAAGTTAGTATATGTGACTAAACACACTTCCTTAATTTTTACAAGGCATACTTCTATATTCATTTATAAGAGTACTTAGTTTCTGTTAAACTTCCACAGCATAAACCAAGACACTAGGGTAAGCTTTTGTCTTCTTTTTTTTCCCCCAGAAGATAAATTATACCATTTTATTATGTTTCCCTAGTCTATGGGAAGGCCCACAAACCTTAATTAGGTACATAAGATCACAAGTTCAGAGATCTAGAGCTGAAAGGGAGCCCTAAAGCCAGCTAGTCTGATACCTTCCTTTACAGAGAAGAAAGGGAGGTACAGGGTAAGTAAGTGACTTACTTACACAGGTACATCACAGATGTAATTCAAGTTTGAATCAAAAGAGAAAAAAAAGCATAATTTTTAAAGAAATAGTTCTATACAATAATTTGAAAATGAAAAAATTATCTATAAAATAAAAGATTAAAAAGAGAAGGAAAAGGGGAGTTTTTATTAAGCACCTACTATTTGCCAGACACTTTACTTAGTGCTTTGCAAATATCTCATCTGATTCTCACAACAACCCCAGGCCCAATTTTACAGTTGAAGAAACTGAGGCAGACAGAGGCTTAATTACCTGGCTGACATGTTACTAGAGCTAGATGTGTTTGGGAGGCTCTGAAGCAAAGTGTAGGAGATAAGAGGCATTAGACTGACTACCAAGCTGAAGGTCTACAGAGCTGTTATGCTGACCTCATTTTCATATGCCTGTGAAACCCAGATAGTAAACTGTGCCCTGCCAGGAAACTGAATCACTTCCATTTGAATTACCTTAGGATGATTCTGAAGATCCCCAGGCAGGATAAGATACCAGACACTGAAGTCCTTTCTTGAACTGAACTGCCAAGTACTCAAACACTACTTCAGAGAGAGTAACGCCAATGGCTGGCCACATTGTTCAAATGCCAAATGTATGTATACCTAATAGACTATTTTATGGAGAACTCACACAAGGCAAGAACTCACACAGAGGTCAGAAAAAGTCTTACAAGGATGGTACTGTGCACTTTAACCAAAGTGGAATTGCACTAGCTCAAAAGAAATGCAAGATGTACACATTTAAAGACATTTCCACTCCAAATGTTCATATGAACTATTTGTGCCTGACCTGTGATACAACTGATCAGTCACTGACTATACACACTGCACCTTGACCCCCCACAGAGTGATGTCATTTTTGTCCTCTTCAGCTACCAAGGACAAAAACCAGCCAGCCATCACTCTACTGAAGACCTTCATCACCTCATGCCTAGACTACTACAATAGTTGCTGATGTGTCTGCCTGCCTCAATGGTCTGTCTCCCCAGTTCAATCCATCCTTCATTCAACCACTAAAGTGATTTTCCTAAAGTACTACTCAGACCATGTTCACCTTTCTACTCAATAAACTCCAGTGGCTTCTTATGGCCTCTAGGATCAGATGCAAAACTTCTGTTTGGTGTCCAAAGCCCTTCATTACCCATCCCTCTACAACCTTTCTAGTCTTCTCACACTTCACTCTGTACCAGGTTGAATCCACTGACACTGGCCTCCTTGTTATCCCATTAACAAGTGACTCCATCTTTCAGCTTCTGACATTTTTTTTCTGGTTGTCTTTCATGCCTGGCATGCTCTCCTTATTGTGTTCCCTGGTTTCCATCAAGTCCCAATTAAAATCTTATCTTATACAGAAATCATGTCCAATACTTTATTCTAATACCTTCTACCTTTTAACTATTTCCTATTTATCTTGTATATAGTTTCTTTGAACATATTTTACCTTCCCCATTAAATTATGAGCTTCTTGTCTCTTATTGTAGCCCCAGGGCTTAGCGCAGTGCCTTGTATGCACCAGGCAGTTAATAAATGTTTATTGACCCTATCTGCTCTAGAAACAAGGAAGCAATAAGAATAAATTGAAAACAATCTTACTGCTACAAATTATGCTCACAGAATAGTTCTTTATAAAATGTATAAAGATGATATGCAAGTGAAGTAAACGACTCTCCTTCCACACCCAAACATTGTCTTGCTTTTGTCTCTGTCATAAAAGAGGGTGAAATTCTATGAGAGCTCCCAAGAGATAATCCTTTCAGACTAAGCATAGCAACATACATAACAACATGTAACCTATCTTCTTCAGTGTCTTAGAGCATGGAATAAAGTCCAAGATGTTCTCATATACTCTTTGACCACTGGGGATAAATCAGATTTATCATATCCAACCCATAATGTCTAGGAACTTACATTAGGAAATAACTTTAAATTATTTTATTAATTTTTAAGCAATTTAAGAAAATGACTAAAATTTACAATTAGTCATGACATATGAAAAAAAACTTCAGAACTCTTCCATTTTAACCCCTTCATTTAAAAAAGGATAGAGAAACAATAGAAATAAGGATTCTTAATTTTTTTTAGTCAGATACAGAGGTCTTTGGCAATCTTATGAAAGTTATGAATGTCTTCTCAGAATAATGTTTTTAAATTGCCTAAAATATAATAGAGGATTACCGCAAGAGCCAATTAAATTGAAATGAAGTTAATGAAAGAAAAAAATTTAAGTTCATGGGCCCTATGCTAAGAATCCTTCATGCAGAGGCACCAAGAACTTTATTGGAGATGACACATAATTATAGAAAGGCAAAATTGATGCTCACTTACAGGCAAGGGAAGTCAGATTAGGTATTCACCAAAAGATTTAAGTTATTCAAGCTAGGATACTGGAGAGTTTCCAGAAGGATGAGAAGACATAACTCTTAAAGGTGTGTAGAAAGCTTAAATGATATGTTGTCTACCAGGGGGGAAAAACAAAGCTGGTTGACCCTTCACAAGTAACTTGACTCTTGAGAAAGAAGGTATCCTTGAATATTACTCTTGCAGATGAGGGGAGGTACATTTTTGCTCTGATTCCTTTTAACAATTTTAGGTCTGCCTTCTCACTGTTAAGCAGGTACAAATCTCTCCCAAGTTTTCCTCCTATACTTCTTGTCTCTCTCCTTTTTATACTCTTTGACAAGGGCTAAGTGGAAGGCAGATACAGAATCTACATTAATGTAATTACAGAAGGCCTAGATACATGTATTTAGTCAGTCAATTAATCAAGTGTAAATTCGTTGAGAACAAATCCTAGGCAATATATTGAATCAATCAATCACTTGTAAACTTGGTGTGACCAAGTCCTTATTAAGTTTTGGAGGAAGAAAGTACTTTGTTCACTGAATTAAAACATATGGAAACAAAAAGGGAATGTATTGGGGATTGGTTAAAAGACTCATACACGCCTCTGGGCCTATATATGCTATAGCAAGCTACTTCCTACAGGAGATTGATGCAACAAGCCAGTCTAGAGATAGTTAAGGAGGTGAGAGTGGGGGGAATGAGTTCTCTTTTCTTCCCTTCCTCCACTGACTAGGAAAACAACCTTGTGAACTTCAAAATATTGGGAAGTTTGACATAGATAAAGCAGGAATAGCATCAGCGGCTGCTATGCAGTGGCTGCATTGAAAAACAAGAAAAATACTGAGGAAAGAGAGGTACAAATAAGGATAACTTTAGGTCTCTACAAGGGCATTGAGATTCCCAGCCCAACAGACAGGTATATCTATGAGGAATTTCATGAAGACTTCGTGAAGTAAGAAAAGGATTTCCAGTAACCAGAAGCTCAGAGTGAACACTTTCCCACACGTGACCCCTAAGCTTGTGCCCACTGTCTCTATGGACCCATGTAATTATGGGAGAGTATGTTCCAAGCAATTTGGGGGGTGATATGAAAATGGTTTTCATACCAAATTGTACACTTAATTAGAAAATACCTCTTTCTAAAAGCTAATTATCCAGCAGATAATAAATGGGGTCACTAGATGGGAACTCATAAATGACACCCTAGAAAATCCCACAAAATTTCAGGATCATGCCCCAAACCTTGAGTGGAGAAAGTAGTTAGCAACCTCTGGGACCTTAATTTGCCATAGAAAAGGGAAGTAGTCTGATGTATGGAGCAGCCCTACACCAAGTTTGTGAGCCTCTAAGTTTGGTCATGATTGCCTTGGCATTTGATAACCTATCTACTACCATTATGGCTATTAACAATGCTTTCATGTATCAGTGAATCCTCCCTCTCTCCTTCCCCACTTCTCTATTAGACACACATACATACACACAAACATGCCAGCATACCATTTTCTCTGATTCTGCTTTTTATTATTCTTAGAGACTAAATTTCTGTTTTGCCATTAATTACAAAACAAACCTATAGCTAGAAATACAGATGAGAAAACATTTTATCACTTTCCATGCTGCTAAAATAAATTTCCTGAACTCTCTTCTTTAGGATGGGCTACATTTACTATATTGGGTTCACTTGCTTCAGGAATTAAAATTTCAGATTTCCTTAAGGACTATGAAATTCAGAAGGAAGTGGAAAGTACCTAATTAGATCACTGGCTTTATATTAAATCCAAATTTAAAGGAGGAAGATTTAAATTTGATTTATATAACAAGGTAAGACTAGTGCTTACCTTGTTCTTTCATTTCATCAGCTTGTATCAAACATCTAATGATTAAATATTATATGTGGGTTAACGCTGAACTATTGGCACTTTTGTCTTACTTGGGGGATGACCAGGCTTATTTACTGGCACTTTATTTAGCTAAGAGTTTCTGGCCATAAACTGAAAGATCTGTGTTTAAAGAGATGGTTTCCTCTATTGTTTTTCTTAAAGCTTTATTTCAAGCACTAACATGCCTAAGGAATGTATTCAGTTACGTTATACAAAGTTCCTGGTTAATGGCTTAGTTTTGTGTCATTTTAATACCATGTTATTTTAGTTATGGTGAAAATATTTTCCCCTGGACAAAACAGATGGCAAAAGATCATTAAGGTAGCCACTGACACTTCTATTAACCTCTCACTTGGTCTTTGGTTTTATCTTCTGCTCTACCGAGTTATATAAAAGAGAGAAAATCAATAGACATTTTGCTATGTATCTTAGTACAATGTCTCCAAGAATGCTATCACAGGTGGAGGAAGGTACAATAATGAAGGTGGAAAGAATAGGATGATGCTCAGAAGACTGATAATGTATAAGCAGTTCATTAACAGAGAGAGCACAGAGGAGTAAGCAAAGTATTAGCCCCATAGCCAGCAGGACCTGAGTTCACACTCCGTCATGACACATAATGGACAAGAGACCACAGGCAAATTATTTACCCTCTCAGTGACCCAGACAACTGTCTAAGACTGGCTTAGATTAGTTTCAAAATTATTGGCAACTTGTACTGGTAGAAGTCCTCCTCAGGAAGCACCCTACATTGATGAATTTGTAATTGTGTGTGTATGTACATACACACATATCCATGTACATATATGTATGTGTGTATGAATATGTATATATGCCTATCTAGACATATATTTCTTGCAAAACCACTAAATGATTAATAATTCTGGTGCCAATTTTAATTGCCAAAAAATAACAACTCAAACAATACATTTAGATACTATTTTTAAAAGTTTATTACTGAGATCACTATGGCTTTCAACAATTCATTTCAAAGTCTAAGAAATATATTGATAAGAAAGAAAAACTGAAGGTGAATCAAAATATATTCAATTCACAATAAAATGAATATATTATATGGAACCAATAAGACATTTGGAGAATGTGTTTGAACTCTGGATTGAACCAGTGTATTCTTTTTTTAAAAAAAATGTATCATTCAACTTTTTGTTTTAATGGAACCTCCTTTCAATAGGAAATCTTCACTTTGTCATAAGGATAGAGCAAAGTGTACTGAGATTATTCTCCAGGGAAGCAGTCTCTTTGTATGTTTATTTAACATAGAGTAAGGATATACGATGGCAATAACTTGATTTTAAGCATTACTGGATGAATATATGACATACAATATACATCCTATACATATGAATACTGTATCATATCATTCATAGAGCATCAAGTGCCTACACAAAGTGTTTAATTAGTACTTGAATGATTGAGGCTACTTAGTTTTTTAAAAGTACATGTAATAAAATGAAGATACGTTGAAATCAACTATAGATGCAAAAATTAACTGTCATTCTATATCATGTATATTATATATACACACACAAATACACATACATACACACATACACATACATATACACATACACATACATATACACACACATTATATGTGTGTGAATTTTCCCTGATGGGCCTCAGGTTTGGGATTCAGCTTACCATGAACTCACTCACAGACTACAATAGTGCTAAGTACCACCCTTACTAAGAGTCAGGAAAGGATACATCAATCAGGGATACAAGATAAAAAACAAAAATCACACCAAATATGAGGGCAAGTCAAATCATCTCTTTCTGTGTTTCAACTAGTCCTCTGAATAGGCTGGTCCTGGGTCCTACTAGTAGCAGATCACTAAGATCGCATAAGAGAAGGATGGAGATCTTGCAAAGTGGGAGAAACAATGACAATAAAATTGATTTTCCCCTGAAATGTTGGATTCTAAATCAACTCATGGGATGCTCATTCAGTTTTCAAAATTAGGACTCCATAACTTGAATGCATCTGTTTCTCTCTTCTTCCCTTATATTGCAAATGTTTTTTCTTGACTCATTTCTTCTTGAACCCTATTTTCTTGTACCTACCTGCTTAAATTCTTACTATACCTACTGCTTCTCTCCTTCTTGCTTCCCAAGGATCCTTCCTGAAATTCCTACAGCTAGCTGGTCACCCCAAATGGTCTTCCTGGTAAAGCCTTCTCCTAAAAGTGCTTTGAGTATTCCATTGGTGCCATGACTGACCACCATGGTGAATAGCAAGCATTGCCTTTTTTTTCACATTCCTCTTTTCTCATACTTTGCCAAAAACCTACTAGTTATCAGTGTGTGTAAGTGGATTCAATCTATCAAACTTAGAATTAATTTTTGAAATTCCCTTTTTTCTTATAGACTTGTATATACATGGATGTGCTAATTGCCTATCACACTTAAGATCTAACCCATATGTGCATTTCATTAATAATTAATTCCTAGGCTTTTTCCTCCCCTCTCCTTTCCCTCTCCTTTCTTCTCCTCTTTCCTTCTCTCCTTTTCCCTCTCTTTCTCCTTTCGTCTCTCCTCCCTCTCCTCTCCCACCCCAATTCTTCTCTCTATCCTTTCTCCTTCCACCCTTCTCCAGCCTAGATAATGCAGTGATGGAGATGACCAAGGAAGCCATGAAGTCCATGAAGGTAGATATCATGGGCTGTGCCAGATCATGTTCTCCAAAATGGCCACGTTTCTGACAGGTGAGCTGACAGCCACCAGTGAAGATTATAAACTTCTGGAAAATATAAACAAACTCTAGAAATGAAAGATATTGCAGTAGTAAACATGAGGAGAAATCTAAAGTACTCAAACCAGAAATATGTAGCACTTGAGCCATATGTGGATCAGATCACAGTTATTAGGGAGCAAGCAGCAGCTCTTGAGCAGGCAGCCTAATAGCTGGATGCATATTCAAAGAAACTAGAAGCAAAGTACAAGTTAGAGAGACAATTGAAAAATTCTTAGCACAAAGACTCTAACTATAAGAGTGTTTCTGAAGAGATGCAGTGCATGGGATGGAACCTGTCAAACCTCTATGCTTCAGTTCTTAAAAGGCAGCAGTGCTGCTGATCCAAGGAGAATCCCAGTCCCCACCTCTGGTTGGACGTGTAACTTTGGCCACCCCATGATGTTCTCCTAGACCTGCAGCCCCTGGAACCTCATCTTAACCTGTGATTCATAATGTACCCTGGACCAATGCTCAGAAATCAAGATCAATACTGTCTAGAGTAGACACAGGTAAAAGGCTCTCCTCTCCCTGTCTCCTTCCTTCTTCCCCTTCCCCTAGGCCTCCATCTTTGACTCTTTGTTCTGAATGTTTTCCCCAGCCCCTTCATAACCTGTTTTTGAACTTAAATAATAAATGCTAATTAATGACCCTCAAAAATAAGTAATTCACAAATATATGGGAAAGATAGCTTTTACTTTACTAAATATTTGTCATTGTTGTTGTTTAGTAGTTTTCAGTCATGTCTGACTTTTCATGACCACTTTTTTGGCAGAGATACTGGAGTGGTTTGTCATTTCCTTCTCCAGATCATTTTATAGATGAGGAAACTGGGGCAAATAAGGTTAAGTGATTTGCTCAGGGTCACACAGCTAGCAAGTGTCTGAGTCCAGATTTTATCACAGAGCTTCCCTACTCTAGACCCGGCATCCTTATCTACTGCAACACCCAGCCATCTCTTACTAAATATATACCTTTAGTAATTTTTTTTCTTATATCTTCAGTAACTAGCATAGTGTCTGGGACAGTACATATATTTAATAAGTGACCAGTTGACTGATATATCTTGGGCTTCCACAAATTTAATATTCCTGAGGATATGTGTGTTTATATTTGTGAACATATGTTTATGTATATGTGTATATATGTATGTATGCATGTATACATGTATCTAGATAGATACAAAACTAATTCTCTCTGAATTATATTTTCTCATTTATAAAAAAAAAGAAAGGCTTGAGTTCATTGATCTTTAATATCTCTTTCAGATTGAACATTTAACCCTGAGTGACTTAGTAACATATATAAACATATGGATATACACATATGTAAACATATATATTAACTACTAAGTTACTTAGGGTAATTGTTAAATATAAAAATATTGGTCAGAAGTCTGTGGACAGTGATAGCTCAGCTATGACCTGAAGCTAGTGTGCCAGGCTGTATAACCTGAATAGTCACTCTGTTGAAAACAAGGTTTAACATGACATAACATACAGAGTTAAACAGGGTTAAGTGACTTGCTCAGGGTCACACAGTTGTGTCTCAGACCAGATTTGAACTCAGAAAGACAGTCTTCCTGACTCCAAACCCAGTCCTCTATCTACTGTGCCACATAAGGAATAAAGTACCAGAGATATCTGAGAAAAAGTCATGCTTATAAATATAGGGATAGGAACTATACTTGCTAATTCACTGATCTAGGGAAATATTCAGATGAAGAAGTTTCCTCTACTAGTGCACATTGGCATCTTCTCTTCAATTCATAATCTCAGAGCACTGAAAGGTCATGTGAGTTGCCTAGAGTCACACAGACAATATGTATCACTGGCAACATTTGAACTTGACTCTTTCTGTCCCCAGGGCTAGGTTCTCTATCCAGTAGCCCATGCCACATGTGATTTATAAAAGTATTTTTCTACTTGGTCACACAAAATTAAACAAAAGCATTGAAAGCAAGATATAAAACCTTGGGAAATTATTCAAAACAGTGTCTTATTGATTTACAGTAATTACTTGGAAAATGTCATTTACTAAAAGTTTACTAAAATAATTTTTACTAAAATGATTTTTATGAAATTTACTAAAATAATTACTACTAAAATAATTTAATAAAAAAAGTTTGTGTAATATGCTAGTATCATCATACAGTAGAATAGCTATCTCAGTTTTCTTTTGAACATTGTTAAAGTATAGGACTTACACATGTAAGAACAGAATTTTCATAAAGAAGTAACTTCCAGAGAGACTTTTAATCAGCTTATATGAAGGAAAGATCACAGGACTAGATTTCAAGTCAAGTGACCTGGGTTTGAATCCTGCTTTGCTATTTTCTGCCTGGGTGACTTCCAGGAAACCAATAGGGTTCTCTGGGCTTTTGTTTTCTCATCTATGTGATTAAGACTTTAAAGCTGAAGGCTTTCTAAGACCCTTGCTAATTCCCAAATATGAAGCAAAGCAAGCCAACAGTGAAAGAAAGTAAAAATGTGGTCAGAAAAGTTAAAAAAAAAAAGATTAGAAGAACTGGGGAATGAAGGGGGAACATATGTTCATTTGCTTTTAAAAATACAGTCAGGGTAGAGTTAAGCAAATTTTTTGTGATATGTTAATTATTTCAAAGCCCCATATTTAGAAGTCATACTTGTAGAAATTCTCTTCAGTCAATAGTTTTTATAAAATTGATTAGTATTGCAAAAGTATCTTTGGACTTCTGAAATGAACCAATCAAGTATTGTATGTAGTCTACATATGAATGGCACACCTTATACAAGAGTACACAATCATAAATTGCCCTTGCAACAGAATTTTTTATATTGTTGTTATTGTTCACTTGTGTCTGACTTTCTAAGATCCCATTTGGGCTTTTCTTGCCAAAGATATTGGAGTGGTTTGCTGTTTCCTTTTCCAACTCATTTGACAGAGGAAGAAATAGAGGTAAACAGGGTTAAGTGGCTTGCCCAGGGTAACACAGCTACTAAATGTCTCAGGCTGCATTTGAATTAAGGAAGATAAGTCTTTCTGTCACCACACCCAGCATTCTATACATTGTGCCACTTAGCTGCCATAATATAGAATTCTTAATATAGACACCTTTAAAATAGATACGTTAAAATAATATACATAGAATGCTTATACAAAGACAAACCTATGCAATTTCTCATTTGTCCTTTGTTTACCCCACTTTTTAAGGCCATGAGCAGATTCTAATTGATACTAGGGAGTAAGAGAAACATTTTCATGACTACATTAAATCTTAAGTGATATTGAAGAGATCTGCATACTTCTAGAGAAAAATGCTGTATCCTTCAATTCAGTTCAACAAGCTCTTAAAAGTTGTTTCCAATTTTTTTTTTCTGTTACTACCTTAACCTCTAAGCCAAGTTCATATTCCCTGACAATCTGCCATTTTCATTTAATCTCTATTTCTTTCAAGGCCTCCTTCATTTTCCACACTTTTTGTCACCCACCCTCTCAGAAATGTTTAATAGTTTCTCTTGTCTATGGGAAAATAAAAATTCCTCAGTATAACAGTAAAAGTAACAATTCTACTGGTCACCAACAGAAATCCTTCCTTCACATTGTTTCCCCAAGCATAAAATTTCCTCCCATCTTTGTGCCCTTGCTCATGCCATTCACATTACTTGAATGTTGTTTACCCTTGCCAGAAGAACATGGAAGATTGAGATCTTCAGAAGCCATCTAGTTCAAACTCTCTATTTCTACTGAAAACTGAGGCCCAGAAAGTTTAAGCAACTTGTCCAAGGTCATACAAATAGCCCATGTTAGAGTTATAATGAGAATTCAGGTCCTCTCACTAAAGACCCAATGTTTGCTTTTATCACATTTTCTATCCATCCTTCAAGGTCCAAGTAATAAATTGTTTTGGTCATGATGGCACATGAACAGCAGATAATACTAAAAGATATTGATCAGTTATATAAAATCCTTTTTTTAAGAGAGTTACATCTCTCTAAATTAATACATATAAGTACATACATTAATATTATTGTTATTTATTAAATTTGTTAAGTGAATTACTTATTTATCAAATATTATTAAATAGCTTTTATAATTTAAAAATAAATCTATTCTGGGAACCACAAGAATATACTAAAATCACTTTGCTTTTATTTTCACAAAAAAAGAAAACTGCATTTACAAGTAGAATTACATTAGAGCATTTTTATGGTCATAAAAATTCCACTGTGTAATCAGTACTCAAAAAACACCCTAAGAATTATTACATGAATTCATAGTGAAGGCATATGGTAGGGAAAGATTCAGGGTAACATTACCAGGGCATTTATCTTGAGACCCAATTAAAGACTGATAGCTACCATACTTGTTGTTGAAGAAAATCCAAGTAGATTGAAAAAATTCCTTTATTGATGTCTTTAATGCCAAAAAATAGGAATAACTCTTGTTGAACTTTGCCAACACTTTATGCTTCCCATAGACTAATTCAAACTACTCTGGAGTTCTATTTCATCACTAAGTACTTACTGTTGTTGTAATTGTTGTTTTTGTGACTGTAGTTGGCTGAATGGTAGTCCAGGGCAACATATGAATTATTACAGTCGTAGTGGTTGACAGCTGACTAGCTTTATTCCCACCTAATTCATCAGTAACTTCAATAAGTAGCTGGAAAGTAGTGGGATCTTGAATCCCTCTAAACACATCATACTGGAAATTCTTAGTGGTGGCCAAAGAAGGAGGATCAACACCTGGCCTCTCTAGTGTGAACCAGTTTTTTGTGTTTCCTGGGAAAGATGAAGTAATAAAATTAGAACCAAAATTCATGTAGAATGCAGCTACTATTGTCTCATCTGTGCAACACTGTGTTTCTAAAAGAATCTTAATGGTATGTTTCTATCAGTCACAAAATATTTTCTTTGAAATATGGAAAAAAAACTAATTTTAACCTATTGCTCTCACCTCTTATAATTGAATAGCTGAGCTCTTTATGAGAAGAATCTTTGTCAGAACAATTCAACTGAAGGAAGGGTATCTTAGTTGGAGCATAAATAATCTTTTCCAAATGTGGTGGATTGCAGATAGGAGGTTCATCATTTACATTCTATAACAGAAGCAAATGGTTCATTACATAGACTAGATGTTCTGAATATGTTTGTTAGATAATCATGAATTAGGCTTTCTATGTCAATACATTATTTACACAGTTTTTCATTCTTTAAAAGTACAATACATCAAAAGTTCTTAATCTGGGGTTCACAGACCTCTTGAAGCTTGTAGATAGATTTTAGTGGGTCCATGAAATTGTATGGGAACCACTTTTAATCTTTATTTCAATATGATTTATTTTCTTTGTAATCTTATTTATTTTATTTTATTTATTTAAAAACATTATTGTGAGAAAGGCTCTACAGACTTCAACAGACTGACCAAGAGATTCATGCTGCAGGAACCCTTACTTTATATGAATTTTCTATTTTAATCTGAATAACATGACTATAAGTTAGGCAGTTTACTTTTGCAGCAAGTGTGTATTCAATTTGAGGAAATACACTTTTTCATAGGTATTCAGGATACCAAGAAAATAAATTAAATAGTTCTCTACCTCAAAGAATTTTCATGCTACTGATGGGCAACATCATCTACATAAATAGGTAAATACAAAGTAATTTTAAGGTCAATAAGAGGCCAGTGGGAACTGGGTGAAGGGATAAGGAAAAGCCTTATGTGGAAAATAGCACTTGAGCTGAACATCCAAGGTGGCTAGAGTTTCCATAAAGAGGAACCAGTTTGACCTACCACCATCATTCTATAATCTCTCCAACTACTGCTTTTTCACTCATGAGACAATGGAAGTTCAAAGAGGTTAAATGCCATGCTCTTTTCATAATAAAATAAAATTTGCTAGCAGATGCATATTAATCTGAATAAATTTGTCCTGAAATTTTTAAATAATGGTTATTACATCCTAAGTTGTGACATTTATGACAAACAGAGAATAGGTCTTCATTTGCAGTCAAAACTGATTCAGTATTCCACCAAAGCCTAGGACCATTCCTAGTGACAATCAAGTCTATTTAAATCACCAGGAAAACAATTTTGAAGTCTCCATCACATTATCATTCAGATAAACTTAAGGCTGATTAATTCAACAAATATTTGCCTATCAAATCATTTAAGCTTATCTCCCAAAGTGCTGCTATTTATGCCCTTTGATACTTATCTTTTTATGTAGACCTCTTCTCAGATCTTACCTACCCTTCCACAGTCTCTAGGCTCCTTAAAACCCTTCAGAACCCCTTTTATTCAACTTTCATCTCTTCCTCTTAGGTTGTTTCTATCTCCTAACATCAACTTGATGACTCCTCTGAGGATACCATATTCTTTATCATTTTTTCTTTACTGACCACTGCTAATTTCAAGATCTCCAGTTTAGGAATGGACTGCATACACCTTCCTTTCCACCCCACCCCCAACCCCAGCATTTCCTAATGTTTGACCTACAACCATCATTGCATAATCTCTCCAAATCCTTACACTGGCAATTTATAGACTTCCAAAATACTTTCTCACCTTCCTCTTCATCACCTACCTCAAAATCTTCTATGCTTTCCCACCACTACCATCATCCTAAGAATGGTAGATATGTCCATATCCATACTGATGAACCATTTGGTACACAGAGCTCTCAGTTTCTCAAGATACTCAATTCCTATGTCTTTCATCTCCAGTATACTTTGGCCATTCAGAGCTATTGTCAAGCTATCTAATCATTAAGTGAAACTTCTATATCTAAGATGCTGAAATTCCCTTATCTGATCACAAGCTTTTACCCTTTTACATCTACCATTCTAACACTCATTGTCTTTTCATAATTCAACCCTGTTATTCCCCAACCCTTGGCAATCCACACCATCAAATGCATAATCTAATCATAGATTTCAAGCTGGAAGGTCATCCAGCCCAACACTCTCTTTTTACAGATAAGGAAATTGAGGCCTGCATAGATCAAATGATTTGTCCAATATCACAAGATAGTAAATAGTAGATCAATAGACCAACTCCTCAGTTTTCAAATCCAGTTTTTTCTGATGTACTTTGCTTCTCTTCTACCTTCCAAGTCTTGAAGTGACTAGAGGAAATCAAACGGTGCTACTAGCTTCTCTACAGATTCTTATTTACCCTCTGCTGGGCTGTGGTCAGAGATTATAGAAATCAATCTCAAGTCAAAGTCGGATATAGTCACAAACACATATCAAGGATACACGCTGATAATTTTGGTGTGTCTCAAGATTTTATTCTCCCTCTTTCTTCCTCATGCAGAAACAGTTATATGGTGACTGATGTAGTCTCTATGGGGTAAGGAACCCATCAGACCTAAGGAAGTCAAAAGTCTCCCACACATTATCATTTAGATAAACTTAAGAGTGATTAATTCAACAAACATTTGCCTATCAAATCATTTAAGCTTATCTCCCAAAGTGCTGCTATTTATACCCTTTGATACTTATCTTTTTACATAGACCTCTTCTCAGATCTTACCTACCCTTTCATAGTCTCTAGGCTCCTTAAAATCCTTCAGAACCCCTTTTATTCAACTTTTATCTCTTCCTCTTAGGTTGTTTACTTGACCTTGGGATTACCAGGTATCATGTCACCTATGCAAATCCTTCTGAAACAGAGAAATGTCTTTGTTTTGTTTCTTATAGGACATGGCCTATTATTATTCCCTAATTTACATCGGCTTGAAATTCTAGCTATGCTCAAGGCCTACTACTCCCTCCTTGTAATAGGTTCAGGCCTGGTCATAGATTAATTACCATATGGCCTTTTAGATGCATGGTAACTCTGACTAGCTCTTTCTCATACTCCACACAGCAGCTATTAAATAATGTCTTCTCTTCTCTTAAACCCCCAACTGCATTCCCTAGTTACCACCTCTTTTGCATCTGTCCTTTCCCCTCCACTCACATGGTACTGTGTTAACTGATACCTTTATCACTTCACATTTAAACCACTGGGTTAGCCTCATAATTGATCTCCTTTGTTTCCTATCACTCTCATCTATAATCCAACGTTCACAGAGAAGCCAAAATATTCTTCATAATACAAAGACCTGACCAAGTCATTCATCTGCTTAAAAACTATCCTTGGCTTTTATTGCCTAAAATGTCATATAAAAATTCCTTGGCCCAGCATTCAAGGCATACTACCAGATCCAAATGCAACCTGTTTTCACAGTACTAAACTATAAGTATTTTGTATTACAGCCAAATGAGACCTCCTAGCAATTCTCTGATCTTAGAACTGCCTCTCTTGCCTCTGTAGATGTTATGAATTGGTGCAGGCCTTCTCTCATGCCACACTCTTTACCCTTCACGTTATAACCTACGGAAATTCAAAGCCACAACCAGGTACTACTTCCTCCACAAAGATTCTCCTGCCTGAACATCTCACTTTGATCTCTCCTGTTCATTCACTGCATTTTAACTTGTACTATATCAATTTGTGCAACTTATTACCTTGATGATTGAAAGCTTCTTGAGAACAGATATTTTTTCAAACTGAACAATTAGGGAAGTACTCTAAAATAGTAGGTATCTAATAAGTATTTTTTAACTAAATTTAAAAAATAGAAATAAGATCTAACCCTGTGAGATTAGAGTGAGTAGATGGCCATCAACACAGATGCTGAAATTTTTGACAACACCAAAAAAGATTTGCAGTCTCTTTTTCTTCCAGTAATTGTGATACAGGGAACCCAAAAGAAATCAATCACTTTACTTTAAAAAATTAAACTTGTTGCCAAAATATAATTATACTATTTAGATATACACTTGGCTGTGAAAGAAAAGAACAACAGAGCAGAAGAGATCAAAGAATGAGGAATGAGATATGTAGGAAGAAGAATATTTGTAGAGGAACTAGTACCTGGTTAGGGCTTTGAACAACAGGACTGCCTGGTTGTATTAAGCAACTAATTCAACATGTTTTTTTCTGCTTTCTTCTGATTGTAATTTTCTTATCAAATGCAGTGATTTACTTTATAAAAGATAAAAGGCTCTCAGAAGGGAATTTGAAGCTCATAGCATCTCTTTTAGATTCAGTTGCTTCTCTGCTGACTTTGCTGTTAAGAAATAAGCTCACAATGTTTCCTAACAGAACTATTCTCTGACTATTTTTATGAAAGCTGTACTATAATAGCATTACCACTTTTTCCTAATTGAATCCCAAGAAAGAGAGAATCTCACTTTCTCCTGAAATTGAGGTGTCACTGGATTGTAGGATCTAATACTCCCTAGGCTGTGACCAAGTGACTAATGACATGCTCCAACATCTCAATGATATAGGCACAGAATGAACCTCACTCAGGGGCACCCAGTGATAACTGGGTATCCATTCACATGGTATGCTTACCCCCACATAATGCATAATCTTCTGCTTGGCATTTAAAATCCTTCACAATTTGGTTACAACCTCTCTAGGATGATTTCACATTACTCCCCCTCATTCAATCAAAGCTCCAACCAAGCAGACTTACTAATTCCTCCCACTATGTGACATCACAGCTGAAGACTTTTGACTTTAGCACTGTCTATTTTCCCTGTCTATGATGCTCTCCCTCCTCACCTCATCCTCTGGGAAACCCTTAAGTACCATTTCCTACAAGAGCTTTTCTTACTCTTGCCAGGTGTTGGTGCTTTTCTCCACCTTCTCTCCCCTTTCTCCCTCCCCCCCACACTGTATTTATTCTTTATATAGTTTCTATTTACTTATTTTAGTACCTGTTAGTGGAATGTAAGCACTGATACCAGACTATTTTCTTTCTGTATTTGTATCCTCAAATCACAATACAGTGCTTGCACCTAGTAAACAATATGCCATAAGCCCTTGAAAGTAACTGAATTTTTTAAAGTTCCTATTTGCATTAGTAGAGAGACCTTTTATGTTCTAAGATCCCTGAACTAATGAAATCACAGTTCTGGAGAAATATGGGGAGAGGCATGGAGAGAGAAACCAGAAGAGAAGGAAGGAAGGAAGGAAGGAAGGAAGGAAGGAAGGAAGGAAGGAAGGAAGGAAGGAAGGAAGGAAGGAAGGAAGGAAGGAAGGAAAGGAAAGGAAGGAGGGAGGAAGGAAGGAAAGGAGGGAGGAGGGAGGAAGGAAGGAAAGGAGGAAGGAAGGGAGGGAGGGAGGGAGGAAGGGAGGGAGGGAGGAAGGAAGGAAGGAAGGAAGGAAGGAAGGAAGGAAGGAAGGAAGGAAGGAAGGAAGGTAGGATATTAAACATGAATTGTGTACTGTATTAAGTACTATATTAAGAAAAGGGTTGCAAATGAAAAAAAAAACAGTCCCTGACCTCAAGAAACTTACATTTTAAAGTGAGAGATAGCACACATAAGGACATGATGACTAGGTAAGGGAGTTGTGAGAAATCCCTGAAATGCTGAATAAAACAATAGTGCATTTCACTGACACACCTTTTTCCAGAGAAAACAGTAATTACATTTCATTACAGTTCTCTGAGACAAGGATAAGGAGACTATGTTAAAGCGAAAATAGAAAAATGGCCAGGAAAAAGATGAGGCAGTATGGTACAAAGAAGTGTAGATCCAAGTGGCTTAGCTCCTCCTAGGCATGGCTTCTGGTGACCTAATTTGGAGGGTAGGGCAATAATACCAACAGGAGAGACTTTCTAAACTTTTAAAAGAAAATATTTGTATGAAAATAAGTTTGGACATCAGAGGTTTCTAGATGGAAATAAATAGAACAATCAAGAAGACAAATAGAACATGAGATGGAGAAGTTCTAAAAATTATAGCAAATCTAAAAAAAAAAGAATGATGGATTTGGAACTAAAAAAATACAGAGAGAGAACATTTTGCAGAAGAGAATCAAAAGACAAGAAATTTGGAAGAACTTATGAATCCTGAACAAGCGAAAGAGATTTACTTTAAAGATACGAAGTACAAAGATAATTAAGGGACAATAGAATTCCCCCCAAAAAAACAACAACAATAATATAATTGTTAATAAAAATTACAACATTAATTATAACAATAATGTAATAATAATAATAATAACAATAAGCCTGAATACTGTAGTGCAGGAAAAATGTAACAAAACTACTCAAAAGTTTTTAAAAATAGATAACAAAGTACCAACTGACTGAATAAACAAATTGTAAATGGAAAAATATTCATAATCCTTTGTATTCCATATTAAAGCAGACATTTCTCCTCCCAAATCATTAATATTGTACTAAATGTCATTTGATTTCAATCTGTCATGAGCAGACTAAACAATATTATCCAGGTAACCTCATGAACTAGAATAAATTATAGATATAATATTTCCCAGTTAGCTGTTGCTGAGGAGTTAACCTGAGAGTTTCTGCATTCCAATTCCAACGAATTAAGTGACTCAAAATAAAACCAAGTACTTGATATGTTCTCATGACTGGGATAGTCCTAAATGGACACATGCTCAAAGTCAGAATTGGTCACAATTCATCAGCTCCAAATAACTGTGAATAGTGATCATTCTTGAGATTTTATTTTAGATCCATATTCATTTGTCCAATTTAATTTCTCCCTTTCTAAAAAATCAATTTGACCTTCTGTAGTAAGCTTCCTATAGAGCAACATTCATTGTATTGGGGTCCATTTATGACCCCATATAGTTATTTAAGTGCTAATGAAAAGTACATGCAAATGAAGTAAGAAAATGGTGGAATATTTCCAATTCTGACTCACATTCAAGTGCAACAAGGGCTATTAATGAAGAAAAACAATCAGAAAGGGAGGCGAGCTAGACATATAGTGAAAATAAGGAAAAATGAATACTCAGGATGTTCCACTGATGCCAAAGACAATAAGGAACGTCTTCAGTATATTGAATGGCTCCTCTGCTTAAAGATCTGTGGAAGGATAGGGACAAGTCACAGAATGTGAAGGCCTTACATGGCTTTCAATGTGTACTGAGAGTAGGAATATACACATTAATGAGATCAGAGAGCTATTGAAATACTGGAGAAAGAGTAAGTAAAATACGCTAGTATCTGTCAACATCATATAGAAAAAGTTATTCCAGATAGTATTGTCTTTTTTTAATATTGCATCATTTAAAACAAGGCTTTAAGATGAAGTTTCTATACATTATAAGAAACAAGAATAAAATAATGACATGAATTAAATGACAGAAGTTTAAAAAAAGATTCATGAGATGTTTTATTTGTAAAAGTTAACTATTTCTATTATACTAAAAATAGTTGAAAAACCCTAAGTATTAATTGTGCAGAAACAATGCTATGAAAGCAACCACTACACACAATGTGACCAGAATTAATGCCCGTTAAACCATTGTAAAGAGAGAATCAATGTTGTATTTCAAAATATGCTGAATCTGGGAGCAGTAACTGGATTCTATTTCTAGTTCTGCAACTTACTAGTTCTGTGATCCTTCTTAAGTCATTTAACTATTTTTTTTAACCATGTTCGTGGTTTTCTCCACAGTCAAATTTCCAGTGAGGAAATTCCAGCTTACAATACAGATTGATACTTGCTCTGCAATTTATAAATTATATAATTTATAACCACTGAAAGATAAAGTTATCTAAAGTGAAGATCCAGACTTCAGGTCTTCTGTACTCTGAGGCCAGCTCTCTTTAAGTAAGCTAGTCAATAAACATTTTGCTGTTATTCAGTCATTTTCAGCCATGTCCAGTGACTCTTTGTGACACCATGTGAGTTCTTCTTTGCAAAGGTACTGGGCCAATTTACATTTCTTTCTCCAACTTATTTAACAGATGAGGAAATTGAGGCCTACAGGGTTAAGTGACTTGTCCAGGGTCACACAGCTAGTAAGTGTCTGAGGCCAGATTTGAACTCAGGAAAATGAACATTCCTGACTGAAGGCCCAGTATTCTATGCACTGTGCCACTTAGCTGCCCCCAATAAACATTTATTAAGCACCTCCTAGGTATCAAGCACTGTGCTAAGCATCAGGCATGCAAAAAGATGCAAAATATAGTCTCTGCCTGAAAAGAGCTAAAATACAATATGAGAAACAACAATTATGCACAAATAAGTTATATACAAGATAAATAGGAAATAATCAAGAGAGAGAAGGCATTAGAATTAAGAGAAGTTGGGAAAGTCTTCCTTAGTTGAAAGATTTTAATTGGGACTCAAAGGTAGCCAAGAAAGAAAGAAGACAGAGATCAAAAGGGAGAAGAATCCAATTATGGGGGACAGCCAGAAAAATTCTGGGATCCTAGAGGTGGAGTTTCTTGTTCATGAAACATCAAGGAAACCATTGTCACTGAATCAAAGACTAGATGGTGAAGAGTAAGATTTAAGATGCCTAGAAAATGAGGTATGCAGTTATGATATGAAGGGTTTTGAATGTCAAACATAGGATTTTTGATTTTATCTTGCAAATAATAGAGTCATTGAAATTTATTGAGTAGGGAGGTGACATGGTTCAATCAATGCTTTAGGAAAATCACTTTAGTGGCTGGAAATGGACTGGAGAAGGGAATGGCCTTGAGGCAGAGAGACCTACCACCAGACTACTGCAATAATGCAAATATTGGACTACACCAGAATGGTGACAGTGTCAAAAGAAAGAAAGTGCATTCAAAATATTTTACAAAGATGAAATCAACAGTCCCTGGCAACAGAAGGGACATGGGGAGTAAAAGGGGGATAGAGATAGTCAGGAATAGAGGAAGACAACTAGATTGTGAGCCCGAGTGACTGGGAAGATATCTTTCTACTATAGCAAAACTGCTTTACAGGGTACTTATGAGATGAATGATAGATGAATAGATAGATAGATAGATAGATAGATAGATAGATAGATAGATAGATAGATAGATGATATTGATAGATGAATATATATATAAATACAGATATATATGTATACACACAAATATAGTTCCTCATAACTATCAAGTACTCTAAAAATATACTAGTTTTCAATCATCTAAATGATAACAGCTGACATTCATATAAATTTCTTTGAGGTTTGCAAATTACTCTACCTGTATCTTGTCATTTAATTTCCTACAAGATCACTATGAAGCAGGTAAATTTCAGGCTCTATGATCACAATTTTACATTTCAACTTTCCTGATCCTTTTAAGCAGGAAACAGCAGGAGCTGGTAGGCATACCTACTGGAAGTTCTAAAGAGTTCTAGCTCACTGTGGTCTGAGAGACTGTAAAATGCATTCTTAAGTTCTCTTTTCAGATTCACTATCTAAGGGATGTGGATAATGAATTTTAACCAGCAAGAATGTTTTTTATACTCCAACCACAGAACCCAACTTTTTCTTCAATTTTTTCAGCCATGTATGCCTTTGACATAAGGGGATATGTTTCTCACAAAAATGACCAGGCATGTTTAGATACTGTGTACAATGTATAATACCAATAAAACAATACCCAATAATACAATGACATTCTTCCATGCCTTTACATCCTCAATGAGACAATGGCACTCCAAGAAAGCACATAAGCTTCTTGAAACTCAGGATTTCTAGGAAATACACAGTTCACTTTGCCTAGTCTCCAAAGTTTCTATTATTTCATGTGGAAAGTAAAACATAAAAAAATGCAACACCGTTCAAATCTGATTCTCAGTTCATGAATTGGGGTTGCTTTCTCATCAAGTAGACTCCAAAAATTGGAAATCTTGAAGGTTGGTGGTTTATGGTCTTGTTATTGTTATGGACCACAGACTCTTTTCTGACTCACTTAGCTATTTGGTCTGGGGAAGTATAGGTAAGAGAAAATCAGACAAGGAGAGATTCTTTTGGTACTCCTTTTCCCCTCTTAACTCTTCTGCCTTCCTGCTGCCTGCTTGAAGTCTTTCTTTTCCCATTTCCAGTGCTTGAGATGTGTGACTTAATCCCTTTATTTGGCTCTTCAAGTTTTTGGCCTTATGAATTTGGCTGACATAAAGTACTGAACTTCAGTTGCCAGAAGGGTATAGATTTTTTTATCCTCTCCACTTAAATAAAAATGACCAAAATGAGATTCAGAGATGTTAAGCAACTTGAACTTGCTTATGTAGTTAGTAAGTTACAGAGGACTAATCCTAACACAAAGCTTAACATTATAGATCTAAAGCTAGAATAAACCTTAGAAATTATTTATCCCAACCTCCCAATTTTATAGATGAGCCAAGGGATGATCAGGAGAAGGGTCAGAATTGAGTCTCCCAAGATCTTGTAAGTAGTAAAACAGCAGCAGTAGAATCTGAACTCAAGTATTTAAACTCCAAGTTTAGCACCATTTTTTGTGTGCCAATTTTGCCTCTTAAACCTACTTAACAGGATATTTGTGATCATTAAGTTAGATATGTGTGAGTATGTGATATAGACAGATAGATAGATAGATAGAAGATAGACAGATAGACAGACAGACCGATCTATTGATCAATAGAGAGAAGATAGACAGACAGACAGACAGACAGACAGATAGATAGATAGATACATAGATAGATAGATACATAGATAGATAGATAGATAGATAGATAGATAGATAGATAGATAGATAGATAGACAGACAGACAGACAGACAGACAGACAGACAGACAGACAGATAGATAGATAGATAGATAGATAGATAGATAGATAGATAGATAGATAGATAGGTAGATAGATAGATAATCCTTCATAACAATTAAGGACCATAAAACTTTGCACTTTTTCTGTTTCCATTCCTCTTCAAAGTTCTACCTTGTCACCTTCCCTTTTTATATCTTCATTATAGCTATTTAACTTCCAGGTGCAGTCTGGAGGAATAGAAATGCTCTATTGTACAGCATTCTTATTGAACAGTCTATCAGAGCTGTATCTTGACACTGAGTACAAGGTGATCCTGCCAACCTTGAATCATCAGTTCCTTATTTCTGTGGTGTTGTTTCTGTTGCCTGGGATTTAATATAATATTGCAGGGCCTCATGCCAGGTAAATTTTGGCAAAGAACCATTACTACCCTGGTTCACTGAATCTCCAATTACTGGGTAGTGCAGCACATTCATTTCTCTCAATGTTCCTAATAAATAACATTAAAAGAATAACTATTGATTTACAGAAATTTGGTCGTTCCAAAGAACATGAGATAGAAATGCCAAACTTTTAACTGTTCACACATTCTCAATGCCAAAGTCCTCATCTTGTTGAAGTACCTATGGTCAAAGAAATCCTATTTATTGCCTATTCTGTTCAAGGAATACTCCACCCTGCCCCTTTCACAAGCAGCCACAAAACATAAGTGCCATAGGCACTTAAAAGAAGAGATGTTAGCAATAGCTGTGTGCTTTAGAGCAGATGTCCATTAAGTGCATTAGAATGAATGTTGAATAGTAGAGGTAGCCAAAGTGTTTGGAACTCTATTGGTTTTTTAAACCTGTTACCAATTTAAGAAAAATGCATTGAGTCTGGATTAACTTTAATATATTAAAAAAATTTCAAATGTTTACTTGTTTAATGCTTAATTAAGAACTATGTTAAAGCTTATACAACTGCTAACAACTCTCCAACAATTTTCCTTTTGCATCCTTGGAATAGACATTTTTATTCATCTATAGGTGGGCTGGTATTAATAATACTGTGATAACAAAAACCATCAACAGCTTCAACTATGTAGACATCTTTAAATGGCTAGTTTCAGACTAATTTGCTCAATCAAAAATCCTATTAAAATAATAAAAAACATAATGGAGGCAAGATCCCTTCTCTATTAGATTCTAAAACAGTGTAACATTTAGTTACTTATGTCAAATCCTAACATATACAACATTGAATTATTCACTCCACAATGGCACTAAGAAATTACTCTGCATGAGAAAGTCACAGGTATCTAAGAATAAAGCAGTTCTCTGACTAACATGAGAGGTATGTTTTTTTATTTATTTTTTATTTTTTTATTGACTTGTTTGTTTACTTTTAGGTTACAAGATTCTGTTCCAGAGTCACTTAAATTATAGATTTTTCTCCCCTTCCTCCCCATCCCCCACCCCACCCCCATGGTGGCATACAATCACGTATAGGATCTGCAATGTACAATAGTCTGGTTGTATAGGTGTTATAGCCAATGGAGTAAACAATGAGAAAAGAGAAACAAAAGCCAAACATAGAAAAGAATGACAGCATGCATTGCTTCAGTCTCCGTTTAAACTCTGATCTTTCTGGATCTTTCTCTGAATGTAGACATCTCCTTCCATCCTGAGACTTGTATAGTTGTCTTGTAACTGCGTGATGCTGAGAAGCATGCAGTTTTTCAAAATTGGTCGTCACACATATGATGTATCTATGACTGTGTACAAATTTTTCCTGGTTCTGCTCTTCTCACTCAGCATCAATTCATATAAGCCTCTCCAGGTGAGTATGAAGTCCATCTCCTTCCCATTTCTT
>CM053597.1:124222976-124247083 GCA_028646575.1 Pseudocheirus occidentalis | reverse complement strand
GAAGTCCATCTCCTTCCCATTTCTTATAGCACAATAATATTCCATCACATTCATATACCATAACTTGTTCAGCCATTCCCCAATTGATGAGTATCCCTTAAATTTCCAGCTTTTTGCCACCACAAAGAGAGCTGCAATAAATACTTTTGTACATATGGGACCCTTTCCCACTTCTGTGATCTCTTTGGAATACAACAGCAAAAGTGGCATTACTGGGTCAAAGGGTATGATATTATTTATAGCCCTTTGGGCATAGTTCCAGATTGCCTTCCAGAATGGTTGTATCAGTTCACAGCTCCACCAACAATGCACTAGAGTTCCAATTTTTCCACATCCTCTCCAGCACTTGTCATTTTCCTGGTTTGTCATCTTAGCCAGTCTGACTGGTGAGATGTGGTAGAGAGGTATGTTTTTTGCTTCTAAATTATGATATGCATTCTGCATTTTTCATTAAAATTATGTAAAAAAAATTGTTCTTAGGTTTATATACATTTACTCCACCTGACAAAATGACCAGTTGAATGGCTCATATAAACTAATTCGGGCTGCATGGGATTTATGTATAGTCAAAGAATATCAGAGCTAAAACCAATGCTTTTTCAAGTTAAAATTTAAATCTTCAGTGTCAAAAAAGAATAAAATAAAGATAATTTGCTGGCAAATCCAGGATTTTTCAAATTCAAGAGATTAGAAAATATTAGGTGTGAATGTGTTATATACCTTATCTGTCTGTCCTCACTTTTGTGCAAAACTGATATCTAAAATTTTGAATTTATCAAAGGGGGAATACAATTATTTGCATTGCAAAATAATTGTTTACCTTCAAAATGTAATTTCCCACAGTGTTCCCTTTAGGAAAATCCTTTACTATATGTTTTATAAGATTTGACTTATATAGATACACAAAAGTTAACCTCTATGAGTCTCAATTCTAGAATCTATAAAAATCAGGGCAGAGAATGGATTAAATTATCTTACAGTTCCCTTTCTGTTCAAAGATTTGGTGAGTTGAGAGACGTTTACTCCATGGACAAGGTGGCTTTGTGCCTGGTTTTGTTCATTAAACAGTTACAAAGATGTCTGATTTTTGATATGTGCGAGAGGATTAATTAAGATAAACTGTTTCTTTCCAGGTCTTATTGACTGGCTTGCTTCACATTGTTGAAATTAGCACTTACTGAACTTGTTTTTCTTTGTTGACAGTAATAATATGTCTAGTAGTTTTGCCTAGCAAAATATATGAAAGCATTTTGTAATTGAATTCATTTTGAATTGAATGTTGAGTGATTGAATGTCTTACATAATAGGAAAATTATATAAGTAGCATATGCAGGATGTCACAGTGACCCAGAGAGTTGAGATGCCCTATCATCAAGTTCCTTTAAAGCTATCCATGCCACTTATTCTGGGATGGCACAAAGCATAACCACTGAGTCCTGCTATATGCATCCAATAATTGGATCCAAAATCATATATACTACATTCACTTAAAATTAAAGTAGATGTGGCCAACAGTTCTTTACAAGGCCATATTGTGAAATATGATATATAAAGAAGTATAGAGCAAGATAAAGAACTATTATTATTGTCGCTATTAGGGAAAGGAAGAACAATAAGAACTTATTGCAATTTATGTACAAATTTCTTTGCCTTTATTATCCTATCATGATTTTTTTCTTTTACCATTTCCCTTCTCTTGACATCCTGCTCTAGATGTGCAGCAGCTTTGTTTTGCCCAAAGGATACCCAGAGCCATTTAACCAATGTAATTATCCTCAAGTACAATGATTTATACTTTAGAATAATCTCTTTCCTCTTTAAGCTATCAAATTTTCTGTTCTCTTAGTGTCTCGATCTAACCTTCTGGTCCATAAGGAAAACCAATCATATTAAAGTATTAACAACTGAATCTACTAATCCTCCCTCAATAATTTTTCCCAGTTTAATATAAACCCAGAGAAAATATCCACCCATATGAGTATCAGTAGAATATCAGGCAGTATGACAGGCAGAGAAAGAGACAGGTAACCCTTTTAGTGGTCCTGGAATATAAATATTACACATGCAAACTGTTACATGTTACTACAATTCTGTCTTCACACAAACCCAGTTATTAGAACCATAAATTTAGAGCTAGAAAGCACTTTAAAGACAACTGAATAGAAGACTATTATTTTTAAAAGGAGGAAACTGAGGCTCAGGAAGTTCAAGTGATTTGCCCACATCCATATCATTATTAAGCGGTAGAAATGAGTTTCAAAAGAAGCCAACACGGAGGCAGCTAGGTGGTACAGTGGACAAGCGCTGGTCCTGGAGTCAGGAGGACCTGAGTTCAAATTCAGCCTCAGACATTTACTAGTTGTGTGAGTCTAGGCAAGTCGCTTAACCCAAATTACTTCCAAAGAAAAGAAATCAGTATGATACAGTGGAAAGAGTGCTGGTTTTGGTGTCAAATGTCCCGAGTTCCAATCTTATCTTTGCTATTTACTATATATATGATACTGGGCTGCCCAGCTGATAGAATGGCAAGAAAAAAAACTCTACCTTTTTAAGACCTTCTACCTTCCCAATCTTATACTTGAGTTGGGTCCCACACAAAACATTCTTGGGGTAAAAAAGAGATGACGCTCCAAGAATACACACACAGAAACATACACACACACACACGCACACACAGAGGCACACGTAAATAGTATCACTAGAGGGAAAGAACCTGATTATTCCTTCACATAGTTCCTCTATTTCTGGCCCTTTTTCTCAGGTTCCCAGCTTGATCCAAATATTCTTCTCTGATTTGTATGGGAACTCTTTTGTGGTCTAAGAAATACTCTGCTTATATCTCTTCATCTGGTGCTATCTTTAATACATATGATTCTACAGACAGGCTACTGAATGCACAGGCCTCTCTTCAGGAAAGCAAATCCATGGCTACGTTTGTATAGTTTTCTCTCTCCATTATTCTCCCTAGAGTTATCTTTCTAATTCAGAACCCCCAAAGTGGAACTCAGTTGTGCAAACTATGAATTCCAGCCATCAATCATTAATCATAATTCAGCTAGTCAAAGAAACAAAATAAGGTGAGAACTCATAATAGAGAGTCCACACTTTACCAAAGAATTAGCATTATCAAAGTAATTTCCTTTCTTATTAAGGAGACATAATCATCAGCAAAACAAAGGGTCTGTCAATAGGGTAACAGGGATCCTAAACAATGTGAGGGTAAAACTGTATTATTTATAAAATTTAACTTTGATTTCCAACCTAAATCAAAGAGCAATAAAGGGTTGATCAGCGGGACAAAAGTTGCACCTTAGGATGATGAGATTGCATAGCTTTCTAGCTCATTCTGAATCAATTATTTATGTGTCCATACCATTTTGTTTATTTAAATATAGTCAATTAATCAATCATTTATTTTCTTCATAAAACATCTTTTAAAGTACAAAATGAAAACACATGGTCACTAATCTTAAGCAGGTTATATATAACTAGTGAACAAAATTAATACACATGAAATAATTATAACATCTTAATGTTATACTATGTGATATTGTCATAAGAGTTGGGAAATTATAGAAATTAGTACTGTCGTTTTTCCAGTCATTCAATTATGTCAAACTCTTTGTGACAACATGGACCATAGCATACCAGTACTGTCCATGGAGTTTTCATGGCAAAGATACTAGAATGGTTTGCCATTTCTTTTTTCAGTGGATTAAGGCAAATAATGGTTAAGCGTCTTACCCAGGACCACATTGTTAGTATCTGAGACTGGTTTTGAACTTAAATTTAACCCGACTCCAGGTTCAGTGATCTATCCACTGAGCCACCTAGCTGCCTTCTGAAATCAGCGTAGATTACACTATTTAGGCAAGATTTCCTAGAAAAGGCAGGACCAAAGTACAGTCCTGAATCCAATCCAACAAAAATGTATTAGTCACCAGTATATGCAAAGTATATTAAACATATTAAGACAGTATCTACACACAAGGATCTTGCTTTCTTCTGGGAGAGCATCACATGTCAAAGTACAAGTATTGATATCATAATTTGAGGAGGGAGTAGTACTGAAGAGAACAAGAAAGTCTTCCCTTAGAAGAATACATATGTGCCTTGAAGCAACTGAGTATTCTAAGAAGCTGAGATAAAGAAGGAACACATTCCCAGCTTGGAAGACAGCCTATGCAAAGGCAGAGGTAAGAGACAGTATGTTATGTCGGGAGAAGAAAAAGGAGCCTAATTTGACTGGAATATTGAGTACATTGAGCAAATGGGAAGAAAGTGTAATAATCTGATCAATGAAAGTTGGAGCCAGAATGTGAATGTATCTAAATGCCATCCTGAACACTTAATATTTCATCCTAGTAGTTGGAGGAATTAACTGAATTTTCTTGAACAGGGGAGTGGCGTAATTTAACTGGTGCTTTAGCTATAAAATTTTGACAGCTTTATGGAGAATAAATTTGGAAGGCATCGACTAGAGGTAAGGAATATGATTAACAGGCTGTTGCAAAAGTCCAGGTGAAAGAGAGTGAGGATGCGTATTACATTGGTAGCCATAAGTGAAGAGAAAGAAACATGTGAAAGATGTTATTGAGAAAGAATAACCAGCACTTGACGATTGGATAAATTGAAAGCCAAAAACAATTTTTAAAATGACTGCCAGGTTACACATATGGATGAGTGTGTGTGTGTGTAGAAGGAGTTTCCCATAGACATTCTATACCAATGAAAGAACAGGTTCACTTCCTATTCATATTTGTGGCTGGTGTCTTACCTTATGAACTAATTTGAGTTTAACTACTTATGCATATTTGTACTCATTCATGTTATATTTATGCTGCTGAATAAATATATTTATAGAAGTATAAATATACTCCTATATATTTATTCTTTTCCACTCCACTAGAATGTTAACTGCTTACAAGTATGTGTTGTTTCCTTCTTTGTATAGAGATAAAGAAATGGCCCAGGATATTCCATTCAAGCATATATTTGTAAACACACACATATATTTGCTCTTCATTTTCCATGGATTCTATATTTGTAAATTCACTGACTCACTAAAATGTATTTGTAAACCAAAATAAACACTCATGGGGCTTTTGTAGTCATTCATGGACATGTGTAGAGTAGTGAAAAACCAGTTGCCTCTCACACATATTTTCAGCTGATGTTGTACAAGGCAATACTGCCTTCTTTTTTCAGCTCAAATATCATAATCCAGGCTCCTTTTCACAGTCTATTTAGTGCTATGTTTTTCACATTTTTGTGCTTTTTCTTGGTGATTTCACTGTTTCAAATGGTCCCCAAGCACACTGTTGAAGTGCTTTCTAGTGTTCCTAAGCACAAAAAGGTTGTGATGTGCGTTATGGAAAAAAAGTGTAGAAAAGCTTTGTTGAGGCATGACGTATAGTGTTGCTGGTCATGAATTCAAAGATGAAGAATCAACAATATAGTGAAGAAAGAAGAAGAAGAAGAAGAAGAAGAAGAAGAAGAAGAAGAAGAAGAAGAAGAAGAAGGAGGAGGAGGAGGAGGAGGAGGAGGAGGAGGAGGAGGAGGAGGAGGAGGAGAAGGAGAAGGAGAAGGAGAAGGAGAAGAAGAAGAAGAAGGAGAAGAAGAAGAAGAAGGAGAAGAAGAAGAAGAAGAAGAAGAAGAAGAAGAAGAAGAAGAAGAAGAAGAAGAAGAAGAAGAAGAAGAAGAAGAAATTTTCTGATCTATACTTAAGACCATTTTGGAAAGTCCTAAAGTAAATGTTGTGACCAGAAACTCATAGAAGCCTAATCCTGTATTTCCCCTAGGATCAGTAGTTAAGTATTCCCTAATTTAGTGTTTCTGGTAATTTTACAGATCATTTTTACTTTATTGGAGATAACTATGATAAGAATCAAATATAGATATGTGTATATATGTACAAATATCTAAATGTATACACCCATGTCTATGTGTGTATATATGTGTACACACCCCCATGCACACATATATTACACAGACATAAATATGAATGTGTGTGTGTATAATCAATTCAGTACACGGTATCCATAAGTCCCAAGAAGGAAACAATTTCTAACACAAATCATCACCTGCTCTGCTACTTATAATCATATGCATTCACATACATACACATATATGTATGCCCATGAGTTTTCTGGGCTATTTCCTTTTCCCTATTCCAAAAGTGAAAAGAAAAACATTCTAATAAGGGAGAGAAGAAATACATATATTAATATACACATTACAAATATAAAGGGAATATGTACCAATATACACTAAGCAATTCAACTTAAATTAATTTGGGAGGCATGGCTCTAACAATATATGTGGATAGATATTAGACCTGTAATTTCATTGATAAGGGAACTCCCTCCACAAATACAGCTCAGAAACTTTTCTGCAAGGTAGAGTCTAGAGAGTTGCCTGTAGCACAGATATGCTAAGTGACTTGTACAAGGTTGTACAATCAATGTAAGTCCAAGATGGGAATTGAAAGTAGATCTTGATTTTTGAGGCTGGTTTTCTGATGTTGCATCATGGTCAGAAATAAATGATTTTTCTTAAAAGTTATGTCCATGGAACATAAGTTCTGGCAAGCCTTGCTAAACTAAAAGACTTCAAGTAAAAGCCTAATAACACAATTCTGTCTCTAATTAAATTCAGAAAGGCTCATTATCAGAAGCTTGGCTAACAGATGACAATTTTTTTTTTGGCTATAGCAATTCATGAACATCATTTATTAAGGTGTGGAAGGGTTGTGATATGCGTTGGCAGAAGGAGTACCCACACCAATGAAATCATGGATTTTTAAAAAATATTGAAATAATTACCACATGATGAGTCCACTAGTTCTCCCAACTACCAAAATCAAGTAAAAAGAGATTTTTTTCTCCCTATAAAGTGAGATGATCTCAAGAAAGAAGCATGGGCAAGGAAATGGCCAAGTTGTGTCCACCTTCAGATGTGCTTTCTGGTGGCCATATTTCAGATAATCATAAAAAGTATATTTTTCTGAACCAATTCAAATTTGGACACCTCCAGTGTACAAGGAATTATGCCAAGTTCCAGAGCTACAAATATAAGGTGAGAAAGGCTCCCCGTCTTTGAAGAAGTTACTTTCTATCAGGTACAAATCAGTCTATGTATCATTAATTCCATTCACTTACTCATGTTACTCTATACATACATTCATTCATTCAGAATTAAATGCCTGCTACATACAAAGTACTATGTGTTACAAAGGAACATGAATCTCTCACCTGGATTTCTGCTAGTTTGACACTAAACAAAAGATAAAATACCTAGGATTTAAATTTATACCACTAAATCCTATGCATTTTTTTTCATTTTTGATAACTAGAAAAATGGGCTAGAAAGCACGTTCTTTGCTAGCCTACTGAGATTATTTATTTATTCACTGTTTAAAAAAAACATTCCCTTACAATATTTTTGTACTTTGTGGGATCAGTTTTCCATATGGTATTTGTAGTACTTACTGGAAAGTTTGTATTTTGGCTTTTTCTCTTATAAAACACATGTTCTGGAGTTCTTGGAAGTTGACTGAACATCATACGTCTCAAAGGACTCCTGAAAAGTTGTTTTTATATCAGCCCTGGGATTTAGACATATACTGGCTATAGCTTGAGGCTGGATTTTAATTACTTTAACCTAAAAGGACTTCCCACGTGTGGGTGGTCATAGTTGTAATTTTCCTCTAATCTCTGTTCTTAAATACTCTCCCTTTTGCACACATATGGGAGGGGGGGTTAATTATAATGCTTCCTAATCTTGGTTTTCTAATTAATATTTCCATTGCTTAGAATGAAAAGTGGTTTGCTTTTTCTTATTAAATGGTTCAAAATTTTATTAAGATTTCTAAAAATATTCAGACTTTACTTTTGGATATCCTTGTCTTGGCTGAAAGGGATATAAAAGTACCAAAATCAATCAAGAAAAGCTTTTCTTGTGGTATTTCCAATAACGCTGGAACTCTAATGTACCATCAATCTCATGAGAAATATTGGTTTCCATAGCTCATATTATTGTATGTCTAATACATGTACTAATATAAAGCAGTACACAGAAAGAAAATGTTCCTGGGGCCATTTTGACGGTACCTGGTAAAACAAAATCTGGAACTCCCTCTGTCTGCTTCTGGCCAGCACTGTATAATTAAAAGTGAATTGATTTACAAGAACTACTGGAGAACATCCTTCAGTGGCTGCTCTTAGCTAGTACTTCATATACACCATGTCCAAAATGGAAATCCTCTTCAATGCAAGTCAACTTCTCTTCCTGATTCATCTATTTCTGATAAACATTACCATGAATCTTCTACTCACCCTGTCATACATATAATTCCTATCTCCCCTTTATACATCACACTTAGTGATTTACCAGTGGCTTCTCTATATCTCTTTTATCCAACCCCATCTACTGCCAGATCCTAGTTCAATAAACCAATCAACAAGCATTTTAAAAGTGTTTACTATTCTCCAAGCATTGGAAATACAAAAACAAAAATCAAACAATCCTTGCTCTCAAGGAGTATAAATACAATAAGAGACAACACATGTATATAAGAATAAATACAAAATAAATCTAAGGTGATATGAAGGAAAAGGACAGGAAAGACTCTAATGTTTGGAGGATCAGAAAGGGCTTCATGTAGAAGATAGTTTTGGAACTGATTGTGTAATGAAACAAGAAATGCTGAGAGGTAAAGAGGTAAGGGAGGATGCATTCCAAGAATGAGGGAAGTCAGTGCAAAGAAATGAGAATAGATGAAGAACAATGTGCTGGGAACAGAAAGAAAGGCAACTCTGGCTAGACTGCAGATTGTGTGAAGGGGAGTATTCTGTAACAAGTTTGGAAAGGTAGGCTGGGGCCTGGTTATGAAGAGATTTAAGAGTCAAACAGAGAAGTTTATATGTTATCCTAAAGGCAACAGGAGCCATAGAAGTTTACTGAGTAGGGAAGTTACATGGCAAGATCTGCACTTGAAGAAAGCCACTTTACCAGATGAGTGAAGTAGGAGGTGGAGCAGGATAAGGTTTGAGGCAGGGACAACAATTGGAAGACCATTAACGGACAAAGCAAGAGGTTTCAAGAGCCTGAAACTAGGGTAGCAATTATGTGATTAGAAATAAAGAGATGAAAGGAGTAAACCCAAGACGGCAGATTAGTGGTAGCCAAACTCTTCCAACATTCCTCTCCAAACAAATTTAAAATACTACATCAAATAGAACAGTGTTCTCAACCTTCCTAATGCCATGACCCTTTACTACAGTTCATGCTGTGGTGACCCCTAACCATAAAATTATTTTCATTGCTATGTCATAACTGTAATTTTGCAACTGTTATGAATCTATCTGATATGCAGGATGTAGTTTCATTGTTACAAATTGAACATAACCCACAGATTGAGAACTGCTGAAACATAATTTTGGATTGGCAGAGTCAACAAAATGTCAGGGTAGTACATTTTCCCAGTTTAAGACAACTTAAGAGGTTGGCAGGAGAAGTCTATGAAACCAGGGTGGGAGTCAGTTTAGAGCACAGGTAGCAGCAGGAAGCACCAGCACCATTAAATTGAAATAGCTCTCTCTAAATGATTTTTTTCTCCACAATATTTCTTTACCAATTAATGAATTGTCAGATTTAGTGCCCTTTTATATCTACATACTTCTTTGTTATACTTATCATTGTTAATACCACTTCATTCCTAGATATTGCCATTCTTTGGGCATTTATAGCATTTTTGTCCTTAGTTCTCCTCCCATCTGGCTGCTCTTTGTAGATCTCTTTCCTGTTTCCTCAATCTGGGTCATGATCCATAACTGTAATGGTAATTAATTTAAATTTGAAGACTCCTTTTTGTTTTGGCAAGTAAGCAGGTACTTGGCATCTTGTTTCAAGCTAAGCAAAGGTAGCAGGTACTTAGCACTTAGTAACTGATCAAACCACTGTTGGGGAAACAGAAGGTATGAACTCCTGTCTCCTGTTACTGACATAACCATAAGGGGTTGGCTGTAAAAGGAAGGTAATGCTGTGTGTATATAAGGAAAAGCCCCAAGGAAAGAGTCAGAATTTCTTGGGACAAGAATCTGGTGGCAGAAGCTGAATTTTCTGAGAACCTGTGGTGGCTTTTTCTGAAGAGGAGTCCAGGAAGCTTAAGAGGTGCCCAGGAGCCCAGAAGCTCAGGAGCCTAATACCTCCCCACCTCCACCCCTGGCTGGATATGAGCCTGCAGAAGACTGAAGAAGCATGACCAGGATGCTAAGACTGTCTGTTTGTGGCTTGGATGAGCCTTGAATTCTGGGGAACAGAAATTGTGAAAGATTTGAGATGGGATTGGACATTGTAAGCTCCACTATGGAGCAGGAACTGCCCAGAGAACTGGACAAAGACCTCAGAGCTGTCTACTTCTGAATCTGAGTGACTGTTTGGTGGATTCAGGTAGGAGCTGGGACCATGGAAGGGGATCCAGAGAATCTGAGAGACCACCCAGAGTTAAGCTGAAAGAAGACTTTATTTGGATACTGTGTACTGACTGAAAAATTGTAAATTTATTAGTGACCTAGGGATGTAGGGTCTGTGTATTTTCTAATGATTGTATTTAGTGATTAATGATACTTAGTAATTGATTGTTGAATAAGTGACTGATTGAGTTAACTTAGTGTGCCCCATGAGTGGAAAACTTTGACTATTGCACTTTGAGATGACAGAATGACTGAGTAAGGAGGCAAACCCCCTTAGGGATACCAGATAATTGCTCTTTGTTCAAAGCTTTGTGGCCACTATGGTGGAAATTATGTGACTATTTTAATGATAAGCTGTTGTGAATACTATATTGTGATTTTCTGTGATAAGTTGTAATATTGAGTATGCGGAACCTTGATTTTCTGCAAATGTTTTGCTTTGATTTGTTATGGAATAGAGTGTTCACTATACTGTGTAATTAGAATCTTAAAAGCTGTTCACAGTAGCATTCTTCTAGAAAGCTGCTCATGCATGGCATTACAATAACTGGGAAGATAGTTGTACCATTGACAACAATAAGGAAGTTATGAGGAGAACAGGGGGTAAGAAAAAAAATAATGAAGTCAGTTTTGAATGTGTTGAATTTAAGATCTCTATGGGATATCCAGTTTGAAATGTATAATTGCATTTTGAGATTCAAGACTAGAGGACAGGAAGGACAAGAGAGATTGAGAATCCTTTGCATAAAGATGGCAAGTAAATCCATGGGACCTGGTGAGGAATAATATCGAGGAAGAGTGTAAGACAGAATTTAGGGGACACCTGTGATTAGTGAATATGACCTGGATGAATATTCATCCACAGACTTCAAAAAGTAGTAGGTAAGAAATGATTGGATAGTTTACTTAATGAAAGGCGATTTAAATACATAGAATGGTACAGTGATCCATTACTGGGTCCTCAAAATGCTGCCATATTTGACTGCTGAAGCAGTGGCTGGAATGGTCCTGCCATTCTCTTTTTCTAATACTCATAGGCTCAGAGAAATCAGGCCCTTCTTTGTTTTCTCCTAATCTCACCTCCCTCCAAACCCCTTCCTGTTTCTAGTTCTTTCCACATGGGAAATTACTTTGAAATAACATTGAATATATTTTTTTACATTTACTTAACTATGTTTATGCTGCTTTCCCCTTTCCCTAGAAAATGAATTTCTTGATGACAGGGTTTATTTGTTTTCATCTTTCTATATCTAGTACCTAGAACATAGCATTAAAAAATATTGCTGAATAAATGAAGATTTGAAGTTCAAATATTTTTAACTATTGGAAATAAGCCAGATGCCATCCATGGGTGGGGAACCTGCTGCCTCAAGGCCATATGTGGTCCTCTAGATCCTCAAGTGTGGCCCTTTGACCGAATCCAAACTTTATAGAACAAATACCCTTAATAAAAAGATTTGTTCCATAAAATTCAGGCTCAGTCAAAAGGCCACACCCAAGGACCTAGAAAGCCACATATGGCCTCAAGACAGTAGGTTCCCCATCCAAGAATTGTATGACCAACCATGCCTTAGAGCATAATTCATGGATTCATGTTCAAAGGAGATAGTAATGTCAATTCTAAATTGCTAAAGAAGTAAATATGATTTAGATTTTTTAATGCTTTTACTCTAGTAAAAACTGGTATATAATTCCATATATTCTATTTTATATATTCTCAGAAGCAACTAAAATATATAGGGGTATACAAAACTCATACTTAACATTGTTGTTGAACATTTCCTCATCACCCATGAGACAGAAAAGTTCCCAAAAAATATGGGACAAGGACAAATAAGAGCTATTAATCACAAAAAATTGTTTACTCCCTAAGTAATTTAATACTGGAACAAAATATCCCTTTATAAATAACAATTAATTACACAGAAATTCCCAATTTCTGTAATTTTGCAGTCACATTATAATATTTATGATCATTGGCACTTTTGTGAATTTTTCACCAAAATCCTCTAATTATTAAAATTGACCAAATGGCCTCCATGTTCCTAAATTTGTTATTAGTGGTTGATAACAGAAAACTGTTACATAGCAAGGAAAACCACACCTAAATCTGTCATAAAATTTACAAGTATATATGATCATAGATGATTCTACATACTGAGTTTTTTTTAATGAAACATTTCAAATCTGTGTATTCTGCTACGCTTCGCTAGGTACCTTACCTTCATTTTGAGTTTCCATTTTTGTTGTTTGCTATTGTAAAAAATAAGAAATCACTCAAGGACTATGCCTTAAGTTCAGGAAAGGTTACCCAAGACAGCCATTAGAAAAATTCTGCCTTTTTCTCCAAACAAATTGCATTCAATTATGAAAGGCTATAAAAGCAGAAGATTGTCTATACTTCTCTGGAGTACTCAAACTTACGATGATGTTCAAGGAGCATTTTCATTCCTCAGGAGACATTTTATTCTTGCCTCCTTCAATCCTTTTGATCTATCTGTTCTTTGCACAACACAATTTAAAACATTTTAGTCATATACAGTTCACTCTTTTCGTGGAATTTAATCTTCTCTTTCCAAGTAAAACAGTAAATTCCATTCAGAAAAGTATTACCACTTAATATTCTTCCAAAATTTTGTGGACGCCCACTACAAGTACCCAGAGGCAGAAAAGGGAAGGACAAAATGGAAGAACAACTACTATTCTAATATTACTAGAATGCATAATGAATGAAATAACCTTAGGAGGCATTTTATATAATTATCAGTTGGAAAGGAAAGGGAGATCTAGATTGTGGCAGATTTTAAATGTTCAGCTAAGGACTTTGTACTTCATCCTGTAGAAAATGCAAACCATCAGAAAGATTTTAACATGATAAGATTTTTCAATGGCAACTTGAAGGAGAAGTGAATGTATAGGTTAAAAGATAGCATCTAAGAAAGTTTAAAATTGCTTTATCATAATTTAAAATACCAATAATGGGCTCTTGGTCAGGGAGGAAGTTTACCTAAAAAGATATGATAAATATGCATTGACCCAGAATTTTGTAAACCTAACTAATTTCCTTAGTGTAGAGGGAGAAGCTTCACAGAACCTAGCTACATGAGTTTCTGGGAAATGTAGACCCAGATAGCACTGCTTCTTTCCATCCTGGAAAGACTGAGAGACTCTCCTGAGAGACTAGATGAAGATGGATCTAGGGTTAGAAGAAGATAGTAACTAAGTCATATAAGATGAGGAGAAGTTGCAGGGAACTCCATTGGGAGAGCTTCCTCCAGGAGTTAGAGGGGTCAGATTGTCTTGGCCAATGCTTTACTGATTTTTTGCAACCCTATATGCTTTGGACCCTGGGTTGGGAGAAGAGAGGCTAATCAAGGTTTTAAAATTGAGTTGGCTGAATCCAATTTATGAAAACGTCAAGGGTCAGAGTAAAAATTCACTCCTGGCTGAACGTGACTATGCTATACCATGACTGCTAGAAATATAGTGCAATGGGCCAGATGGGACAGCTGAGACAAGAGTGCAGGGAGGGTCCTATAAGTTGGGTGGTTTCTCTAACCAACAATTCATGCAGATAGTGAACTGTTTGTTTCCCTCTTCTATTTCTGAGAAGAGTCTAATCCAGAGTTTCTCTGTTCTTGAGACTTGCTGATTTGCTATTTTCATTAGTCTCCAAGGCAGCTAGACAAGCAATTGATTTTAACTCCTCCTTGTTGTATGCTTCATTACTTGCTGAATGGGAAAACCAAGAGATATGTACCAGTGAATGGCCTCTGGTATATAGAGATAAAGGAAAAGAGGTTCAAATCTTCTGTTTAAACCAATTCAATTCGGCTTGATGCAAATGAAAAAAAATCTTACTGATAAATGATGACTGTTATATCTTCTACATATCCCAAGCAAGGAAACAAGCTAGAATAAATTCAGAGCATTGAATGTAGCCAAAGCCCAAGGTTTGTTTAAGCAGATTTAACCAGTAAGTAAAGAACAGGAAACATTTCAGGGGCTAGGCCGTTCACTCATGTTAATTACTCAAGCTATCTTCTCCTTTGTTCTCTCCCAAAGTGCTGGCTCCACCTAACTCTCAGTGAGAGGCAGAATAAAATGACTGACTAATGGTAAATCATATTCCCTGTTCAAGAGAGTAGTTAAGAAAAAGCCCACACAGGGGGCAGAGCCAAGATGGCAGTGTAGAAGCAGCAAAGTTTCCCAGCTCCCACACAGCCACCTTAAATACCCAGAAAATATGACTCTAAACAAATTTTAGGGCTCACAAACTCGCAAAAATACAGAAAACACATCTCTTGCTGAAGGCAGCTCGGCAAGTGGGTCTCATCTCAGCAGGCTGGGAGCCAAGGCCGGCCCAGCCCAAAACCATGGCCAGACCCCATAGCAGTCAGGAAAAAGCTGCAGCTTGAGTCTATAGGAGAGCAGATCAGAGGCACCTGGAGGAATCTCCACATTTATCAAGCCAGATGAAACAAGGCTAAGAGAAAGGTCAGTGGAATTCAAGCTGAATTTTGGGGGAAAAAAAAAGCAGTCCGGCCAAACTGCCCCCAGAGCAAGAAAGCAGCCCAACCCAGCTGCTTCAGAGCTCCTGGCCTGTGGACAGCAGGGGGGCCAAAGTGATTTATCAAAGGCCAAGGGCTCTTGTGTTGAGTAGCCTGGATCCAGATCCTGGTCTTGGGTGGTGGTCCTGGGGTGTGCTTTCATCAAGCCAAAGTTGGTGAGGGCTGCAGCACCTCCCTAATAGCTCAGACAGCTGTGAAAACCCCAGAACTTTGGGACAGAGCTTTCCACCCTGGAAATAGAGTTCCACAGAGCCAAAAAAATCAAGCAATTAACTGACTGGCTAACATGAGGAGAAGGAAGCAAAGTAAGAACAGCAACAAAACTCTACTATCCTTTCTTGGGGACAAAAAGGATCAAAGCATGGAACAGGAGGAAGACAACACAGTCAGAACTCCTGCACCAAATGCTTCCAAGAAACATGAAGATTGTCTACAAGCCATATATCAACTTAAAAAGGACTTTGAAAATCAAATAAGAGAAGTAGAGGAAAAATTGGGAACAGAAATGAGAATGATGCAACAAAGAGTCAACAACCTAACTGAAGAGAATAACACCTTAAAAAACAGATTAACTCAAATGGCAAAAGAGGCCCAAAAAGCCAATGAGGAGAAGAATGCCTTAAAAAACAAATTTGCCAGATGGAAAAAGAATCTCAAAAGCATTCTGAAGACAATAATTCATTCAGAATTAGAGTGGAGCAAGTGGAAGTTAATGACTTTATGAGAAACCAAGATACTATTAAACAGTTACAAACAAATTATGAGTTCCAGTCAAGGTGAACTACAAATCCTAAGGTGTAATGGTAATGGAATTTGAAGATTGTCCATGACCTTGTACTGGCAAGTAAACAGGTACTTAACACTTAGTTTCAAGTTAATTATATCAAGCCTCTGTTAAGAAACAGAAGATATGAACCCCTGTTGCTGACATAACAGAAAGGGCTGGAACAGGGAGGAGCCAATACCTTAGATAAGGAAAAGCATATGCTGGAGAGTCAGAACTTCTTGAAGCAAGCCATGTGGAGGCTGAAGAAGAGAGGCCCAGGCTGTAGTAAGTGATTTTTATTTTTGAGAATAGAGCTTATGGTGGCAGAGCTGCTTCTGAGAGCCAGCTAAAACTTCTATTGAGAGCTTCCAAGAACCAGCCAGAGCTGCTGAAGACTTCCAATGGCCAGCTGGAGCTGCCATAGGAAGCATGACTGTGGTGTTGGTACTTTGTCTTTCTGTTTTGGGTCTATGTTGATTTCACAGGCAGAAAGTGAATCGATAGGCTGCCGGCAATGTAAATTAATGTTATTGTGGCTTTGTTAAGCCTTGTCTTCCCAGGAACAGAAACTGTGAAGGACATGAGGTGGACTAGACACTGTGAGCTTCAATATGGAACAGGAACTACATGGAGAGCTGGACAAAAAACCAGGAGCTGTCTTCCTTCAAACTCAGGTAGCAGTTTAGGTTCAGGCAGGACCTGGGACCATGGAAATGGAACCATAGAAGCTAAGAATCTGCCTTGAGTCAAGATGAAAAGACCTCTCCTTGGGTATTTAATGCTGATTGATGACATTGTAACTTATTTGTGACCTAGAGCTGGATGCCCTTTGTCCTTTCCACTATGCTTTAAGAGAGTACTGAGTAGTGACTGATGATATTGTAACTTTATTGTGCCCCATGGGTAGAGAATTTTGACCTTTGTACTTTGTGCCAATTAAGGTTTGCCTCCTTAAGGGTGATTGAATTAAGGATTTACTAAATGAAGGACTTACTAAATGAATGTTATTTTTTTGCTTAAAACAATGTGACCACTTTGGTGAAAACTATGTGGCCATTTTAGTGATAAATTGTGACATTATAACATTCTGAATGCTGTACTTTGTTTTCTGTGAATGTTTTGCTCTGATTTGTTACTGAATAAATAGAGTTCGCTACACTGTATGATCAGAACCTTGAAAGCTGTTTGTAGCAGCAGTCTTCTGGAAAGCTGCTCATGCTAGGCTAGCTAATCACTAAGAATTGGTGAGATAAGACTAATGACTAGAACATGGCTCTGGAAAGATATTTTATTCAAAACAAACAGGGTTGAAAAACTAGGATGGGTGAGTGGTGGGCAGTAGTGAAATGGTATACTTACTTCTTCACTCATGTGAAAAAATGTAGGAACCATACATGGAAAAAAATGTCCAAAGATCAGCTGAGGTAAAAACAGAAATGATATTGTCATTGGACTACCTGGATATAAAAAGAAAGAAGATGAAGGGATTAGGGAAAGAACTAACTAGTGTAGTACAGATGCCTGATATTCAGACTTAAGTTATAGGTTTGAATGAGATTGCCAAGAGAGAGAATATATAAAGAAAATACAAGAATGAGTAAGACAGAGCCTTGGTAAATCCCTAACAGAGATGTGTGGGAGACAGAGGAATAAATAGTAACAAAAAGTTACACACATAGGAAAAGAATCTGGAAAAATAATGTCAGATACATCAGAGGAGGAAAGCATCTTCAAGATGTGGGTTAGATACATAATCTTCAATGTTACAGAAAGATCTAGGAGAACTAAAACTGAGATTAGGCCATTGGATTTTAAAATGAAAAAGATAGTGGTGACACTGGAGAGAGAAGTTTCAGTTCAGTGAATTGACCAGAAACTAAAATACACGATGAGTGAGTATTGAGAAAATACTGGTAGTAAATAATACTTTTTAAATTCTAAAGTGACTTTACTCAGTTTACCTATATGTAAGAGCATCAGAGTAATGAGTAAAATGGCATTCTGTCTTTGAATTTCCAGTTGTCATTTCTGTGATAGTCAGAATTTTAAAATCTTCATATACTATTTAAATTTACCTCAGATATCATCTCTGTTATGCAAATGTGAAAACAGAGAGTGAAATGGTGTATACATTGCTCAAAGATTCAGTGATGCAGGTTGCCTAATTTTAATCCAAGTAAACATTTCCCCTAAACCAGATGGCATTTTAAAAATTTATCTTTAATTGAAAGTATATCCAATTTGCTAAAAAGAATTTATTTTAAAAATTGTAATACTATATAAACTGCTTTTGATACTAGGCTTTTTCTACATGTTAGCTTGTTTTGCTGTATTTACCACTTCTCTCCCCCCACCGCCCTTTCCTTTTTATTATTTTGATAAGGGATGTTTCTCTGAGAAATGGAGGGGAGGGGGCTGGAAAATATAGGGGTCATGAAACAAAATATATCAATGACATGTATTTTAAAAATGAAAGTAACTCATAGATACATTTCAATACATACATCTAGGTGTATAAGCTTTCTTTTCAAATTTTAAAAATGTATATTTTATTTTAAAAGGAAAAATCTGTTGTCAAATTTTAGTAAAAAAAAATGCTAAAAATAAAATGGCCATGAGGGTGTGTCATAGTTGGGTTTTTTTAAAAAATGAAGTGGTGCTTTTATTATGTCTTGACTGACCTAAAGCTCCACCAGTATATATTTGGTTATAATTTCTACTGCTGAAAAACCAGGAATACAAATTAACACTTTTTTTGTTTGTTTGTTTTTCTCTTCATCTGCTTCTTATTGGGGCTGTTAATAATATAAGAAGAAAAGAGAATAATTCATCTTGGCTAAATTCTAGATTGGCATTATTTTAAAGAGGTAGAAATAAGAAGACACAGCTATGAATCTTGTTTATTGAACCTCAAAGATGACTTCCTCAAGAGCTATTTATGGGAAGGTCTTCTTATTACCTTCACAGCTACCAATTAACTTAGGGTCTTCTTAAGCAGATGCCCATAGATTTTATAGTATTTTGTACTTAAGGATATGATGTTTTTCCTTTCCTTCAATTTTTCTTTTATCCTTGACACTCCCTATGGATTACAATTCACATCAATTGGATGAATAAAATGCAAAGTCAGCAAGACCACCCATGTTTTCACATTTGTAAGAAAGAATATATCCACTCACTAGTATGTACTCTGAGAGCTTTTCACAATACAATATATTCTATCTTCTTTTTTTTACTCATTAGCAAATACTGATAAAGTGTATTTTGCCTAGACTTTTATCACAATTAAAGGTTGAATTTCTTATTAGCTCAAAAAGTCAATTACCACTTTAAAAGTAAAGCTAACAGGATGAAGGTATCCCTCAAGCATGAAATGTTATCCTGGCCACATCTCTGACAAAAGTAATGGCTTTGTCTCACTGGAATCTGCATGTGTCTTTTTTATTTTTTATTTTTTCCTTGACTTGGATATGTGCCTTTGCTCATGATTTTTTTTTATTATGCAGGATACAGTCAAAAGTTTGGCTTGGGAATATCACTGTAATCATGGTTGTTGAAATCCTAAGCACAATCCTCTAGTTGTTCTGCCAAAGATAGTCACTTTGCAGTTATTTGGGGAACAGAAGACTCAAGAAAATGTCTAACAAGTATCACATCTACCAGGTTTTCACTTGAAGACAATTTCTTTCTTTTTCATCCAATTTACAAAATCTAGGTGGGGACCTAAGACCTTCAGCATAGTTGGCATCGGTGGCTTGAAATTCTGCCTAGCCAGTCAGAGATAGAATTTTAAAATTTCAGAAGAAGTATGTCCAGAAAATTTTTGACTATGTAAGAACTTCAATAGTCCTGGCTTTATTTTAAAATTGCTTTGTATAGATTATTTTTTCTAGAAATTTGGAAGTAAGGAAGAAGAGAGGCTTAGTATAGCTTGAATTTGGTGAGTGGCAAGCTAAAGGAAAAATGATTTTTTGAGAGTTATATTGACATTTTTGGATATTTCAAAGTTTTTGATGGCAGAAGGGAAAGGGCCTTTAAAAAGAGAGATTGAAGATGAAAATTATAAAGGGAATGAACAGTGGAAAAAGAATCCAGGGAAAGGCTTTAGAGTTTCAGTAAAGAATTAAAGGAGAAAGAGCCATCACTTCCTAAAATTGGAGGAAAGGAGAAGGGGAATGGCAAATAAAAAAAGACATTTGGAGATGTGGAGGATAAATGAGAGAGTTCATGATAGATGATTTTAATCTTCTTGGTAAAGTAGAAGTCAAGGTTATTTGTTGAGAGATGAAAAACGCATTTGGAATTGAGGTGGCTTTAGGAGAGAGGAGGTTTGAAAAAGCTATAGTATGGTGACAGTAAATCAGAAAAGAGTATGAAGTTGTGAGAGCTCAATGAAGAGATAAACCTGGTAGAAAGACCAGTATGCCATTCTAGAATAGTCCCTGTCAGGTGAGAAATAAGGTGCTGGTGGTCAAGAAACAATTACACTTGGGACAGGAGACGATCTCAAGATCACAATTCTAGCCCATGACTGCCATTATCTTTGTTGTTTCACGGAAACTTTTCATTTTTCCTCATTCATTTATTAGGGCATCTATATTGGGAGAAAAGCAGACCATCCATAAGGTAGTGAAGTCTATTCTCTTCCTGTAAGGAAGCCCACAAACTGACTTACCAAATGTCTGGAAAGAGATGAAAGTTGAGAAGGCAGTGAGGCTTCTTGAAGGCTGTTGACTCTAGTATAATTTGAAAATGTCTGGGAGTAGTGGCAGGCTACTGGGTCACAGGAGGTGGTTAGTGGTCTAGATCTGGATAAAAGACCTGAAGAGTCATATTGCAGATTTGGAGGGGAGAGAAATGGGTAAGACTGAGGATCGCTGGAAGAACATGTGACATGGAACTGGTAGGATGGAGGACTTCTAGAAAAGGAAATGTGCTGCCTAAATTTCAGCATACTATGCCAAAATTGTAGTGATTCCACCCTAGTAATACTGGTAGTTATACTGTCTGCATTTTTATCAGACCTCTTCCTGTGAAGATAATCAACAACTTAGCAATAGATGAAGAAGAGCTAAATAGTAGGATGGTCTTAGGTTAAAACTTATCAGGGAAAGAATACTGCAAGGAGGCAATTTAAGTTAAAAACACCATTCTTACTTATTATTTTAGAAAATATCTTTAAGGAGCCCTTAATTTTGATAGAATCATTTGTATAAAAGAGGCTATAGAAGTACCTTGAGGGACTAAGTTCTCTAAAGCTAAGGGGTTACAATGTAAAACATATAATAGACATATTCTGTCCAAATATTTGCGTTCTGCTTCTGTGATTTTGAGTGGCCTTAAAGAAACATTCATTTTACTCCAAATAGTGAAGTATATGCTATTCTGTAATAGCCTATACCTGTGAAACAAACACATTTCATAAATCTCTTCAAAAACATACATTTGTCAAAACATGAACTTCAGTTCAAAAATGTTTGTAAACACATGTTCAGATTGGGTGATAGTACAGTATAACAGTAACAAGACTAATTTACATCAGCTAAGTTGCTGGAAAAGAGAAATCTCTAAACCAGTTTTCTTGAAAGCAAATCAAACTGCTACACAGAGTTCACAGGAGCAAAGGGCAAATTTTTGTTCTTGACCCACAGAAAAACACAAAATATAAACCATTGTTTAGAACAAAAACAAAGCAAACAACCCATGAATGCTTTGTATAACTGAAGGGGTGAGGGGGTCCTTTTTTCTTTTTTATTTCCTCTGTTAAAGCATTTCACCCAATACCCAAACATTTAAGTTAAAGAGTATAAATATATTTGAGGATTAGGAAGCATATACTTATACTTACAACGTAACCATTACTAAGCTTTTGTTTCTGTGAAAGTAACTTAAATCCTCCTTTGAGTGCTTTTTAAAAAATTCTTGTGTAAGGATAGCAGGCTCAAGAGCTTCAACAATAAGACCTACTCTGAGTCACTGTCTAAAGCACTCAAATTACCTTATTCAGTTTCTTTCCACGGAGTTTTGGACTGGTTCCTTGTGTTTTCCAGACATGATTAGGCTATAGTGGGGGGTTGTAATACTGAGTCATTATGTGGACTGATGAGAACTTCAGTTCACAAAGGACACATATGCAAGTGTTCACCATATAGAAGTATGCACTGGCAAAAAACAGAAGCCATTATCTGCCTCATGTTATTCACTGAGTTTGGAAAAGAACAATTAAATCACAAGATAGCAGAAAAACTGGATCTTATATGTGATTTTTTGTAAGGTGTTTCAAGGTCTCTCCTATTCATGGGATGGCATTAAAAGGCTTTCCAAACACATACACACACAAACACACACACATATGCACACAGATGAATTTTTCTTTAAAAAGTGATTTGAGGACAAATTTTGTATTACTTGGCTCATGGATCTTTTGTACTGCTTGCCCCAAGCATAAGAATTGCTCATTATTGCTCTGGCTGAAACACTGGTAAAGGGTACAGGACACTGTCATGAGAATTTGAAGATCTTTCCTGCCCTTAGACCCTTTGATAGGCTTAAGTGGCTCTGAGAATGTTCCCTGATTTGAAAGTATATTCTGCCTCCTAATAGGCTGAATGTGGTCATGTGAAGCCTGTGGCAGGAGGCTTGTTTTTTTGGGAATGGCCACACCTTGTTACTTTGTAATTGGACAGTGGGTCAAGAGGGTTGTGACATTCTCTGACCCAGGAGAAGCCTATATATACGCCCTGATGTGAGGTTTCCTTTGGGGCTCACTTTGAGAAGAGTTGTGTGGTTTGACCAGATGAGACTCTGGGAAGCCGTTGAGCCCCCTGGCTTTGAAAAACCCATATGTTGACGCTTCTCTCTCTGGTAACTTGAATAGGTAATGGATGTGATGTTCAGATGGTTGGAAGCCCCTCTGCTGATCTGTTTCTTGGTCTGCTTGTAACTTGTGTTTGTAACTTGTGCTTGTAACTTGTGTTTGTATTCTCTGGAGTTCAGGGTGCTGACTTTTCCCCCTGAACTAGGTAAATGATGTGTTTGTTTGATTAAAGAAAGATTGTTAACTCATTTTGAGTTGCTTTCCTTTAGAAAAGCAGATCTAAGAAGCTGTGCTAGCAGCTGCCTTAGGTATGCTAGGGTGCTTGCTGATACAGACACTTATATTTTTAAAAAGGGAGGGGGGAAGTGGGGGAGAGAGAATTGAAACTCCAGGTCAGTGAACTTTGCTTCATAGCAAGACACTAAAACATAATACTAAGGAGTTAATTAATGAACATCTAGAAAAAGAAATAGTGATTACAAAGAACTTCATTAAAAATAGATCATTAAAAGGCATCATCAACAGTAACAAGAACACAGAATCTGGAGTCAGAGGGCCTGAGTTCAAGTCTCACCTCTTTGGTCACCTATGGCCTTGGGCAACTTCCTTAGCTTCTCTAACTCAATTTTTCTCAAATGTGAAATAAAGGGGTTGGATTAGGGAACTTCTGAATTCCCTTCTAGCTCCAAATCTATGGTCTATCATTAACCTTATTCAATTGCTGGGATCCTAAATGTGTGGATCAGACAGTTATTGAAATTACTTGGATATTGACAAAATATTTGATGAGGTTTCTTATGCTATAATATTGTGGGCAAGAAGACACATGGACTCATCGAGAATATGATGGGCTTAGAAATGAATGGGCTGGGGGGCGGAGCCAAGATGGTGGCATAGAAGCAGCAAAGCACCACAGCTCCCACACAAACACGCTAAAAAACTCATAAAATGGGACGCTAAACAGATTTTCAAGCTCTAAAACTGTCCAAAAGACAGAAAGCACATCTGTTGCTACAGGCAGCGCAGCAGGCAGGGCTCTTCGCAGCAGTCTGGGACCCGCAGCTGAAACCCCGGCCAGGTCAAGCCCTGGGGCATCGGGCAGGGAACTGTGGCTATAGGAGAGCATGGCTGCACTGGAAGCACAATTACCACATCTATCAGGCCAGAAGAAAAAAAGGCTAAGAGAAAGGTTGGTGGATTTTGCTAACTCAGGAAGAGGAGAGCAGGTCCAGCCAAACTGCTCCCAGGGCAAGGAAGCAGTGGGAGGCAGTGGTACCAGCAGGAACATCTGAGAGCCACAGCGGCCCCCACTGGGCTGCTTCAGAGCCCTCGGCCTGCAGATAGCAGGGGGGCTGACATGATCCATCAGGGCCAAGGGCTCTTGCGTTGAGTGGCCTGGATCTGGATCATGGTCTTGAGTGGTGGTCCTGGGGTAAGCTTTCAGTGAGCCAAGGCTGGGAGATGGGGCTGCAGCACCC
>CM053597.1:124200633-124222476 GCA_028646575.1 Pseudocheirus occidentalis | reverse complement strand
TACTTTTTTTCCCCCCAAATTCAGCTTGAATTCCACTGACCTTTCTCTTAGCCTTGTTTCACCTGGCTTGATAAATGTGGAGATTGCCCCAGGTGCAGCCAATCCACTCTACTGTAGACTCCAGCTGTGGCTTCTCCCAACTGCTCTGGGGCCAGGCCATGGTTTCAGGCTGGGCTGGTGTTGGCTCCCAGTCTGTTGTGATGAGCCCCACCTGCTGAGCTGCCTTCAGCGAGAGATATGTTTTCTGTATTTTTGTGAGTTTTGGAGCCTTAAAATTTGTTTAGAGTCATATTTTCTGGGTATTTGAGGTGGCTTTGTGGGAGCTGCGAAACTTTGCTGCTTCTATGCTGCTCTCTTGGCTCTGCCCCTCTGGCCTATATCTTTCGCAAATTTGATAAGAATGCCATTTATATGTTTATCCCATGTAACAGAAAAAAAATATTGGATGATCTGAGGTCAGGCACAAATCTTTGGAGCTTTGTACCTTAGATTTCATCCTAAGTAGATATCAGACCACTGGACAGCTACTATTTGGGTCTGGTCATTCAGCCACTTTCAATTATGCCTAATTATAGTCCACATCCAGCTTGCATTTCCATTTTGAACAAAAAAGCAGTATGAGAGATGCTGTCAAATGCTTAGGTAAAATCTAGGCAAACTCTATCTACAGCATTCCCCTGATCTATCCGGCCAGTAACCATGTAAAAAGAGGAAATCAGGTCCGTGCCAACTGCTTATTACTGCTTCCTTTTCTGGATGATTGCTGACTGTTCTGTTAATAATACCTCCTAGAATATTGCCAAGAATCATAGTCAAATTCTCTGACTTGTGGTTTGCAGACTCTATAATTTTCTCATTTTTTAATGGGTACTTTTTGTTCTTCCATCCAGCAGCACCTCTCCTGTTCTCCCCAGTCTTCCAAAGATCACAGACTGTGGCTCAGTCCTCATATTTGGCAGTTCTTAACTATATTTTGGGGGCAGCTAGTTGATACAGTGGCTAGAATGTGGGGCCTGGAGTCAGGAAGACTCATCTTCCTGAGTTCAAATCTGGTCACAGACACTGTGTGACCCTGGGCAAGTCACTTCACCCTGTTTGCCTCAGTTTTCTCATCTGTAAAATGAGCTGGAGAAGGACATCCAAACCCCTCCAGTATCTTTGCCAAGAAAACCCCAAATGGGTCACAAAGAATTAGACATGACTGAAAAATGCCTGAACAAGAACAGCAACAAAAACCCACCTCTTAGGATATATTTAATCTAGTTTTGGTGACCTGAACTCAAGAAGGACCTCTAGGCACCCTCTTAGTGTCTTATATCAGGTAGTAACTCTCTTTTAGCCAGTTTTTTGTTTTGTTCTTTCCATTCCAAAGAGAAAACATAAGCAAAATAATTACTGAGCCACTCTCCTGTCTCTCCACCAGCTATTATGTTCACCCCATCCACCAAGAACACTGGTTCTCTCATTTCTTTGAGCCTCCACTTTTTGATTTTTAAAATCAGTTCAGCTTGGCCTTTGCCTTTGCCTTTTGGTTATCCTTAACATCATCTGCCAAGCTCAGTTATAGCATCACTTCCATCCCATTCTGAGTCTGACAGCTACTAACACTATTCCTCCAAGACTCAGTGTGGCTTAATACGTAGATTGTTGGATTCAGAATCAGGAGACCTAGGTTAAATTCCACCTCTCCACCCATGAACTATTTAACCCCTTTGGAAATGAGTTTCCTTTCTGTCAAAGGAGGATAATAATATATGTTATTATCATTATATATTATTGTATTGTATTATTTTATATTATTATAGTTAATATATATATATATATAATATCCATCTACTTCACAGGGTTGTTGTGAAGGAAGTGAGGGGTAGGGAGATGAAAAGAGTAGGAATTTATAAAGCACTTTACTGTGTCCCAGGCACTGTCCTAAGTGCTTTACAAATATCATGTCTTCTAATAAGGAAAGTTCAGATAACATCACACAAGGTGTCCCCAAAGTATGAGTCAGACTTAAAGTCTTAATAGTTTATTAAAATTTTAAAGTTTTAAACTGTTATTTTAAGCGACTAAGTCAAAGCAGTATTAAGACTATTAGGACACCTTATATGTGGAAAGTGCTTTACAAACCTTAAAGTATTATGCAAGTTCAAGTTTTCTTCATTGGGAGTAGTATGGTATTTAATTGGTCCAGTCTTGTGATTTCATTGATGAAGAAGACAGTAGTGAGGAAACTCCTTTGACAATGCAGATTCCTAATTGGTCTACAATTTATGATCTTAGAGAGTGACATGGGGCATTGAGAGGTTGTGGCCATGGTTACCCAGATAGAGTATGTCACAGCTAAGACTTGAACATAGAGGTTCCTAGCTCCAAAGTTGCATTTCTAACCACTGCACCACATTGCCTCTTTTAAGAATAGTGTTGTGAACATTCAAGTTTAGAATGAACTGAGGCAAGAAAGTAATGGTAAGAGTAGCAAAAGGGCTATGCCATGCTTTTGTCTTCATGCTCTATTACCTAACCTTGCTTCCATCCTCTCTAAAGGACTTTTTTTTTGGAGGCAATCAGGGTTAAGTGACTCGTCTAGGGTCAAACAGCTACTAAGTGTCTAAGATCAGATTTGAACTCAGGTACTCCTGACTCTATCACCAGTGCTCTATCCACTGTGCCACTAGACACCCCTTATAAAAGACTTTTAAAAATATAAGTTTGTTAGCAAGTTCCCTATGTATTCACATCCATCTTTTTGGACAACTCCCTCTTCTTCCTCACTGGAACTGTTTCTCATCTTGCCCTTTCCTGTATTTGTATTTGTGTATTTGTGCATCCATGTATTTGTGCACATCATTCTCCATCCCTGGAACAAGCTTCCATTTCTTGGCTTGTTGAAATCTTTCCCTTCCTTCTGGATGCATTTCAAGTTCCACTTCTGTCATGAAGTCTTTGTGGATACCCATAATCCCTTCCTTCTTTAATTTCTCACACCTCTTTTCTTGCTTCCTCTGTATCAATTCTAATTTGCTCTTTGTGCATCTCATTCTCTTCCTAGATGGTAAACTCTTCTAGTAACCGTATATGCTTTTCATCTTTGTATCCTCCTGTATTGTCTTTTCAGAATTTCCTTCTTAAGATCTTCCTTTCCCTCTTGGACGGACTTCTCTGTGGAAGTTTAGGATCCTATCTAGACTGATGGAGCAGCATAATGGGTGCAGTGCTGGACCAGGAACAGGAGTGTGCTGGAGCCAGCTCCAACCAGCTTGAATAAGCTTTCTAGAGGCCACTGTTAAAAGTTCTGCACTTGTACCTCAGAAATCTAAGCAAAGACTACAAGTCACGACTTGATTTATTGTTTTGTTGATTGTCTAGCTGATTGTCTTTCTCGCTAAGAAAGTGAGAAAGAAAATGTTAAAAATGTGGATTAATCTTAAAAGTCCATCCTGTATGCCTTTTTTTCTCCTTCTGGAGAGCTGGTTGTTAAACATTTACCAGCATGTTCCTAGACTAGGAGTCAGGAAGACCTGGGTGAATTTTATATCAGATACTTTCTTATATCTGGGAGCAACACCATCACAGGGTTCTATTCTTTTTTCTATCTCTAACTGAATGTTCTAATGGAAAGAGAATTGATTGGGGGTTATGAGACCTGGCTTCTCATCCCCACTCTGCACTGACCTTGTGACCAGGTTACTCTCCTTTTTGTACCTCATTGTCCTCAGCTGTAAAATGGAAGGATTGGAAGAGTTGTTTTCTAAGGGCATTTTGGCATTCTGTGTTCTAAGTTCTAAGGCATCTTCCAGCTCTGACTTTCTATTTTTAATTTTAAAAAATTCCCTTGACACCATCTTTAACACATCAAGTGATCCTTTTGTCTATGGTTTCCCTTAGTTTTCTCTAGGTCCTCCCATAGCTTCAATAATAGCTTCAATTGTCTCCCTCTCAACATGTAATGCTGTCCAAGTAACACTTACGGAGATTTTGGCTCTCTCTTGGAGAGAGAGTTGGGCATCTCTCTTTGAGGTACACTGCAATAAGTGGGGGAGAGGTCAGGAAGCAAACCTATTCAGCTGAATAAAATAATTAAACATGAATAATAGAGAGCTGTATTTTATTTACAATCGACCCCCCCCTTTTTTCCTGTTCTACTACATGTGAAATCCTCTTTTTATTTACACTCTGTTAAGTTTGGAATAAAAAGAAATAAATTAAAAATGAAAAAACTGCCACCAATCATAATGACAAAAAGAGAACTAAATATAGGAGAGAGGGTCAGCCCCAAAGACATATGTGAACCAATGCTTTCTTAGCTTTTGAAAGGCAAGAATCACTTGGTTATGTAACTAGACTACTAATTGATGGGTTGGTTTTGTGTGTGTGCTTGTGTTTTGGGGGTACTCCAGGACCTGGATCCTTAAGTCTTTCAAATTCAGGGAGGACCTGCTCCGTTTGTCCCTCATTCCCTACATCATGGATATGGGGAGCTGTGTGAGTGTTGTGTAGGATCCTGAACACCAAGGTAGGAGGAGCAAAGTCCTGAAAAGAAGAGCTAAAGACTGCCCCTCCTGATAATCAGACCACATAAGGGAGCTTAGTCATCAGAAGGCCTTGCAGGGATGGCAGTTTGGTCTTTCATGTCTAATGACTTGCCAAGCTCCAAGCTTCTCCTTCAAAATCTCCCCTGCCCCCATCCTGCAGCATCAGAAACATCCTAATGGTTCCCTTGGATTTTCAGTGACATGTATGAATAACCTTTAACTTGCCCCTGTCTAAACATTCCAAACATGCCCAAAGTATGGTAATTTTTGCATTGCTTCTCATTACTCATAAGGTACATTAGGTGGACACTGAAGGATGAATTATTCTTTTCAGCAAAACATTTTTGTGGAGTAAGTAAATTTATCTTACAGAGAGAGTAAAAGGAAGAAATATGGCATTAAAATGTGCAGATCGGAGTTGAACACATCTCTCTTTTACAGGGAAACCATGATTTAAGTGCACTCTATTAGTAATGTTTAATAAAAGCCATAATTCAGAATGTCAGGTGGAGGCTGTGAGCATTGAAACTAGGATTTGGGGGAAAACGACACGGACGTTTTTCAGGAGAGTAACTCTTCTTTAAACCATTTGTCTGGGAGCCTAAATTAGCTTTGAAGCCTACTTTATCTTTTTTTAAAAAGGCAATGATACAGCAATTATGCCTTATCAATTAATTTTGGCTACAGCAGATTAGGGCATGGGTAGGGGAAAAAGGTTTGAGGAGAGTTCACAGGAAAGGAAAGATAAAAGAAAATGGATTTTGTGCAAACTCAGCCAGTTTGGGCCCTTGGATGAAGCTTAGACAAAAGTGACCCTAGGCCCCAACGAGACAGTTCTTAAAATATCTATAGCTTCTGATTGGCTGGGGAGTGTGGCTTGGGTGTTTGCTCTGTGAGCTTCTGGGAGGGTCAACGGACCCCACAATAAGTTAGAAGGCCCTCCAGGTAGTACTGGTAGACAACAAACTCGGGGCAGAGAAGGAGATGAAGGAGAGAAGGGTTCTTCTTTTCTCTCTGGTCAGAGCTTTCTTGAAATGTTCACACAGAGGAGGACAGATTTACTAAAAAATGTTTCACATTTCCCCCTCACTTTTCTAGAGTTAATGCCTGTTCCCAAATAGATGACTGCTTTCTTTCTCCCCTTGCTGCTTTGTTGTATTCAAGCAAATGCTGAGACTTGGATGTGGTAATATTGTAAACCGTCCACTCTGCCAGCCCCCAACAAGGACAGAGCCAGGGCTAACAGGCAATTTTAGCCTGGGGCAGCAAGAAAAAAACACCCCAGCATCTTCTTCAGGTGCTCCTTGGGTGCTTTTTGTTCATCTGTTTTGCTTCTGACCCTTGTGAAAGAAGGCTGAGTTTTTTCTTTTACTGACACGGGTGCCAGCAGTCTGGGGTTCTAGTTCATGTTTTGACACTAACTCTTTTCATAACCTTGGGCACGTCATTTCACTGCTCTGGGTCTTTGTTTCTTCATCTAGAAGAGCGGTTCTCAACCCGTGGGTTATGTTCAATTTGTAACAATGAAAATACATCCCACATATCAGATATTTACATTATGATTCAAAACTAGCAAAATTAGTTATGAAGTAGCAACGAAAATAATTTTATGGTTGAGGGTCACCACAACATGAGGAACTATATTAAAGGGTTGTGGCATTAGGAAGGTTGAGAACTACTGATCTAGAAAATAGGGTAGAGGGGTGGAACCAGATGATCTTCAAATGGCTTGTGCCTAAAGCTGTTTCCTCCCTTTTCTCATGCCTTTGTGTTCAGTATAGGGGTGTAGCTTGAAAGAGAGCTGTATCTTGGAGGTCCAGGTTCTTCCAGGTTCCTGAACTTATGGTATGGTGTGACCATGAGCTACTTATTAAACTTCTCTGAACTCCAGCTTCTTCACTTGGAAAATGAGGGAAGTAACACTTGCACTCTTTCCTTCACAGGGGTGTTCTGATGAAAGTGCTATATAAAAAATAAACTATATTTTATTAATACTTTAATTATTTACTGCTATTAATTATTACTGCTATTATTATTACTGCTATTAATAATATACTGCTGATTCTGTGGCCTGGGACAGCCACCTATTCTCTAATTGGGAATTTTCCTTCTTCTAATGGATTATTAACTGAGGACATGAGATGTAAAGAGTCAAGGTGATGGCTAAGGTGATTCTGACTGGTGGGATATGGTTGTTGTCTTCAAGTATTTGAAAGACCGTCATGTAAAAGAGACATTAGATTTGTTCTATCTGGCCTCTGGGGCAGAACTAAAATAAGTGAATGGAAGTAGTAGAGGTAAGTGTAGGCTTGACAATTAGAGCCTGCCCATAGGGACATGGCTGGCTCATGGAGGCAGTGGTAGGTTTTCCTTCTCTGGAGACCCTACCACGGATCTTCCATATTGTAGAGGGGGTCCTTTCTCAGGGATAGGTAGAATGAAATGGACTCTGATGTCCTTTCCAACCTCTGAAATTCTGTGTTTCCTAGAGCTTGTGTGTGTGTGGGCTCTCAATTGGCTCTCTGAGAGTTGACTTCTTAAGAATTTTTCTCCTAAAGTAGATACCTGTCCTTCAAAATTTGGAACAAAGGCATTTCTCTCACTTCCTATTATCTAGTGGGTGGGAAATGTTTTTTAGGGTCCTCAAGATTTACCCTATGTTCACTAAGTTACATTGGCTGCTCAAGCTAAAAAGCCGATCTAATTCTTTCATTTTACAGATGAGGAAACTGAGACACAGTGACTTGCCCAAAGCAAGGTCATTAATTCCTTAATCCTCTTCTGTGACTGTCCCAGTTTATCTTTGATATTCAGAACTGAATATAATCTGAGTGAGGCCCAGATAGGCCAAGTGCAGTTCTGTAGTTACAAAGTTAATGTCAGAGTAGAAATTCAAACCTAAGCTAGGTCTTCTGATCCTAAATCCAATGCTCTTTTCACCACTCCAGGCTAAGCTGTTATGATAACAAGTTCTTAGTAAATATTAAAATATTTCCCTTTGTATTTAATTTGCAAGAGAGAAGACTGATTTTTTTTTACTTGACAGGCAAGTGTGGTGTTTGGGAGACAGTGGGGTGTGAGGGAAAAAGTGCTGGATGGACAAGATCCAGTCAAGAGATGAAGGTCCCAGTGCCCAATCAGCCATATACTTTCTCTGTGACTTTGGGCTTGATAATAATACTTGTAGTAACCACAGGGTGGTTATGAAGAGCAAATGAGATAAGGTATGTAAAGGGGAGGAGTAGCCGCTGTCGAGGAGATTGGGTTGGACAAGTGGTTTCTTCCAATTCTAAGAATCTATGATTCTGTGATCTCCCCATCTTCATTTTTCATTAACACTTGCTTGGGACTTCTTAAATAGCCATAAATAACCATTAATGTCAGCTGTTATTACTATTATTACCTGTGTGAGCTTGGACAAGTCACTTAACAGCCTCAGTTTCCTCATCTGTAAAAGGAAAAGGATCAGACCAGATGACCTCTAAGGTCTCTTTTGGCTACAAATCTATGGTCTATTAGGAGGCATGGGGAATTGGAAATTGTTTTCAGCTAGCCCTTACTTAGAAGATGCTGGCAAGGGAAAAATGATCAGTGCAATTTGCCAGTCACTCTTCAATTAAACCCTCTTTAAACTTTAAAGCGATACTTAAATAGAGTTTTATGGAGCTATTATTTTCTCTCTAACCTGAGGTGGAGTAATCTTTCTGAGACATTTTAAAGGTTAGGCAAACAATTAGGATGCAATTCACCAGGCGCTCTAATATTTCACTTACCATCTATAAATACAAATGATAATGTCCATAAAAGGCCCCTCCTTTTTCCCTATGCAGGCTCTAGTCCAGCTATTCCCCAACAGGGGCCCTCAGCTGCAGCCAGGCTGCTTCCTTCAGTGTCCACTACCTAGCACAAGCTGGTGGCCACAACTTCGCTCAGGTAGCTACCCTTTGCCCTCGAGGGTTGTCTTTAGCTCCAGGATCACTTTTTCGGGTAGCTTTGATCACGTTAATCTCTCCCATCTCTGAACATTGAGAATTAGAAGCACACCTTTTGGCATTCAAGGGTGAATTTTGTCTCTCTAACTGGACTGTAAGCTTTCCAGTTGGTGGGGACCATGTTTTCAGCATCTCTGATACCTTCCGCAGGGAAGATCACAAAATTGAATTAACACGGACATTATCACCTTCATAGAAGCATAGGTTTAGAGCTTGAAGGAACTAAGATGAGGCCATTCATTCCAACCAGGTGGCAGAGCTGGCATGCAGAACCAGGTCCTCTGATTTCTAAATGCAATGCTATTTCCACAGCTCCCACATATTTCTGTGGCTCCCTATTACCTTTTAATCGAAATAATCATCTCTGATATTAGTGTTCAATGTTTTCACGAATAGGTTCAACCTACCCTCCTGAGCTTCTCTTTATTAATTCCATATTCTAGCCAAACTGGATATTACCCATCTCATGCTCTTATTTCTCCCTCAGTCTGTGCCTTTGTTCATACTGTCCCCCAAGCCTGAAGTGGACTCTCTTTGTCTCCATCTCTGGGTACTGAAAAGCCTCCTTTCTGTCAAGGGCAAACTTGGGTATGCTATACCTTGTGCATAAAGCCTTTCCCAAGTACCTTTTCCTTAGCTAAAAATGGCCCTCACTAGCTATGGGACCATAGGTGACTCACTTAGACCATATTCAGTGTATTATTTTCAGGTCTGGACATCACATTTGAAAAAGAGCATTGATAAAACTGGAACAGTTACAGAGAAGGGTGGTTGGAGAACTAGTGACCTGGCTATTGACAGAACAGGAGGTGAAGATCCTGGAGAAGAGGGGATTTAGGGGGACGTGATTGATGTCTTATGTTTGCAGGATTGTCATGTGGAGAAGGATCAGACTTGTTCTGCTTGGCCTTAGACGGCAGAACCAGGAGAAGTGGGGGGAAGCTTCAGAAAGGCAGATTTAAGTTCAAGAGGAGGAAAAACTTCCAAACAGTGAATTGACCAAAAATGAAATGCATTGCCTCGGGAGGTAGTCAGTGGAGCTCTTTATAGGAAAGCTAGATGACCTCTGGGGTTTATTCCAACTTTGAGATCCTGTGATTCTGCAACCCTTCAAATTTCTTATAGTCCAGCTAATTGGTATATTAGATAGAACATTGGCCCTGGAGTCAGGAAGATCTAAGGTCAAATCCCACCTCAGACATTAGCTGTATGATCCTGGGCAAGTCACTTAATCCCTGCTTGCCTCAGTTTCCTCGGATAATAATAGCACCTATCTTGAAGGGTTGTTGTAAAGATCAAACGATATAATAAATAAAGCAAGCAAGCAAGCAAGCGTTTAGCACATTGCCTGAGTAAATGCTACATCAATGTTAGCTAAAATAATAATAATAGAGATTATTATTATTATTATCATTAGCTAATGATTTCTGGGCAAGGGTTTGTGGAAGCTGGAGGTAGAAAGGGAAGGAAACCCAGTGCATCACAATGCCCTTCACTCCTCTCTGCTCCCAGTCAAGACTGATCAGGCGCTCCCCACCTGTTTTTTCTCCCCATAATCTGCCTGTGATATGAAGGTAGAATCATAAATGACAGATGTGTAAACTTTTGCATGGAGCAATGCCAAGAGTTTGCGTACTTACACAGCACAGCCATAAATATTAATGTGATGCAAGATTTGAAGCTTCACCAGCTGGATCCTCTCTCAGGGGATACCCCCACTATTTATATTTGTAGTAATGAGCAAGCTGTTATTATTTAATCAGTCTGTTTGAGAAGGCTTTGGAATAAAGGGCTTGCTGCAAATTAGCGAGCAGCAGAACCATATTTGGAGCTCCTGGAGAGCTACAGAGGCAGTGAGCATGGGTAGCATCGTGGAAAGTGTGCTGGCCTGGGAGCCAGCAGAGGCTGCCATTCAAATCAGGCTTCTGACACTTATTAGCTATGTGACCATAGGCAAGTCACTTAGCCCCACTGAGTCTCACTTTATTCAGCTGTTGAATAAAGCTATTAATCCCTGTGGTGCATATCTCACAGAGTTGTGAGGTGTAAATGAGATAATCTATCTATCAATCAAACATTTATTAAGCATTTACTCTATGCCAGGCTAAGCCCTGGAGATACAAAGAAAGGAGGGGGGAGGGGAAGAACATTGTCTCTGCCCTTAAGGAGTTCATAATCCAATGGGGGACACAACATGTGTATGTATGTGTATGTATATATGTATGTGTATGTATATATGTATGTGTATATGTATACACTAAACTGCACTAAGACTTTTGGGAAATCCTATACAGTGACAACTATGTAAAGACTTTACAAATTTCAGTGGTTAAAATGGTATCAGTCTTCATGGACAATTCTCCTACCCATTCCAAAGCTAGGGCCTTTACCAACATTGCCCTGTGATACTTACACAGAACTTGGTTAATTAAGAAGACAATCCCCTGAGGAATGCATATGGACCTCCCTTTACTGTGCAAAGTTTACACAACAGTTGTGGTCCTGAATATATTGTGTGCAAGCTGAATTTTTACACATCAAAATCCTATTTTTTCCTAATAACATATTATTCTCTTAGAGAGATTTTCATCCTATTTGCTGATGGATATTCAATTGGTTATTGTTCCTGATCATAAAGATCTAATTTTTTTCCTTGAAAGTAATTAATCACTTCTAGTATTTCTCCTGATTTCATGGGTGTTTGGTACTACCCCCCCCCCCCCATGCATGGCAATCTTTCCACACCTTGGGAGATGGTCTCATGAGGTACCATAGCCTCAAAATACCAAATCATCAATATCAAATATCAAATCAAAATACCCATCTCTGGAAGCCCACTTTATGGCAGCCCTTCTGCACTTAATTTGCCTGGACCTCCTCCATGACAGACAAACCTTTAAGATCTGGCCATCATGCTCAAAGTCTTTCAAGTCTGCTAAGAATGAACAAAACCTGTACTCCTTCGGCAAAGCCTTTGCAAACCCAAAGTCATCACCAAGGTACAAAGGAACTTGGAGACATTTTGCAGAAGAATCCCCTGTAACCTCACACAAATAAGAAACACATAGATAAACAGTAAAGTGAGTAATCCTACCTCCCACCCCCAGTCTGTCACACTTTTCGCAGCTTTCCCTAGAATGCAAGAGCCAGAAGAAGAAAGGAAATGCTGGGGGCAAGAAATGACTCCTGAGAGTTTGGGGATGGGGAATTTCTGGCTGCATTTCAGCAGAAAGCTGCACCATGCTGCATGCGTCAAACGGTCCTGCGCGGGTATGAGTATTGTGTCTGGGCTCTCATTAACAGAACAAAGTGTCTTCCTCATAGGATCTAGAGAATGGCAAAGTATTTTTGCAAAAGCTTTTTTAGAAATAGCTTCTTCTTCCTGATGCAACTCAATGGGCTAGCCAGTTTAGGGGAGGCAGAATAACAATAACAACAACTAACATTTATATACTACTTACTGTGGACCCCATACTATGATAAACACTTAACATTTATTATCTCATTTAAGACTTGTAACAACCTTGCAAGATAGGTATTCCCATTTTATACAAGAAAAAAACTCAAGCAAACAGAGGTCAAGTGACTTGCCCAGGGTCACATGGCTAGTACGAGTCTGAGGTTGGATTTGAACTCAAGTCTTCCTGACTTCAGGCTCAACAATCTATCCACTGCACCACTTAGCTTGAAACCTGGCTGTGGCCCCCTGCCCTGCATGACTGCCAGGGTAGTTCAGCATTCACATTCTGTAGGAGCTCAGCCTGAATCTGGTGACAATGGCAAGTGCTTAATGACCCACAGCTCAATATTTGAATAAATTATCCTCCCTCATTGCCTTTAGTTCTCAGTAAAAAAAAGCATCTATTCTGGCCAATGATTTTGCTTTTCCCTTTGAAATCTTAGTTAAAGCTGGTTTGAAAGTGATTTAGATTGGGGGTGGCAAGGGTGTGGGGGGGAGAGCATGAATATTTAACTGAGGTAAGGGTAGATTTAATTATCTCTGCCTTTGTCCTGTCCCGCTGTAAGTAGTAAATTACCTTGCCTGGAAAATCTAGGTGGAATTGCAAAATTGCTACCTGGGATAATGAAAGACATTTATAGCATGTCCTCCTGCATCTTGCCTAGGTCTCTAGTATTCTTACCTTTTTCTTTCTTTTCTGAATTAGCCCATGCAAATTCCAAAGTGAACCTGCCTGTGTAAATATTACCTCCACGATCCAGTTCACCGATCAGCAGCATAGCTTCCTCGACTTACAAACTTGGGTAACAGATATATTTTAACTACTTTGGAAACAGGACAGAACACTCTTGGGCTGAAGATTCTTTTTGGTGCAGTGCAGGGATGAGCCTGGGAGAGGAGAGAAAAAAGCAAGGGAAAACTTAGCCAGGTGGCCTGAAGGAGAGAGCCAGGGATGTGGAGTCTGAGGTCCTGCCTCTCTCAGCGTTTCTGGCCCTGCTACTTATTTACTTGTACTATGGACAAGTACCTTGTCTCCTGAAGTCTCAGTTTTCTTAACTAGAAAATGAGAAGTTAGAACCAAGTGGTTTTTAAGGTTTCTTCCACCTCATCATCTGTGATGCTGGTTTGGAAATCACAGTTTACTAGAAATAGTGCTTGAATAGTACTTTAAGGTATGAAAAAACCCTCTGCCCACATTGCTTTATGTCTGAGTCTGACAATAGATTGTCCAGTGAGGTATTTGGTATTAGACTGGATGTGGCAAGGGTGGGAAGGGATCATGAATATTTAACTGTTAAGGGCAGATTTAATCATCATTACTCATTATTATTAGTTATATTATTAATCACTATTATTAGCTTTAAAGAAGAAGAAGCTGAGGTTTAGAGAACAATTCACTTAAGGTCACATAGCAAGTCAATGGATGAGGTTGTTTTGGAATATTTTTAGCCCCAAGTCCAGTGATTTTCCTATTCCATTAAAGATGGTTTTTGTTTGTTTTAAGAAAGGCCAAAACCCTCACAGAGATGAAATGGAAAGGTAGAAGTGGTGGTGGGGATTAGGGAGCTATCAAATAACTCCCATTCCAAGCTATGCCATTCTCTGAAAGGTGTCGTAGACACAACTGCCAGAAGTGGAAAAATATGAAAATTGCTGCATTTTGGTGGTGTGTACACAGTATTTGGGGTGACAGATGGAATCTTATTTTCCTGGTCCAGGAAAGTAAAGGGATGGGAGAAACAACTAGAACTGGGCCACTGACCTCTAGCGGGGACTCTGCATAGAGAGGAGATGTGACCTTAGAGCAGATGAGGAATGAAAACCTCTTGAGGACAGGCATGTAGCTTTGCCCATACCCCGTGGAAAGAGATGGGTGGCATAGACTGGAAATAGGATCAGCTGAATTTGAATCCTGCTTTAGAGCCTCACTAGGTGTGTGACCAGGAGCAAAAGAATTAACCCCCAGAGTGTTGGGGTCTCTATTTGTAAAATGGGGATAATATCTCAGAGGATTTGTGTGAAGTCAAATGAGTTAAGAATACGACCTAGCATTTACATAGTGCGCTCAGGTTTGCCAAGTGCTTTAAATGGCGCCTCATTGGAGCCTCATACCAACCTTGTGATAGGTGCTATTATTATCCCCATTTAACAATGAGGAAACTGAGGCTGAAAGGCCTGGAGCAATTTGCTGATAAGTATCTGAGGCAAGATTTGAAATCATGTTCCCTTACTCCAGGTCAGGGCTGGGGAACTTGGAGCCTCGAGGCTACATGCGACCTTCTAAGTTCTCAAGTGCAACCCTTTGACTGAATCCAAACTTCACAGAACAAATCCCCTTATTGTAAGGATTTGTAAAGCTCGGACTCAGTCAAAAGGTCCCACCCAAGGACCTCAAGGCCAAAGGTTTCCCGCCCCTGACGTGGTTCCAATGCTCCACCCTCTGGGAACACCAAAGTACCTCTCAATACTCCGAGGTTCGGAGTGTGTTTGCAGGTAAGCGTCTCTCCAAGATGTGGGTCTTACTATTGAATCTAAGGAGATCAGCTCCCAGATTCTATAGGGCTATTCAATAAATGAAAATTTAGTGAGCACCTAATCTATATCCAGCCCTGTGCTAGGCTCTGTGAGATAACATGAGGCATAAAGTATCCTTTTAAGGTGCTCATAGTCTTTTTGGGGGAAAACCAGCTGCACGTAAAAAAAAAAAAGACGGCGTTAAAATCCGAAGTAGCATCCCATAAGAGCCTGTTTTCCAGGATGGCTATATTGAATGTGTGGAAGACTATAGTCATTTTGACCCCCAGAACAAACTTTACAAAAGGCATACTGAGGTCAGACTGCAGAAAGGGTGCTCTCCAACTTTTAACCTCAAAGGCCTATAATAAAGAATTGCTATTATTATCCTTAGCATCTAACCCAGTCTTGCAGTCTCGTGCCCAGAGTGCTGCTTGTTGGGCTGATGAAGGTGAAGGAGTACAATTGGGAAGCCTTTGAGAAAACCCAGTTCATTCCTACCTGCTGTGACAAGCCTTAAACATTTGCGTTCCTACTCAAGTGGTGAAAGGAGCCCAGAGGCTGTCAGCAGACAGCTTAGACAAAATTTCTTTTTGACTCTTGCCAATCCCATAAAAGCTCGATTTCACTCCCCCAACCCTTCCCTCAAAGCAAAGTATTTAATTGATTTTTAAATGCTCATTACAATTATACACGTTTTCTCAGCCTCATTACCATTGTCTCCACGAGCAGGGTTTTTCTTCTATTAAGGGTAATTTGTAGGGAAAATCCCGCTGTTGCACTATGAAAATATGGGGCCCTTGGCTGGCCTAGGTCCACTCCCGCAGCCTGCTTCTTGCTGGAGAGAAGCAGCTACCTGAGCAAGGGAAGAAATCGCTTCCCTTGATTCCTCCGCACTCAGCTCTTTCTGAGGAGCTCATTGTCATCCTAAGACACATTTTCAGCTTCCTGGGACTAAAGCATGAGACGAGAAGATGCAAGCGCCACTGATTCACCTCCGGGAATACTTTGGAGAGATCAAAAAATGCTGGCGTGCAAGCTGTTTCCTGTGGGAGGAGAGGGCCAGCGCAATCAATCCACGAATGCATTGTAAAATCAATGCTCTGTATAATTAGGGCACTCCAAGGGTAAAGAAAAATTCTTCTACGTGTACAACAGGGCCCTTGAAGACCAGAGATCTGACAAGACCCTGAACAAACACATTTTAAATAAGGTTCCTTGGAAGGTACTGTATCTCTGGGCAGATTGCTGAGCAACCCTTTTATCTTACCGACTACCAGGATATTATTGAAACCTTTCTACCTTCTCGCTGGTTGACCTAAGGGTGTGTGTGGAGGAACGGGAGACTGCGTTCTTTTCCCAGTAGTGCCTAGATTTCCTGACTGTGATATGTGTTAGTGATGATACAGTTAGAACACTATTTCTACATTCACACGTGTTTCAGGAAAAAAAACAAAACAAAAAACAATAAAAAACCCCAGCCAAAAAACAAGAAACAAATGTCACCCTAGCCCCTACATAGGAGAAAAGTCACCTAATGCTCCAGGAAACTTCTTTGCTTTGCCTTGATAGTGTGTGACACCCTTTCAAGGGGGAATGCCCCTGGTTGTTGTACAGGGAAGCATGTAAATGCTACATGAAATAACAATTCCTTTTTAGTAAATGGGGTGTGATAAAACCCTACTCAAATCCCCTTCATCTAGCATGAGTAATGTTTACTACCTTTCTTTTTATGCCTCCAGCATTTTCAGATGACTGTGTGGAGTTTCATCCTAATTGCCTAGGTTTGAGTTGTTCCTCACAGACCTTATTTTATATCCAAAAGTCTTCTGCAGCTTAAGGACCATGAAAATATAACAAGGAGTAAATGTTTTTCCTAGGATGCAATCCAGTAACCAGGATACATCCCCAAATGACCAAAAAAGGAAAACAAGAGACAAAATAAAAGTGAATTTTGTAAAAGAACTTTCTTGGTTTAGTGGAAATGAACACTTTATTTGAAGTCAAGAGATCTTGGTTGTAATCCTGGTGATACTACCTGTGTGATAATGAACATTCATTCCTTCATTAATTTCATAGACACATATGTATGCCGGGCAAAGTGCCAGTTCTCAGGGATACAAAGACAAAAATAAAATGCTTGCTCTCAAGAAGTTTACATTTTATTGGGATCTAATATATACAGAGGACTTTGAAAGTGCCTCCCCCATAACATCTCATCTGGTCTTTACAATGACTCACCCTTGTGCCCATCATACTGGTAAGAAATTGACAAGGATACTCACACAACTAGGGATGACCAGAGTCAGGATTCAGACTGCAAACTGCAGGTCCAGCACACTACACCGCACTGTCTCTTGAAATAGGTTTCTTTGATCTATATGGGCCTCAGTTTCTTCATCTGGAAAATGGAGGCAATAAAACTTGCACCTCCTTCACTCATCAAATTGTTATGAGGAAAACACTTTGTAAAAACAAAGTATTCCACAGGAATGTTGCTCATTTTTTCAGGCTCTGGTGAAGAGGATTAGTAAAGAGGGAAAGAACTCAAGTTTTGACTACTCTGGGCCTCTTCCTGAGAGACTGAGGAAGGTTACTGAACTCTCCTTCAAAAGTAGGAGGTTGACCTGTTTACAGAAATATTCTCTTATCAGTGGTTCTCAACCTTCCTAATGCCTGCGACCCTTTAATACTACGATGTGGGCATATCTGCATATGGGCAGACCCGCCTGGAGACAGATAGAGGAGCGGTGTCTTGGTTCCTAAGACCATTGGAAATCTGTGTTTTCTGATGGTCTTAGGTTACCCCTGTGAAAGGGTCGTTCAACCCCCAAAGGGCTTGTGACCCCCAGGTTGAGAACCTCTGTCTTAGATTGTATTAGACCATAAAGGAGCCCTGAGTTAGGCACCAGGTTCAACCTGTAAATCCTAGGTCATTTCATTATTTTCATTCATAAATTTCATTCATTCATAAATTTCATTAATTCAGACAAATTAATCAGTGGTCAGGCTGAACATGTGAGAAACCTGAATTAAGAAGTAGAATTATTGTTGTTGAGTCATTTTCAGTCATGTCTACCTCTTCATGACCCCATTTGGGGTTTTCTTGGCAAAGATCCTAAAATGGTTTTCCATTTCCTTCTCTAGCTCATTTTACAGATGAGGAAACTGAGACAAACAGGGGTTAAGTGACTTGCCCAGAGTCACACAGCTAGTTATTTGTCTGAGGCCAGATTTGAACTCAGAAAGATGAGTCTTCCTAATTCAATGCCCAGCGCCCTATCCATTGCTCCACCTAGCTTCCCCATTGAGTACTTTATGTTATTCTATATTCATATATCCTATACAGGATGATATAATACCTAATTTATTATGGAGGAGATTATAAACCAAACCCTCTCTGCCTTTGCTCACACTGACCTCTACACCTGTAATATTTTTCTGCCTCTTGAATTCCCATCTTTCTTTTAAAACACAATTTAAATTCACCTCCTCCTAGACTTGCCCACATCCCTTAACATCTTCACCCTCTGACCCCTTATACTTCTCCAGTACATTTATTTTGTCACATTATGCATTATTAATACTTGTGTCTTAATTACCTTCTTAGACTGTAAGCTCAGTGAGGGCAGGGATTCATGTCTGATTTAAACTTTGCTTCTTTCTTAACCCTTAGGACAAGACACTGAAGATTTGGTGTCTACTGAATTAATGAATTCCAAGAAACACCATTCCTAATATCAAATAGCAGCTAACAGGTTTCAAAAAGAATTTTAATCAGGCCTATTTAAAGGATTATTTGTAGAGTACTTGAAAAGAGTTTTTCCTCTTAAGTATGGTTAACCTCCCTGGTAATAGTGCTACCACTATTCATTTAATTAGTGAACCCTCTCCTCATCGACAATGCTTAGGGAAACTTTAGCCCAGCTGGGTGTCCAACAATCACAAATTACTGGGGTTTGAGTTAATGAGGTTTAACCGTGTACACATTGAAATGGTGAGGTCAGAATCTTCCCCCGTTTGCCTTTAACAACTGTGAGCAAGCACAGCAAAGATAGCATTTCCACAATGTCCTTGCCCCTTCTGCAAAGCACACTGAACTCTGCCAGGAGCTCAATAAATGGGAACTAAATTGAACAGATGAGTTTTTTTTTAATGTCTGGTGTCTGAATCTCGGAAGGTCAGAGTTGAGATTGGATTTAAGAATTGCCCTTTGACCCAGAGTTTGCATTGACCTTTCTTCCCCTTCCCTGACTGTCTCATTTCTTGAATTCTTGAAAACCCCAGGTTTCAGATGGAGTGAACAGAAGTGGACCAGCTGTTCAATGTCTGATGGGACTTGGGATTTTTTTTTAATCCTTTTTTTAGTGGTGAGGTAATGTGAGTGCAAAGAGTACCTAACTTGAGAGTCATGGGTAAAGTCTGCAATCCTTGAGCCAGGGATCGGAATTTCTGCTCTGATACCTGGTATGTCCGTCAGTCAGTCAATGAACATTTATTTGTGTCTCCTATGTGCCAAGCATGCTACTGAGTGCTGGAGGGGAAGCCTTCTTGCTCTCTTTGTTCTAGGGTTGAATCTCAAATACATTGATAGAGGAGAGGGGTAGAGTTTTGAACTATTAGTCTTTTAAGAATGAAGCCTGAGTGTATTTAAATCATGATATTTTCACAAATTTCCTCTTTAGGTCAAAAGACCTTCTCTGGGGGCCAGGTACTAAGCACAGCCTCAGAACATGCAGAGTTGGGGATAGAAGAGGTAATAGCAGATACAGCAAAATGATCTCTTTCCCCTTTACTGCTCACCCAGCTGGTCAACCTACAGGGAGCACCCAAAGATGTGCCCCTTAGGAATCTGACCAAGGGTAACTCCACCCTCCTACCTGCTCTTGCCAAAGGCTTCCTTGAGTCAGTTTTGTCCTTTGAGATGTTGACCAAAGGCCAGTCAGGCTTAATGCTGCTGGCAACAGTAAGTGGCCTCCCCCTTCCTTAAGAAGCAGCTAGGTGACACAGTGGAGAGAGGGCTGGGCCTGGGGTCAGGAAGACCTGAGTTCAAATCTGACCTCAGATATCTAGTAGCTACATGACGCTAGGGGAGTCATTTAACCTCAGTCTCCTCATCTGTAAAATGAAAGTAATGATAGCACCTACCTTCAAGAATGATTCTGAGGCTCAAATGAAATAATACTTGTAAAACACTTAGCAAAGTGCCCAACACACAGTCGGTGTTTAACACATGTTTGTTTCCTTCTTTCCTTAAATGCCCTGGCTCAGCATCAGATTCATAGGCTGCGATGAAGGTGACACGATTCCTTCTGATGCAGTTCACTCACTCCCTAGGGATCTGCTACTTTCTCCCATTATTGGTGCTAACTCTGTGAGCATCAATTTCCTCATCTTTAAAATGGGAACAAAACCACTTACACTATGTACCTTACGGGTTTGTTATGAGGGAAGCACTTTGTAAACCTCAAGGCATTTTAAAACATTTTTACAACTATTTATTTATCGTTCCCTCCTACTGCCTTCCCCATTGAACAATAAAAAAAAATAAAAAAGGAAAACACTCATAACAAATGTAAATGCTCCAGCAAAACCAATTCCCATACTGGCCATGTATGAAATGTATTTCTTATTCTACATCTCAAGTCCAAGCCCTCTCAGGTAGGAGGTTGGTGGCTTGTTTCATCTTAATGCCTCTAGACTCATGGCTTATCATTGTTCTTTTATTTATTTATTTGGAAGGGAGAAGGCAGGGCAATTGAGGTTAAGTGACTTGCCCAAGGTCACGTGACTGTTAAGTCACATTTGCACTCAGGTCCTCCTGACTCCAGGGCCCGTGCTCTATTCACTGTGCCACTAGCTGCCCTTATCATTGCTCTTAAAGCACCCTAATCCTTAATTTCTTTAATTTTAATTTTAATTTATTTATTTACTTTTAGTTAACAACAGTCATTTCCTCAATCCTTTGCGCTTCAAATTTTCTCCTGCTCCCTCTCCTCCCCCTTTCTCCCATGGTGGCGTACAATCAAATACAGGATCTACAAATACCTTCACATTAAACATTAGTCAAGTTGTAAAGAAGACGCAGCACGGCAAGTGCCGAGACAGGCCCCCAGACACTGTGGTGCACACTGCAAGGCCCCGAATGAGGCCTGCTGATCCACCAATGGTAAGGGCCATTCCCAGGCCTATCACCACAGGGTGGGGATTGGTCAGAGCTGGGTACTCCAAGGACTACCCATCTACAGCCTGGAAATTAAAAAAAAAAACCTATCTGAACTTCCAGGGACCAAGATGGCAGAGTGTTGCTCCAATCCCCTCCTCTGACCCAACCCCCCCCCCCCCGTAATTATTGCCCCAGAAGAAAATTTTCAGCGGTAAAGGCTTAGGAACCCTGGAGGGAGGGCATGGCTAAGGTCCTGTTTCAAAATGGGAAGAAAGCAGGCTACAAGGACAAAGACAAAGACTTTGGAATCCTATTGTGGTGAGAGGGAGGAATCAAGCTCAGGGGAGAGTATTGACTCCACATGCAGCTGATGACTTAACATGGACTATGACCTGGTCTCAGGCATAGAAAGCATTCCTAGATGAGCTCAAAAAGAACTTTGAAATTCAGGTTAGAGAGGCAGAAGATAAAATCAACACCTCTTATAAAAACAAAATTGTGAAATTAGAAAAACATGACAATGAAGAGGACAGCTCCTTAAAAAGTAAAATGTACGAACTAAAAATGAAATCTGAGCATATGGAAAAGAAGCTTCAAAAACTGAGGAGAATAATTCGCTAAAAACTAGAATCAACCAAACTGAAATCAATGACTCTATGAAGAACCAAGAATCAGTCAAACAAAACATCAAGACTGAAAAATTAGAAAAAGAGGTAAAATATCTCAATGGAAAAATAACTGACCTGAAAAACAGATCCAGGAGAGACAATCTGAAAATCAATGGTGTACCAGAAAATCATGATGAAAAACTGAGTCTGGACAATATCTTCCAAGAGCTCATCAAGGAAAATTGCCCTGAGATCCTAGAACCAGAGGGTAAAATAAAAATCGGGAGAATCCACCAGACACCTCCTGAAAGAGATCCCAAATTGAAAAGTCTGTGAAGTGTTGTGGCCAAACTCCAGAACTATGAGGTAAAGGAGAAAATACTACAAGTGGCCAGAAAGAAACAATTCAGATATCATGGAACTACAGTGAGGACCTCACAGGATCTGGCAGCCTCGATGTTGAAAGACTGGAGGAACTGGAATATGATTTTTTGCAAGGCAGAAGAGCTCAGACTACAACCAAGGATCACCTATCCAGCAAGACTGAGCATAATCTACCAGGCAAGGAGAT
>CM053597.1:124142506-124200133 GCA_028646575.1 Pseudocheirus occidentalis | reverse complement strand
AATTGTTGATACTATGAACATTGTACTGAATCTGATTTTGTAATGGAATAAACAGAGTGTTCACTAATACTGTGTAATCCGAATCTTAAAAGCTCTTCACAGTAGCATTCTTTCAGGAATCTACTGCTGATTGGCTTTACACCTTGTAAGCTAGAATACAACTATGGTGGTGTATTGATTTTCTACAATGCTCTCTGCCTTGTGGTGAAGCACAGAAGTGGTAAAAATTACATGGATGGGATTCTGATCTCATAGGTGTGTCAAGTGGCTATGATCTGTGTAGCATATGTGTGACGCTCTTTCAAGTATTTTCCCTTCAATAATTTTCCTGATAGTTAAGTATTTATCTGTTTCCCAGCTTCTACTTAAAGAATTGGTTCTTCCTTCTACCTTGATGGCTAGATTAACTGGGTTTAGTGAAATATTATAACTTACATTTAATTTCTATAACAATAACTTAGGTCTACAGTTCTCTGATATAGATTAGCTTCATTTAAAGAGATCTCAGCTCCTTTCCAAATATTATTTTTTTAAAGATAGTATCATAAATTATTGTGGGTAACTTGAAGGATTTCCAAGGGGAATTTTAACTATCCCTGGTTTTCACTTTATTTTCAGCTCTGAAACCTCACTCCCATAATATGTGATTATATTGTTGTGTTTTCAAGAAAAATTTTCAAATATCATATAACTCATTTTTAAATGACTTTTCCATAAAAGGAAACAATTTGATCCTCCCAATATTAAATAGATTTTAATTTGATCTGAAATGGAATATTAACAATTAAAATAGACAAAGAGAAATGCCGAGTTATTGATTTGTAATTCCAAATTTTATCCTATGAACTGGAAATCAGAAGATTCATTATTTCTTAACTTGTCCAGTCCTATAAAATATATCACAAAATTAATCTGAAATGAATCTATCATAACAAAATAGTTATTTTGCACAAGAAACTTTTAATGTCACACATTTAAAATATTGATGCAGTTTATGTATAATAAGCCACTTAATAGATGTATGACCTTGATCAAGTCATTGACCCTCTCTTGACCTTTGTTTCCTCATCTGTAAAATGAAGGAGTTGGACAAAAGCAATTCAAAACTCCCTGTCAGCTCTAAATCTATGATTCTGGCAACTTTTGTGTCACAGGGCTTTGGTGAGGAAAATGCTTTTAAAACTTTTAAAGCTTTATATGCACAAGAATTTTTACTATTACTATTGTTAAAATAATGACTAATCATTGCATATGGCAAATATGTTTTTTTCCTTTGAAACATTTGTCAGTTTCTCTCTTAGTTGCCAATGTTCTCCTATAACATGTTCTTTTTTGTTTAAGTAATAGCAAAAGGAAGTTTTCTTTATTTTTAAGAAGTTACCAGTCATTTTTCTCTCTGTTCTGGGGAATTGGTCAATGAATATTATCTGCTTCATTAGATTTCCCATTTTGACCCAAGTCAGTGATTCTAGTTAATGATGAAAAGTTAGATAAGTACCATGGGCAGTCTAGAATAATGGAAAGGAACCACGTGTTCAAGAAACCTGGGTTCAAGTTTCTCCTTCAGTATAAGTGACTCTGTTACCCTGGGGCAAGTCATTCAAATTTGGAGTTCCCCAGTAACTTCATTAAGAGCAGACATTAATGATGGTCAGTTTCACTCCCTATTCTCTGGCCTTTTCCTTAATACCCTCCCCAACTGCCTTGAAGCCCACACCAGAGATGTGCTCTGAAGCTTCCCCCTGGGGCCTCACTATCCAGGTTGGTCACTACTATTCCTTGTTTACTAGTTTCCTGAAAGTCCCTGCTTTGGAATTTTACTTCATTCCCTATTCTCCAGCCATTTCCTTCTTAGCCTTACCAACTCCTTTGTTGCCCTCTCTTTACCACCATCCTCATCTCCAGTTATGTAAACATGGTTAAATCAATGCTACAATTATTCCTGCATGGGGTTGGTCAGTCTTATCCTCTTTGACCTCAGAATCAATTTATGTAACTTTCAGTAGCAAGTGATTGTCCCTGGGCCACCACTCCCCTATATGTCTTGTTTCCATTATAAATGCCCTTAACTTGGCATTAGTGAAGGGGGTAGGGGGAGAAGGACAGAGAGAGACAGACAGAGAGACAGAGAGAGACAGAGAGAGAGAGACAGAGACAGACAGAGAGAGAGACAGAGACAGAGAGAGAGAGAGAGAGAAATTATGTGATTGATGCATTTTAAAACATTATTCTGAGAAGGGGTCCATAGGCTTCACTAGTCTGCTAAACTGCTCCAGGCATGAAAAAAGGTTAAGAATTCTTGCTCTGTCAAAAAATAAAGGCTCCTTGAGGTCAGGGATTGGCTTTATTTTTGTATTATTATCCCCAGAACTTAGCACATTTATTTATGTTTGAAACATAATAAACACTATATTATGTGTGTATACACATATATGTATGTATATATAAGTATATGTGAGCATGTATATATGTGCACATGCATGTGGAGAGTATATATGTGTACACACACACACATCCTCCCCATGCATACACATTCATCCATTAGTAGAGAGTGTTTATTTTTACTTTTTGGGAGGAAAAAATATATAAGAATTAATGCCATTACAGTTTGGGGAGAAGAAAGGAGGGTAGGAAACCAAGGATAGAGAAAGAGAGGAAAAGACTGAGAGGGAAGAAAAGAGAGTGAGAACAAGAGAGTGAAAGATAGACAGCAAGAAACCTCAGGGAAATTTTTGTGGCAAACATTGTGCAGGCAGAAAATTTTAAAATTCCATTTTGGTTATCCTTTTGAAGCATTTTCAAAAAACAAACTAATACGTATAAGAAATAGGTATTTTTAGATTTCTTCTCAAATTAGCTATATATTTTTTTACTATGTTAGCACCAAGTATGCATGAACAACATACTCACAGAATGTATTAACCAGTTCCATAAGGAAGTGTAACTATATTATTAAAGTTCAATATATCTTCATCTAATAATGATTGTTTCTATCAATGCTGTTTTATGAAAATGAGATTTTTTGAGATAAGACCTAGGAACCTGTTTCCTTCTAATGAAAAAAACAATTAAAATCCCCTGATATTTTTTTAGTTCTTTGCCCACTCAAGAATGAGATCATCATTCTTTCCTCTGTTGTGAAACCAATGAACATATCATTACCTCACTTACTGAATGACCTTTTATAATGTGAAAGTTTGTATCAGAGCATAAAAGAGGTCATCAATAAAATTTGTGCCTTCAGAAACTGTATGAGTCAAGATCTAAGCCATTCATTCCAATAATTACTTGTCCAACTTTGTAGGAAATCTATCTTTTAAAAATAGCATTTAGCAAAATATCTTTATGTAAGAGTTCACATTCTTATATCATCTTTATTTTAAATATGTAAAAACAAAAAATATGATGTTAATGTAAATTTAGCAAACTAACATGCTACATTTATTAGAAAGTTTGAGTCTGTGACATATACACTTTTAATTTATGTATATGTATATATATATATATGTATGTGTATATGTAACCTTTAACCTTCCTTGGTTTTGGTTTCCTCACTATTAAAGTGAAGAGCAAAGAGTTCTAAATTCATGTTCCTATGCATCTCACAAGACTATTGTGCAGAAAGTACTTTGTAAGTCTTTAAGCATTTATAAGCATGTGAACTATTACTCTTCTTTTTAAATTAATAATAATACCAACTTCATTGGCATTGGGAATTGCAAATGAGGAAACTACCCCTACCAACAAAATCAGGGATACATGGCAGCTAAATGCTTTAATGGATAGACTGGTAGAGTTGGAGTCAGGAAGACCTAAGTTTGGATAATGTGTCAGGTACTTACTAGCTATGTGATCTTAAACAAGTCACTTATCCTCACTCAGTTTAGGTTTCTTCATCTAGAAAATGCAGATAATAAAATTCCTACTTCAAAACTTTGTTGTAAAGATCAGAGACATGAAAAATACTTGGTAAACCCTAAAGCTAGTTATTATTGTTAATATTAGCACATATTACTAGCTGTAAACATGTGTGTACTTCAAATTATATGTGTGCATATATCCATCTCTCTCTATATACATATATATACATATATGTGTACACATATATAAAATCACTGGATTTTTGTAAAACACACATACACATAAGGTCATAAATCTGTAGTTAGAAGGGATCCAAGAGCTCTTTTAGTCTACCTATTGCATAATGGAAAAATCTCCATCAAAAGACTGACTCAAGACATTTAAAACAGTCACTTCTCCAGGTAAAATAGACTTTTATATTTTTCTCCCAGGTTCTATTTTCTAAGAATTATTCTATTTTCTAAGAATTCTTAGAAAATAGAATTGTTTCTTTTTAGCATTCTAAATTCTCTCCCTGGTTTTAAGTTTATGGAATTCATAGTTTATCATAGGGCTCTTGTTCTCCAGCAAACTTCATACTAATATAAAAGATAATTCACAGTTCTTATATGCTATATTTATGAATTTTGGAGGTGGGGTGGAACACAAAGAGAGATGAGAACTGAACCTTTTATTTCACTGTTATAAAGAAGTAGTGAATGAGCAAACACCTTCTACCCAGTACAGGTTGGTGTTTTCTCTGTGACTTTGTTTTAAGGAGCTAACTATACCACTGAAAAGTTGTGAGTTGCCTAGCAACCATTATGTATCAGAGGGAAGACTTGAATACTGGTCTTCCTGGCCCCAAGCCAGGCTCTTTATCCACTATACTACACTCCCTCTTACCCTAGGAAGTTTCTTGTTACCGTTGTGAGAAAACAATTTCACTTTGTCTATATGCTTTTGAATCTTCATATGATTTGTTTTTGCTTTGCTTTGTTTTCCAATTTCTTTGTGCTGTTGCCTAAAAGTTCACTCCATCACTTTATTTTAGTCTATTCTTTTAACAAAAATCAGGAATTTTCCCATTTTACGATTGTCAATTGTTGGACTTGAACCATACACATGTCATTCTGACCTCTCTTCGAAGTTTTCATTATGACAATATCCTCCACAAACATTTAATGATATACATATATGTATGAATATTATAAGTGAAGAAAAGATACAATTACTTTTCTCATGCAGACTGCGTTCTAAAATGGACATATTTATATGGGTCTTTAAGAAGCAGGGTAAAAACAAATGACTTGGCAATAACTGGGTTTACATGTAGGTATACTTCCTTTTGGATAGGAGCTATGTATTCAAAAAGTAATGTATACACTTTTTAAATTTTAAATGCTTTATTAGAGCTTTTCATTTCAAGAAATGCAGGGTGTCCCGAAAGTCCTAATGCAGCTTTAATCATGAGCAGATTAAAAATGCACCAAGACTTTTGGAACCCATATATTATTGTGATTCTTTCTGTAAATAATGGATCATGCCTACCTTAGATAGGGCAATTGACTATACAGGTTCTAGCTCTGTCTCCTCTGCTGCTAACTTATAACATGTAGAAACACTGCCTAACATCTCTGAGAACAGTTTTCATATGAGTAAAATTATGGGGTTAGGCTAATCTATGAGATCATATTCAGCAGTGTCATTCTGTGGACCAGGTTTGCTTAAAGAAAGGTACTTCCCATCCAATGCTGAATAGAAGCAAATAAATAAAGACTAGTATTTTAAGAGCACTTTTTTCCATCTCATTATCACACCCCAATCTATGTAGATTTGGAGGGAAAGATGGGAGAGTTGTACATAGTGAAAAAAGAAATAAAACAAATTCTTCTGGATGTAGAAAATGGGGAGATGATAAGTTAGCCCATAAGTAGTATTGATGTTAATATAATAGATTTGAAGTGTCATGTGCAATCATCTTTTTTATTATACTATGTTATAGGAATGCTTGTTTTTTCCACAAATTAAAAATAAAATTTTTTAAAAATTATCAAAAGTTTTCCAAGAAACCAAGATAAAAAAAGATTCTCTTTTATTTCTCTTCCGTCTTTCTGGTGCATCTGGTCATCAAGGCTGCTTGTTAGTATAGTTGATAGAGCACTGGATCTGTAGTCAGCAAGACCTGAGTTCAAATCCTACTTCAGTTACAATAGTCGTGTGCTCCTGGGAGAATTATTTAATGTCTGTCTACCACAGTTTCCTCTTAAATAGAATAAGGAGAGCAATAGCTCCTAACTCCCAAGGCTATTGTGAAAATACAATGGGATAAAATAAGTACTGGACTTTCCAAAACTTAAATTGTTATATGAATTCCAGCTATTATGGTTATGATTATGCCTGAATAAGACTAAGTTCAATCAAATTATTTATTAAGCACTATTATGTTCCAGTCACTGTGCTAAGTGGTAGTATTTCTGCTTCCTGTGCTTAACCTGAGGTAGAACTTCAGGGCTCTTTTTCAGTTTTCTTTTTATTTGTTTTTGGTCATATTTGTAGACAGCTTGGTAGCTCAGTGGCCATAGTGTTGATCCTGGAATCATGAAGTCCTGAATTCAATGTGGCCTCAGGCACTGAGAAATGTTGCTTACCTTCTGTTTCCCTCAGTTTCCCGAACTGCAAAGTGGGGATAATAATAGCAGATACGTCACAGAATTGTTGTGAGGATCAAATCGGATGATAATTGTAAAGGTCTTAGCACAATGCTGGGCATAAAGTAGGTGCCATATGTGTATATACATATACATATACGTATATATCCTTATTCCATCTCCTTCCCCATTACATTATGGTCAATGTGTTCACATAGAGAAATTCTGAATATAGGATGAAGGCTAAATGGCTCTGCTGTTTGCTTCCATCCATTCAGTTGTTTGTTCATTGATTATATATTTATGGAGCACTAGCTCTATGTGAGGGTTCTGCTATGAATTACAGCACCCTGGGCTCTCAACTCCTATTCATGGAGTCACAGGTGCATAGCTTTTGACCTAGAGAGGACCTTGACATTATCTAGTCCATATACCTTATTTTACAGGTAAGGAAAATGAGTCGGAGTTGAAGAGACATCATACAGGTGGTTGAGAATAGAAATGATCTGAACAGGTCCTCTGACTGATCCTATCATAGCTTTTAAGGAGATGGGGAGAGGGGCTGGAAAAAAATCTGAAGTGGAGTCCTCAAATTTATTTTTAAATTCAACTCAAATCTTCAAAGTGCTAGCCTTAATTTTCTTCCCTCAGTATCTTATGTGGATGCAAAAAAGGATGATTTTTATACATTCATTTACCTCATTAATGAAAATGTTGAACAGCAAGAAAAGAAACTAGACCCCAGGTCACCTGATTTTTCTGGTTTATCTTTTCTATTCATTTGACCATCTATCATCATGATGCCATTAAGCCTATTTATAAAGTATTTCAATTTAAGGAGTCAACACATTACTTGGGCCAAGGTCATATTTTTTGCTACATCACCCCTGAAGTATGGTCCAAGAATCAAGCACTTTACTTTAAAGTATTTGTATACACCACCTTCCAAAAGGACAACTAGCAGATGAAGGTCATTTCTTCCTAAAATAGTATAAACATGGAGAGCTTACAAAAACTAAATATGAAAGTCTCTCTGTAGTAAGGCTTTCTGTCACAATGAAAAGTTAGTTGATAAAGCAGTTGATTGGACTTGTAAAATTCATCCCCTCTAGCTCTGTGATGCCTCATCATCACAGAATATTGGGGTTGAAATAAGACCTCTGTGGGGTTCCAATGCATGTCCTGGCACTGTGGAAGGATCAATTTCAAATGTTATTCCTTTGTTCGTGGAAAACTTACATCATTTTCTGTAAGGGCAGGATCTAAGGGTAACTTTATCCTCCTAATGCAGGACATGAAACCAAGCTAATTCTTCATTTGGCTTTGCTTTCTATCATTTTCTCTTTATTTTAATTCAAGGACAGCATCGTGTTCTAGGGATAACCAAATGTCATTTTGATTTTAAAATTACTTATTTAGAAAAGCAGTTGTAAATCTTTGGTATTAAAATATTTACAGCCAATTAACTCAATTGTATAAAATACTATGTTAATGAGATCAAGGTCATTGTACTATTGTACTAACCATTCTTGTGTTGGTCATCAGTTACCTTTGCTCTTTTCTGTGGTCAGAGCTTATCTCCCCAATCCAAGTTAAATATTTTGCAAATATAGGCCAGTGAGTATAACATAGGTAGTATAAAAATGTGGATGGATTAGAGCAAATGTGTTACCACTACAGGGGGTTAGAGGAAAGAGACTAGGATAGACCATTAATATTGCCATCTTTGTTGATCAAGGATTGATTGTATTTTATATTGAAATAAGTCTGATTCTCGAATTCCATTATATTTCAGTCAGATAAACTAGTTGCTCATTCAATTAAATTAGTATCTGAGATTAATCTTGTGAAATGTGATTTCCTCTCCAAATCTTGGGAGTTATTAGTTATTTAAGAGTTACTAGGATCAGACTGTCACAATATGTCCACTGTGAAGATGTCCCGTATGGAATTGCTTGTCCTTCCAGTGGGGGTGGGTGACAGGAGAGGAACCGAGAGAATCTAGAATCTAAAGCTCTGCAATACATGCAACTGGGAATTAAGATGTGCAGGGGCTGGGGTAGGGAGACCCTCCCTGCCTTACCAGAAAGTTATAGAGCAGATCAGGGGAGGGACTTTAGGATCACTGTTTGGGGGCTGGGGTAGGGGAAAGATAGGGAGAAAATTTGTAACTCAAAAATCTCATGGAAATGAATGATGTAAACAAGAAAACAAATTTAAAAATTTATATTAGAAAAAAAGAGTTACTAGGGACTTGTTCTCATCCTTTAACCACACAATCTAATAAATCTGTCCTTAATTCTCACACATCTTTAAATGGAAGTTACTACTGAGTGTAATCCTCAAAAAATAATAAATAATATTTCCAGTGAGAAGGAGATTTTTCCTCCTTGCATCCGATGGCAGCCATGACTGAGGAGAGCATCAATGAGGAAACAATAGACACTTTTAATCCACAGAATACACTCATTAGACTCCCTGAACCTTTCTAAATCCAAACCTGTCTTGTATTACTCCTTTTCCTAAAAAGACTTTCACAGATAGAAAGTTTTTGCATGCTTTGGAGTCAGTGGGCCACAGGCACAACCAGAAAAGGGAATTAGAAAATATAGTTTTGACTAAATCTCCAAGGTATATACATTGTACTATGTCCTCATGAGTTCATAGGGAATAACTTATATCAGTTATCTATAATATATGCAGTCATAAAGAGTCGACATCTATATGAATAAAAGCAATTATAAAATAACAGAAGACAATGAAATTTTTACACTAAATCTCTAAGGATAAATTGGCTTATCCTTCACCAAATATTCCATATTTGCTGTGTGCACACATGCACACACACACATATACTGATTCAATGAATTTTATTGAATAATTTACATTATGTTAGAAGAATACTAAAATCTGGTTAAATAGCTTATTTTCTTAAATAATTTTTATGTCTAGTTTATTATTTCTTCATACTATTCTTACCCGTGTTCATGTGGTATCATTGAATTCCATGGCTGGCACTTGATACCACTCTTAGTTATAGATATGGTTCCCTTGTAGCTTCCCCCTTTACCAATGATACAGTTTCTAATGTAGTCTGTTGGAAGAAAGCAGAGAAAATATTAAAAGAATGTGAGACATATACTTTACTTTTGAAAGATGAAAATAAAAACTCCATTCAAACCTGTAAGTAATTAGCTCAGCTTTACACATTATTTTAGTTAACAGGAAAAAAAAAGTTATACCATAAGAATTCCACAAAAGCATTCAGAAAATTTACTACCTAGAAGTTTCAGAGGGTATTAAAAAAAAGTAATGATATTGGTTAAATATTTTTAAAATTTATGTTAAAATTAACCAAGTAACAATAGAGCTTCTCATATGTGTTTTAGTCTTATCTAAATTGTTTTATAAATGTTGAATTGAGATTTTCCCTATCATTATGTGGGTTTTACTTGCCAAATTAAAGCTAAGATATCCAGAATTCATTATGTATATGCACGAGTGTGCCTGTGTGTTTAGTGGACTAGCCTCATCATCTGTTGAATGTATGACATAGTGATGTCAAAATCAAATAGAAACAGGGACCACTAAACCCTACCCAACATGTGACTCCAAAGTAGGCCACATATTGACTTATAAAACCACATATTAACATTAAAAATGTATTTTTATTTATTTTGTTAAATATTTCCCATTTGTATTTTAATCTGGTTTAGCCACACTCAGAAGTGTTGTGAGCCACTTGGAGCATGTTTTGACACCTCCAGTGTAAGATACTTATTCTTCCTACTTCATGGAGACAATGGATACAAAAACACTCTATAATAATAAAGTACTTTATATATATATAAATTCAGCATCATTATCCTTGAGCATCTAACCAATGACCAGGGAAATAATCAAAGTTGGATACACAATTTACACACACTACTCCACATGTCTAAAAATTAACAGTTGATTGTCCTAAGACACTTCATTAGGCATATATTTAAAGATCCATTTTAAAAATGAATGTGTAGTGTTCATAATAATTAATAAAACTTAAAAAATATACTTTTATAAACTATACCTCTGATTATTTCAACCAATATGATATATTATTGACATAATTATTATTCTTTGGCTATTCACCATTAAATCATATTTTGGACAAAGTATCATGTTAATATTCTCCATAATTTGTTCAGATTATCAAAACTGACAAATCATGAAATATCTTGGACTAGATTTCACTTTTAAGTTTATTTAAGGATGCAGCTAGAGATAGAATTTCTTTTTCCCTTCAAATCTCTCTCTCAAAGGTATAGCAAAGTTATATTGTTACTACAGTACTCAATACAACTTAAATTGATAATCCACAAAAAATAGAGAAATATAAAATAACATGATTAATTTTTAAAAACTTCATGTTTGGTCATTTTCAATCACATCCTAAAATTCAAAATTAACATATTTACATATACATTTACATTGTGCTATTATTGCAAAACATGACTCAAATTAACCTTACAACAGCTTTTTTAAAAATCATGTATTTATGTTTCAGGGATATAATTTGACCCATTTGAATCTACTTAATAATGAATCATGTTATAATAGTATTTAATACTTCTTTATTAGACTTACTAAAACATTTTAAAGTAAAAAATGAATGCCTTATATACTGATTTTCTGTTATTCAGTGTATTTCAAACTTTTCAGAAGAGAAAAGGAACTTTCTTAAAATTTCTGACATCTTTTGCCAGGAGTTGAAATACCATTCATTTTACTAATGATTTGGGAAAATGTTATGTTCTGCTGTTGTTCTGTGAAGTGTCTACCTGGTGTGGCCAGGGCATGCCCAATGCAAAAATATAATTCTGTGGTTTGAGGAGTGATTCATAGCTTCACTCTCTTTTTGGGAAGCCTCTTCAAATACTTAACACCTATTATTGTAAATTTGATCAAACCAAAAGTCTGCCATGGCAGAATTAGTCAGTATAGAATCAATGGCCATCATTTAAAGCACTGTTGTGTTACATCTGAATAGATTAGCCACAGCAAAGCTGCTGTCTCAAATTATGCTATGGCAGGTGAGGGACGTTTTTTATCTTGAGATGTAAATCTTCATAACACTGAATAAGTAAAGAGCTCAGCTCTTCAGAGCTGAACTAAAGAGCTTAGCGATTTGATTGGCTATTTATATATGTTAAATTGGACTACAAAATGTCATTTTAAATTAAAATTAATGGAGCATTTTATTTCTAAGCCACTATTTTGGACATAAATTAGTTTTTAACTTCCCTGCTCAATTTTATCTAATTACCCAAAGCAATAATCTCCACCTGAATCTTATGTAGAAAGGATTTAATCTTAGTAATTTTGAAATCCGGTAGCCAGATTACAATTAGCGCCAACACTGTTTAATGGAATTTGCAATTTAATTTACTTGAAATAATAAGCACAAGTTTGTTTTAGTACTTTCTGATTTATATAGCACTTTCATATACATTATCTCATTTAATCTTCAGAACAACCCTGCAAAACAAGTAGAATAGGTGTTACTGTCTTCATTTTATAGACAACACTGAAGCTTGGAGACTTTAAGGGGCATTTTTGGCAGTACATAGAAAAGTCTTTGAGGAACAAGTCACAATTCCCCTCAGAACAGTCAGGGAATCTCTTCAATCAAAAATGCCCTAACTGAAATGGTTATGAATTTTTTAGTGTCTCTTAATTTATTGTTGAGTCATTTTTCAGTCATGTCCATCTCTTCATGACCCCATTTGGGGTTTTCTTGGCAAAGAAACTGCAATAGTTTGCCATTTCCTTCTCAAGCTCATTATACAGATGAAGAACTGAGGCAAACAGTGTTAAATGACTTGCCCAGAGTCATACAGCTAATAAGTGTCTAAGACTGAATTTGAAGGAAAATGAGTTTTCCTGACTCCAGGATTGGCATGTTATCCACCTATGCCCCTCTTAATTCTTTAACTGACTGCATAATGAATCCAATCAGCTACAAAGAATCAGTTTTTAAGTTATTTGGCGAGGGCAGGAGTACTAATTAAGTATTGATTTATTGGTAATATAAAAACATAACCTTAGTTGTTTTTAAAAGGACATTTTGAATCCAATTGTTGCCCTTCTGAGAGGCAGCTGGGACACAGAAGAAGATACACAGAACAGGGAATCAGAACACCTGACTCCAGCTATCCCACTAACAAATTAGCAATATGGACTCAAATAAATCTCATGACCTGTCTGGACAGGTTTTCTCATCTGTAAAATGATGAGATTAGATTAGATGATCTTTTGGGTCAATTACAGTTCTTAAAGTTGTGATTTTGGAATAAAATTTAAGGAGAATCAGGTTACCTTTGTTTTCATAAAGATCAAATTCATGGTCATGCTTCTTTCTCACTCCATTTGACATACTATTGAAAGGGAACCAATGACATCGTTTTTTTGCTTTGTCAAAAGCAAAGGCCCTGAAAAAAATATCTGAATGAAAAAAAGGAATGCCACTTATATAGCTTTTACAGTGGGGGTACACGGTATACCAAGGAGACAAATATGACAATAAATACATCATTACAAAGCCAAAAAAGAACCTCAAATGACATTCAAACCCTCTCACGTGACCTTTACAATAGAGAATAAAATTAACTTTCTGTGGTCTTTGCTTAAAATACTAGTTTTCTTACTCATGCATTTTTACTTTTAATTTTACATTTTTTTCTTGTAAAAATGAGAACTTCAGGTCACTGTATGAAAGCAGCTATCAATCCTTTTTTACTTTCTAAAATCACTTTACTTTCAACAAGAGAACTCAGCTAATAAGAATTTCATGTTTTTATTTAGAGAATGATCATTTATAGGCTACCATATGTACCCAATATTATAAAGTGCTAAAGAGGAAAAAAAATTAAACAAAATGCTAGTGAAAAACATTACGAAGATGTTCATGTTGTCACTTTTTCTAGAAAAGTATTATGAGTAAGATTTGTTCAGTATCTTTCTTCCAAGAAAATCCTCTAGCACCCTAAGTACAAACAGAACTATAAACACAAACATCATTTTAATACAACAATTAAATGTTTTATTTACCTTGATCATATGTAGATATTAATATTGCTTAGGTTAATCTAATTGGAAAATTGACTTGTTCTCCTTTTTGATACTTTAAAATTGTAATAAAATTTTTCTAAATGGATTCTTTCATGAATATTTGTATATTGCCATATGTATGTATCCATATATACAACCAATCTGAATTCCTACTCCATAAAGCTTTCCCTTTTAATTTTCTAAATGTGTACTTTAAGCAACTCTTAATACACAATAATAATTTTCAATAACTAGACATTTTTGTGTTATTAATTTAACCACTTTCAAGTGACTTAATTATAAAAATCTTGATAGACAGTTAAGTGGATTTTTAAGAAGTTGATGAAAGTCTCACATGACATCTACTTCCCCAAAATTGATTTAGAGTCATGATTAATTTATAGGTATACTATTTTATTATGTATCTGTATTTTCTCAAAATATGGCATTTATTTATTATTTCTACATACATTATGTATATAAAGATATTTTTTAAACTATTTCTCATTTGAGAAACTAATAGTGGGAAGCAAACTTGATTTTAGAACACATACTGAACTAAAAAAACATATAAAAGCTTTTTTTTTTACTTTACTTTTCTGGATATGACGTGAGATTAACATATAGAGAAAGTCTGTTTTAATCCATTAGAAGCTCAGATTGTATAAATATTGCATTATGAATTATATTTAGTGACAATGGTTTCATCAGGTAACTCTAGTATAACATTACTGCTTAGTGAATTACATTAAAACCACTCTTCCTCACTATTCCTCTTATTGCATCTAATTAGGATTTTCTTCTTCTCAAGATAATGCTACCAAATTGTCAGTATTATACCTCTCCAAAAACCCTTTTGTTTTTATCTCCCCAACCAAGTAAAATGTCTTGTCAAGGCCATCTATTCTGATGTTATCTTAATTTTTTATCATTCTTCCTTCCATTCTATTTATTATGTAACTCCAGCTACCAGCTTTAGTTATTTCTTATAGTGTCTACTTTCTGCATTCCTTCAGTGCAGAGTGGTAATGTGGAAAAAGCAAGCATATTCAAATAAAGTGAGCTGGGCTCAAATTTCAGTTCAGTCACGTGACAGTGAGTGAGAAGTTTGATTTCTCTGTGCCTACTATGATAGGGGACAGGCCAGTGACATCTCTAGGGTCTAAAGGGATATGCCCTGCCTAGCAAGTTCTATAGATCATACACAATATTTCATCCCAGGCTTAAATCCAACACATAGGACTTTGTTGAATGTGTTAGGAACACATGTATTGTAGAGGCTCTTTGCCTTAATTCAGAGCATTGACCAATATTGTCTATTTCCTATCAGCTCACTGCATGATGATAAGACTTTTGATTCAATTTAGTAAACATTTATTAAGTACTTACTATGTGTTAGGCACAGTGCTAACAAGTAGAAGTACTAGTAAGAATAAGAGAGTGTCCTTGACCTCAAGAAGCTTATAATCCAATGGGGGAAGACAACACAAAAAAGGAAGCTGAAAAGGGGATAACAGTTGGTATGGATTATGGATGTGAGGGAGAGAAGTGTAAGGAGGTGTTGTATAAAACTGAAGCCAAGCAGAATTGCTGTCAGAAAATGACTGGTAAGATGAAACCGAGTGTACATTTAGTAGGTTAGAGGAAACTACCTCCAGAAACTGACACACTCTCTATTCCCTGGTAACATTGAGAAATGCTGTGGGCCTCAAGGTGGGGGAAAGGTAGTAACATCAGTGGAATGTGACCCCTGCCTTATCTTCACACTTGGGAACCATGTGACTTTGAACGAATGATCCCTGTATTTCCTTGACTTTTTTATGTTTATTCTTTCCATTTTTGTTTAATCTTGGATAAATGAATATCAGAAAGGAATGGATGAAGTTATGATAATTTGAGCTTTAAAAATGTTTGAAAATCTATCAAAAGTCCCCTCAGAGACAGCATCCAATACAATTAATAGCTGAATTAAGTGAGGAGACAGCCCTGACAAGTCACCTACTTAACTCTTCCCAGCAGTGAATTGACCAAGGAACCCAAGATATAATGTCTTATAAGTGATGGAGTGATTTATCCAATTCTACAATAAGAAAATGAATTTGTTGGTGACATCTTTATGGGAGAAAAGAATTCCCAGAGCCATCAGGTATCACTTTGACCTTGGTAGGGGAGAGGTGTATATTTTGTAGCAGCCAATTTCAGTTTGGATCATTTCTTCTATTGTTGCCCTTCAATCATTGCTATACTTTCTCAGCCAATATGGCTGTGTAAAAGCTACTTGATATTCTTTGGTTAATTGGTACTTAACAGAACTTAGCTAGTTAAGTGATATGATGAGTGATAAGATTAGGAAATGAATACCAGTCCCCCAGGAACCCTTAGAGGGAAGAAGTATTAGCTACCTTTTAGAGACCTGATTTGCTAAGTTGAGTGATAATTCAAAGAGTAAATTTTGTGCTACACAAGATTCCTTTATTAAAAAAAAAAACACCTTTTACAACTTGTACTACTTACCTTGAGGGTTTTTAATAGAGGTCTAAATATGAATTTTGTTGGCCATCGTTCATTTTATTTATCATATCAATTCAACATTCTCTCCTTAATTTCTAGCCCTAACTACATTTTGTCTTGGAAAAATCTTAATAATAGCCTAATTATAAGTAGACCATTCAGATTTCATGAGTATTATATTCAAGATGCTGTGAAAATAAAAATTAAAACACATCATCTAGTGGAACAAGTATTCTGTTTGGAGACAGAGGACCTACAGTCAAATCTTGTCTCATTGCCTCATTACTCATGTAGACTTTTACAAGTATTTTAACCTTTCTAGGCTTCAGTTTCCTGTTCATAAAATGAAAAGTAGGTAATAGGTGACCTCAAAGGTTCATTTATTTCTGTGATGCTTTGATGTTATCATCTAAATATTTTACAGTATATTACCTCACCTCCATCTCTTGGAATCACTCAGTTCAAGGGCCATTTTCTACACTGAAGTCATTTCTGATCCCTTAGATTCTGGTGTACTCCCTCCTAAAATGACTTTGTATTTAATGTGCGTGTGTGTATTTTATATATACATATGCACATACATGCTATCTCCCCATTGGGATGTATGCTTGTTGAGTTCAGGAACTATCTCTCTCTTCTTAACACATCAGTATCTAGTACATGATGTTGTTGTTGTTCAGTCATTTCAGTCACACCCAACTCATAGTGACCTCATTTCAGGTTTTCTTGGCTTAGATGCTGGAGTGGTTTGTCATTTCCTTCTCCAGTTCATTTTAAAGATAAGGAAATTGGGGCAAACAGGATTAAGTGACTTGCCCAACACTTATTATATAGCTAATATGTGTCTGAGGTCAGATTTGAGCTTCCTCATGGCAGTCTATCCACTGTGCCACCTAGCTGCCTTCAAGCACATAATAATAAGCACTTAATAAATGTTTTTTGATTGCTTGATAGTAGGAGTGTTGTCAGAACGGCAAATGAAATTAATTATATAATTAAAATGCAACCAACACTGAGGAAGACATGATGACAGTTTAAATTACTAACCTGCTCATCAGCTTACTAACCTAAAAGATCTTTACACTATAATTTTTCTATTTGTATCATAATTGGGATTTTAGGCATAATCTCTCATGGATTCAGATAATGATGTCTTTGGGGCCCTATTTATGTGTTCTTCAGTAACAGATGAGGTCGATCTAGAACACACAAGTTTTGCCAAATTTACACAGATGTTTCCACATGTGGAGGTTGGCTTTTTATTGTTGTTATTTCTATCATCCTTTTCTCATTATCTCATTATGGTAAAATATGTTCTGAATGTGTTATACACACTTATACTATATTCTTCCTTGAATTTTTGTGTGTTCTATACCTTTTTATCTTTAATCAATTTTTAAATTTGATTTTAGCCTTTTTATTTCAAACTCTTTCTTTGATGCATTTTAGTTATGTTGTTTCCTCTCTCACCAGCTGAAAATCAATCAATAAACATTTATTAAGCATAAACTATATGTCAGGCATCTTGCCAAGCACTGGGGATACAAAAAGAGGCAAAAGATTATCCATTCCCTCAAGTTCCCAGCTATCAGGGGAGATGACAAATGAATCATCTAGTCACATTTCCTACACAACAAAGATGAGCCTTAATAATATTGATGTTCAAGACCTTTCACACTCTGATCCCAAACCACCTTTCCAGCTTAAAATTTATCAATATTCTACAGCTCTATATTCAAATCAAATTTAAACACTAACCATTTCTCAAATCTTTTTCCTCTTTCTTATGCTTCTTTGCCACTAGTAGCAATGTTTTCCATGCTTACCTAAAATGTATTTTCACCATCTACTTTACTCCCATTGATTAGTTATATCTTTTCCATTCTTTAAGAGATGGAATAATACATAGAACAGCATAAGGAGAAAAAAAGAATAAAGAAAGGTTTCAGATTGCAGTTCGAACATGCACTAGCTATATGCAAAGACAAACCACTTCACCTGAGTTTGTTCATCTGTAAGATGGAAAGGAAACAATTCTTAAAACTCTACCATTCACACGTGGATGTTGTAAGAAAAAAATTTGAAACATTTAAGTACCATTTAAATGTGCATTATTATTTAAAGCGTATTTTAGATACTATGTTCTCCACATCTTGACAGCCCAAAGTGATATGCTCTTCATGGAAATTATTGTATCACTTTTTTTCTATCTCTTTCACATTATAATTTATGTGGTGGTTAATAAAAATTCCTTGCCTTATCTTCCCTATTAGATGCACTCCTTAATGTCAGAGACCATCTTGTGCATCTTTCCGTTGCTAAGATGTTAGCACCGTGCTTCATAATACCAGGAACTTAATAAATGTTTTATGTAACAATGTCACTAATAACAACCAGAATGCTTTCATAGTATTTTCTTAAGACAGAACACTTGTATTTCTGTCTCTGTGTTCACACTTGGTCCAAAGATGCTTTTCCAGCCATGATGATTTTTTTTCCTAGAAGTTCAATATAACTTCCTTAGTGTCTCTGGTCCATTATACAGTGGAGATAATATATAATTTCATAATATGCAATAAACTAAATTCAGAATATCACAATTTTCATGTATAACTGGAAACTATAAAACTGGCAAATCTGACTAAAGAAGAGAATTCAGTTTGGAAATACAAAGAGAATACCATCTTATCCCTGTATCCAGGGAAACATTTGCTAGTTGTAATTCAGCCACAAACTAGAAAATGAAACTAACATGATTTAGGGGAAAAGATTGCTGATCTAGGAGTGAGAAAATCTAAGTTAGAATCTGAGATCATTTGCTTCCTAGCTATATGACACTAGACTTCAATTTCCTCATCCATAAAATGAGGGCATTAAACAAAGTGCTATCTAAGGTTATTGATGGTTCTAAGTCTGTGATAATAATGAAAATAACCAGCATTTATGCAAAACTTTAAGTTTTGTGAATCATTTTACCTAATACCTGATTTTTTTCCTCACAACAAATCTTTGAGGTTGGTACTATATTGTCCCCTTTTTACAGAAGAGGAAACTGAACCTGAAAGAGGTTAAGTGACTTGCCCAAGGGCACATACTAGGTAAATGTCTGAGGCAGCATTTGAACTCGCTTCTTCCTGACTCCATTCAGTACTCTACCCACTGCTCTACCTAGCTACTTCTATGACTGATAACAGTAAAATGACTGAAAAAAGTGGTAGCCATTGAAAGCATGGCTTATTGCCTACAAGAGGAGATGTGCCTTAAAGAAAGTATTCTTTTTCCCAATAGGAGGAAAAAAATGTATTCTGATAACCATCTCCCAGTTTGGACCTATTGTTTCAGCCTGCCAATGGTTAGTTAGCACTTTCTCTGAAAATGATTTAAGGGTTTTAATGGACTTCAATCTCTGTAAGAGTTTGCAATGAGACATGGGAGCCAAAAAAGGCAATGTGACCTTGGGCTCCACTCAAAGAAGAAGAGCTTCCAGGAATAGGCTGGTGATAGTCCCATCAGAACTCACCTAGAGGATTATGTTCAGTTCTGAATGCCACAGTTTAAGAAAGACATTGATAGAAGAGTGTCCAGAGGAAGCCAGTAAAGATGGAGAAGGGCCTTGAGTTTATATCCTATTTAGGTCAGTTTAAGAAACATTTGGCCTAAGGAAGAGAAGACTTGAGGTGGACATGATAGCTGTTTCCAAGTATTTGAAGGACTGGCAAAGCCAGGAGTGAGGAGTGGAAGGTTCAAAGATGCAAATTTAGATTTGATGTCAGGGAGGAAAAAAGCCTTCATAACGATTAGAACTGTCCAAAAAAATGGAATGGGCTGTCTCAAGAGGCAGTGGATTCACCTTCTTCATAGATCTTCAAGTAGACACTAGGCAACCACTTGGATGTGTTATACAGGGGAATCTTTTCAGGGATCAATTAGATTACATGGTCTCTGAAGTTCTTTGAAAATCTCAAATTATGTAATGGCAAATCTCAAATTCAATAATTTCTGGGATCCAAATTCTCTACCTTGGTGTGTTAACTATTTCTTAGAGTTTATATCACTTGTAAATTTAGTAAGCATAAAATCTATTCCTTCATCAAAATCAATGATTAAAATGTTTACCAAAATTGGCTCAAGGATAGAATCCTGAAACTCTATGTTGAAGATATTCTTCCTGGTTGGCACTGGTCTGTCTGTCTGTCTGTCTCTGTCTCTCTCTCTCTCTCTCTCTCTCTCTTTCTCTCACTATTCATTTGGACCTCTTTTCTTAGGCATCTATATTGTACATACTATAGGGTGTTGCAAACGAGTGCAGTTTTAAATTCTAGTAGCTAAAGACTTTGGAATACCATGTATGTACAGTCATATAAATATATATATATATATATATACATATATATGCAATATACTATCTATATATTATACATGAAACTTATCACCTTGATGACAGAGTCTGTTTCATTTTTGTATTTGTATCATTAGTGCCAACCATAGGGCCTAATGAATAGTAGGTACTTAATAAATGCTTGTTTTTTATTAATATGCTTATAATAGCTTTTATTGTAGTCATTAGTTTACATGTTGTATTCCCCAACTAGACTGCAAATTACTATCTGTTGAATTTATTAAACTCTCTCTAACCTTTTATGATATGACAATATGCCTACCTACATTTACAGAGTAAAGTTTTCATAAATTCCACCCCTGCCCTGCCCTCCTCCAATAACTAGCTTGCTGAAAACAGTGACTGACAGATTGTTTAAGTGAAACTAAGGAAAGAAAGTTTTAATGTTTTGTTAGGGCAGTCAGAGAATAAGAAGGCAAAATTATCATGGAAGTCCCAATACAATTTCCTCCATAAATCTCCTCCTCATTTCTTTGCCCTTGAATATGTATGTTCCTTTTCCACTAAAAAACTAAAACAAAATCAAAACCCAACATAATCTTTGTAGGTAAGAGGTCCAGAAGGAAGGAATCCTGTGTAACCAAAGTTCTCATTGATATTACACTTGGAGGTTTACAAAAGGATTAAAATCCTTCTAAGCAATTTGTGCAAGTATTATTGGCCTCATTTTATAGAGGAGGAGGCCGAGCCTAAAAGAGGTTAGGTGACTTTCCCACCACAACCAAGTACCATAGGTATGACCTAGTTCTAGATTTGCTGACTCCAAATAAATCACTCTTTCCAGGAATACTCTGCTATGTGGAAAGGACTCTCCCTTGCACATATGTAAATGTACAAAGACTCCCTGAGATAATCTTTCCAGCCTTTCTTATGCATCTCTGACTCTGATGTTACTTTGCTAAGGATTCTTAATAGATTTTTGTCCTTCTATCCCCAACTCAAAGTAAAAAGTACACTTAATTCTATATTACATGAAAAGATTAGAGACTAGACCTCAGATTTCATTAGTATATGGGATTAATGAAAGATGAAACTACCTCTATAATTTCAGATAGGCATCTTCTCTGCAAATTTGTTTCAGAGAATTGTCGAGAAAACTCAGAGGTTATTTGACTTAACTCAGAGGTTATTTGACTTTCTCAAAGTCATACAGCCAGAAGTAGGACTTGAACTTGGGTCTTCTAGCTTGAAAGTCAGCTCTTTCCCCACTATGATGCTTACTTCTATCCTGTGGTATAGTTATTTTTCATTACCAAGTCACACAAGAAATGGCCATGGATAGCAAGCCCTTCACGTGACTCTTCTAATACCATTTCTAATGACCTTATCACTTTTCACCTAAACATTTATCATGTTGTCCAACTAATGCCTTTTCAACATCCTCTTTTGCCAAAGCCAAACTCTGTAGATGTTGTCTGAGCCTCTCAACACCTTCTATTCTTAATCTCCTGAGCCTTTGACACAAGTTCCTATAAATCCTGGCTGTTGCCCAATTCTGCAATTCATATTCTCAAAATTCCTTCTGCTTCTGTTACCAATAAATATTTATTCTGAATACATGGCCTAGAAGTTTAAAGAGAATTAAATAAAATAAATCCAAATGAATTTCAATTTTAATAATCAAAGCTGCATAGAGAATAGAGGACATTACAAAACACATAATAAAATTAAGGAAGATAAATCTTTTTTTCATGAGACATTTTTAATGTCCTGTTCTCTACTCCCATTTATACCTTGTGTTTCCTTCAACTGCATCATAAACCTCCTGTGGCAGGAAGTTTAAAAGACCCAAGTCTAGATTGCACAGCCCAACTACTACATTGCACATTGGACACCAGTAATTTTAAAACATAATGTAGTGTGTATAGGCAATGTGGGTATATTTTATTACTGGAAAATTCCTATCAGAGCAATAAGGAACAACTTACTTGCAAGTGAATGGAAGGCCTTTATTCCTAATACATCTCTTGGCACATTTGTCCGTCGTGTTCAGCCTTTTGGTTTTAACATTCAGTGATGAGTCTAGTCTGATTAGGGTAGTCTTTGCTGACTTTTTGAATTCATGTAGGGTGTTTCTTTTCCTCTGGCCCTCTATGAGTAAAAACAATCAAAAGAAAAAAAAAGCCTTGAAGGATGATCTTCAAAAGAATGATTTTGCCTGACAATGTGAACCTCTGAAAATACAGTTAGATAAACTATAGTAAAGGAAGAAAAAGTTGATAAAGACAAATGAAGGAACTGTTGTCATGTCTGGTCACTAACCTACAGTCTCTCAGAGAGAGGATGCTCTCTCAAACTGGGACAGAGTTCATTCTGAAGAAATAAATAGCATGTTCTTCTCCAAATAGCATTCATGTAAGAAACAGTGCCAGGAGCATATCATGTCATGTTTCATATTGTATTTTTGCATTTCTTCTTGTATTTTGTCCTTATGTGAATTATAATAACTAGCAACAATCCTTCAACCAAAGTTTGACAGGACAGACAGAACTCACTAAAATCTGTATGGGACACATTGGCCGTATTTGTTCTATATAACCATCAGGGAAATGGGAAAATTATATTACTTAAAAATATTTTCTCTCTCATTTATTATATAAATACATCTTTCTTCCAGATCATATTTTTTTCTATCCCTGTATTGTTTCTCTTGCTATCCAGCCAAGTGTGGTTAATCAAAACTTCATCTTTTAATGGGTCTCGTTTTTCTTTATAAAAGAGCTCTTCAAGGAGACTAGATAGCATGAAGTTTCCCATTAAAAAGCCAAATAACCTAGGAGGACATGCTATTCACCCCAAAAGGGCTTGATTTTATGTACAGTCTTGGAAGAATTGAAAATGTAATCCTTCACTTACCCAATTACTTCATTTGTCCCAACTCCTAATTGCTACCATTACTTGACCCTGTGCAGTTAAGCCTGCTAATAGATTGCAGCTACTGGGCAATCAAGGTGACCACAGTCCTTTAAATGCCTTATATGGGATCCATTTCTGAAGTAAGAGTGCTTTCTTTCCTCTGCTTTACTATTTTCCCCTTAGGACTACACACGCTGTTTACCTGGGCGTTGGGGAGAGAGGGAGAACTATACATGTCCTGTACTTAATAGCCAGAAAAAGAGAGAAATATTTATAAGGAGTTAAAAGATCAGGAAAGAAAGCAGGGAAACTGAGTAAAAACAGCAAAAAAAATCAGTCAAAAAATATGAAAAGTCCCAAGGAGTTGAAGTCTAAATAGGAGATGGGACTTTTATGAGGTGATAGTATGGGAAGTAGATACAGGAAGAGAAGAAAGAAGGATGTGCTATGTGTTTTTTTCTTTAAATTTTGTTTTTGTTTTCCACTTAGTAATAAGCATTGCTCTTCTTCCATTTCTCCCTTCCCCCATGCATTGAAGAATAAAAAGAAATGAAAACCCTTACAACAAATATGCATAGTGAAGCTGAAGAAATTCCCACATTAGCTCTTTCTAAAAATGTACATCTCTTTTTACATATTAGTCCATCATTGCTCTGTTGGAAGGTGTGTAGAAATCTTCATCATCAGTCCTAGCATACGGAAGTTTTGTTTTATTTTATTTTGTTCTGTTTTAAGGTGGTAACATATATAGGTGGCTTGTGGAAGCATTTCCTATGAGTTAAATTTGCAGAAATGAATAAAGAAGCAAGACAGATGCTCCCCCCCCCGAACATTAAACATACAAAAAAAAGTACCAAAAAGGCAAAACTCCATGTTCATAAAAACTTAGAAATGTAGGATAACATACTGAGTTGCCAGTAATGGCATCATACTTTGACTTTACCAACAACCACTGGCTCCTGTTGGCTTATTAAACATTCAGGCTTTTTTTCCTCAATTTCTGCTCTAACCTGAAGATTACTATAAATTAAAGAAACATACATTTTATTCCTTGCTTTTATATGTCTCCAGAGCATGCTTTTCAAAACCTTCATGTTGTTTGAAGGAATAATCTTCACCCTATAAAATGTATAGGTATGATCCTATGTATATCAATATATCAATAATCCATAATTTCATCAAAATGGATGCCCCATCCATTGATGCAGATCTCAACCCCTCTGTGCATCTATAAATGACCTGATAAATCATTGTTGCCAAAAAAAAGTTCATCAGATACTAAATAACCCTTTCCAATAATGAACCCATCTAAACTAGGCCAGTCTTTTGATTACAGATATAGAATCTATCCTACATTAGAAATTTTTTCTAGCTTGATCAAACCTTGCAGCTTTTGGAATTTAAAGCTATTCAAGTTCTAAAAATTATTCATCCCAACCCACCCCTTTTAGTGTTAAAAAAAAAACCAACTACATTAGGGCACAGATAGGAGGAATGATTTACCCAAAGTCATACAAACAAAGCTACAGAACCCAGCTTCTGATGTCAAAGCTATGCCTTTTCCATGATTTTTTTAAGAATTATAACACAGGGCCCCTTAACTTTTGGAGGAAGCAGCTAAATAGAATGTTAACAGAAGAAAGTTCCATGTGGACAATTGAAAAGGTGATGATAAAGTTTGGTCAAACAAATCAATGAATCAGCAAATATTTGAGTTGATCCTATGTGCTTAGGACAGCAGTAGCTGCCAGATTATAACTGTACCTCTCTCATCAAACACTGGCTAATTCACATAAGAACCAAATATATCTACCATTGATTTCTACTTGAGCAGAAGTTTTGCTGACTATTAAAGAGCAAATGTTTATTAAAAATTTTTAAATCTTAGATAAAAAGAAGAATGTGAATCTGAAGTCTTAGGACCCACAGTTCCATTTTTGTCAGGGAGAGAGATTCAGAAGAAAGCATCATTCTCTCAAGTAAAGGGATATGCAAACTTCTTCAACTTCTGGCTTCTATTACAGCATTCTATTAATGAGAGATAAGTTTTTTTTCCATTGAGAGTTCCTACTTCCTTTGACCTCTGTGTACTGTTTTCCAGCTGTCAGGAGTCATCCTAATCTTAAATATTTTGACTTCATTTTGCATTTTGTATAATTCCCAGAAAATTATGGAAGTTGATGGAAGCAGAAAATCTATTAAAATAGGATGACTTCCTTAACAACAGCATAAGGAAAGTATATAGTTATTGGAATAGTTCTCCAAATTGGATCATGTTAACTAAAAAGATGGTGGTTCTTAAAATTGGCACAGTCATCTTGTACAGCTGATGTGAAATGATTATGTGCAGCCGGGGGCAGAAGATCGCATAAAAAAATTAGTAAGTCTGAAGGGGAAAAAAAAATTAAAGTTAGAAGAATGTTTGTAAATAGTTTTCATTAGACAAGTAAAATCAAAGAGAACTTCATGTTTGCACTGAGATTTTATGTTCTTATACTTCTTTCACATCATGAATGAAAAAAAAAGTCCATAAACACATTTGGGTTAAAGTGAAGACTTCTTTGTTGTAAATGCCACTTTGCTGTGCACTGTGGGTCCTCAGATTGTTGATGGGTTTTTTTGTCTGTTTGTTTACTTGGGTTTTTTGTAATATCCTTATTTATTGTTCTTCCATTCCAGTCCTTTAATTTTAATAGGTCAGTGACTCATTATTCAAAATTTAGATTCTACGCAAAGCCTACATCATTTAAAACTTCAGAACTCATAAACCTAGAAATATATCTCCTCTCTAATGAAAGAACTAAATGCAAAAAAGATGTCATTCAAAAATGACATCTAAAAATAAAATTCTTTGCTACAAAATATTAAGTTTTCTTTCTCTGTGTATATGTTTATGTGTGCGAACATGTGTATGTGTATGTCTTTACAACTGATTCTTACTGCACCAGAAATACTAAAGTTTAATGTGGAAGGATCTTATTACTTTTTGGGGGGGTTGGAGGGAGGGTTCAGGTATACTGACTAGAGATCTTAAAGTTTCTAAACATTTATCCTGCTTAAAATCTCTGCCTCCTCCATCCCTAAATTTATTTATATATAAATATGCATTTATATATTGTGTGTGTGTGTATGTGTGTGTGTGTGTGGAGAGAGAGAGAGAGAGAGAGAGAGAGAGAGAGAGAGAGAGAGAGAGAGAGAGAGAGAGAGAGAGAGATGTGAGACACTTTAGACTGGATAAGTGTTGAGAAACACTGTACTTAATATCCTTCCCTCGCTCAAAAAAAAAAGGTAATACTATTCTTCCCAGTTTAATCTTCAGTATTTTCAGTGCAATAAGAATCAGTTGTACAGACATACACATCGACACATAGAGAGAAAGAAAAGTTGAGACTGTATTTTGTAGCAAGGAATTTTATTTTTTGTGTCATTTTTGCATACATATGTTTATATACACACATATATGCATAAATATGTATATTTAAGACAAGGATGGATCTCCAAGGGGTCCCTACAGAGACTTCAAGGGACCCATGAACTAAAAAAGGATTAAAAAAAACTTTAATTTCACTAATCTTTAGTTTCCTTTAAAATCCTTTATATTTTAATTTATTCATTTAAAACAGGATTCAGGGGAGTCCAAAGGCTTTATCAGGCTGCCGAAGTGTTCCCTGACACAAATAAGGTTAAGAACCCTTGATAAAGCAATGATTAAAACAAGCTATAACTGTGGCCCTGGACCAGTCACTTAGCCTTTCAGTTTCAGTTTCAATTTCTATAAAATGAAGGCAACGTCAGCAGCACTTACCTGACAGTGTTTTTCTGAGGATTCAGTAAAATGAGATGGTGTATGTTAAACATTTTGCATACCTTAGAGAACTATTTGAATGTCAGGTTTTTAAAATTATTGTTGTTTACTACTAACACTATTCCTCCTCCTCCTACAACTACACATTTGATTATTTTGTGTCATTCTCCAGCTCAGAAATCTTTGAGTGGCCCCTTATTGCCTACACAGCAAAATACAAACTCCAAAACCTAAGAATTAAAGCCTTTTATAATCTGGCTTCAGCTAACCTTTCCCATTTTATTTCATTTTATCACCACCACTCTATATTTGAACCAAACTATACTCCCACATGTTCCTAAAATTTTGTATTTCCTCTCTCACCTCTCTGGTTTCCCATAGACTATCTCATCCCTTCACGAGACTCCCTTTTCATGTTCATTTCTAATAACTTTTACATTCCTTCAAGGATCAGCTGAGGTTTCACCTTGTCAGGAAGTCTTCCCTGATTGCCTTAGTTAACTGTTGTCTCCTAAAATTATACGCATGTTTGTTGCTGAGTCATTTCTGTCATATCCAATTTTTCATGACTCCATTTGGGGTTTTCTTAGCAAAGATAATGACTGATTTGTCATTTCCTTTTCCATTTCAATTTTCAGAGGAAACTGAGGCAAAAAGGGTTAAGTTACTTGCCCAGGATCACAAAACTAGTAAATATCCAAGGTCAGATTTGAACTCTTGAAGATGAGTTTTCCCGGTTCCAAGCTCAGTGCTTGGAATCACCTACCTGCCCAAAATTATCATCATAGTATCATAAATTTGGACTCAGAAGGGACCCCAGAACCATCTATCCAAGATCTTCATTTTATAGATTAGGGCAGAAGCCCAGAGAAGTTAAATGATTTACCCAATATCATAGAGGTGACCTTGTGGACTTAATACAGTGGCTGGCACATAGTAGGCACTTAATAATTGTTTCTTAAACTGGTAATAGGAGACCTAAGCATTGAATCATGGTTCAAATCCAAATCATATCTATACCACATTGCCTTCTATATTCACTTATTTACATACACATTGTAGCCATCTTCCCACCCCATGGCCAGAATATGAGCTTCTTAAGAGCAAGGGTTTCAGTCAGTGTCTTGTACATAATAAAGGTTTAAAATTTTTTTGTTGAATTGAAGACAGCTTTGACTAAAATAAAAGGGAGAAAAAATCCCTGAAAATCACTGTCATTCTTTCCCACTCTCAACACTCCCCTAGGGAAAAGCTCTAGGTGATGGAAGAATATGGGAGAAATATTTTGGTGAATATGTTTCCTATCTAGTCCCTTATTTAATTTACTTATTTGGGACTTAAGATTGTTAGGAACCTAGTGAAAAGTAACAGCAAATAGTGCCAAATGTATTGAATCCAAGGTGCTTTAAGAAAGACATATTTCTCCCTTTGGTCCCTGGGCCAGATATTCATTTCTCTTAGTACCTCATATATTTTCCTCTATGTGGGAGCTCCCAGTGACTTCAAAGGTAGGTCAGTGCAGGAAAAGGATTTGCAGAGTGTGGAAAGAAACAGGAATCTGGCTCCATTCACTCTGAAAAGTCTGTCCACATGATTAAGGATTAGCAAGTATGAAGTGGTGAGATGTTAAGATGATAATAAACATAATTAAAGGGAATAGAGAACAGAGGATGTGAGACTCTGGAAAGAAAGACTCTGTAGACAAATTTACACTTTCATAATTATTTCTTAGACAACTAGAATTTCTGAGACACCAAAAGAAACCTATAAGATACAAAAGAAAGCCAAAAAATATAGCATTGAGAGATCCAGGGATCCATTGATAAAAGAAAATAGTGCAGAAATCACACACAGACTTGAATGGTTTATCTTTCAGAAATGGCCCCCACAAAGTCCTAGTTTGGTTCAGAAGATGAAATTGTGCTGTTCTATATAAACTCAATAATCCCTTAAGATAATAAGATTATAGATTTTAAGACAGAAAAGCTTTTAGATGCCATCTAGTCTTGTTGTTCAGTTGTGTTCAACTCTTCGTGACTCCACTGAGAGTTTTCTTGACAAAGATACTGGAGTGATTTGCCATTTTCTTCTGTGGTTCATTTTACAGATGAGGAAACCGAGGTAAACAGAGTTAAGTGGTTTGCTAGGGTCACACAGACAGCAAGTGTCTGAGGCAGATTTGAAATCAGGTCTTCCTGACTTCAGATCCTGTACTCTATCCACTATGACTCCTAGCTTCCCATAGTCTAATCCTGTCATTTTGTAAGATGAAGAAACTGAGACAAAGAGAAGTAAGGTGACTTTCTGGGGTCACACAGGTAAATAAATAAATGGCAAAGCCCTAATCTGAACCCAGATTTTCAAACTCTCAGTGTAGGATTCTTTCTTCTCTGACATTATTATTTCCCCTATGTTAAAAAAAAAAGTGCCTTTGGTACCTCCCACTCTTCACTGATTGGTTATCTCATAAACCTTTTCTTAAGGTTTACCTGGTACCCAGTACTGTAGTCCTTTACAACTGAAAGTGACCTAAGGCATCATGTCTTCCAGACTCATTTAACAGATGGGGAAATTGATAACTACAGATAAAGTGACTAGCTTATAATCACTTTAGTATTATTGTGGAAACTGGTGATTTGAACAGAGGTTTTCTGGCTCACAGTCCCATGTCCCTCTACCATAATGCAGTTTTATTACTAGGTTTATAAGTTTGAAATTCTCTGTCTGTGTTGTGTTTTCTTTTAACAACTAACTGACATTTATATTACACTTCGCAGTTCACCAAGCAGTTTCCTTACAACAATTCTGTGAAACAGTTATCATTGTCCCCACTTTATAGATATGAAAACTGAAGTTCACAGAGATTAAGTGACTTTGGCTTGATTAGCCACCTAGAAAGATGCATAGAGAGAGGTCTGAAACTTATATTTTCTGAATACAACTTCAGTGTTCTTTACACTGCACCAAGATGCCTCTAACAGATTACTATAGCTCTACTTTCATATGTTATAAGACCAAAGAATACAATAATAAAAACTCAAGAGCTCATGCTGTTAGATGACAAAAAAGAAGCATCCTTTTTTCTACATTTCAAAATGGTCTATCAATTACATTCATTGTATTGTACACAGTTCCAAATGAAGGCTATATGTCATAAACTATCACCCTAAACCTACCTCCCAAGAAAAGTAGTATTAACTCTTAGACATCTACTTCATGAATTATCCATGGCAAATTTGTAATTCCCTCTTGGTCCCCCTCTACTAGCCCACACACTTCTGAGAATGCAAAACCATTTCAACATTAGCCAAAGTAAAGCATAATTAGGAAGGTAAATCCACTGCCAGACTCATAGATTGTAATTCATTCCAAAAACAAATTGAGTTGTTCTCTCAATTATTTGCTGTGTGGACTTACAAACAATTGACAGGAAAGTATGGTTAATAATGCTATGATATTTTCTTTAATAAAGTATAACTTCCCAAACATTAGCCATTATTTGAACCATATTTTAAAATTTACTGCAGGTATTGTTCCTGACCTATAAGAAATCAGCATAAAAAATTGTAAGTTATCATAATTTACCTACTTAGTATATTTGGACCTATTTGGATGAAGAGAAGTCTACTTTTTCCCTTCTCCAGAAGTCTCATCAAAAAGCATTCTAACTGACCATTCTCAAGCAATGGTTTCCCTCCATACACTTCAGAAAATAGATACACCAAAGGAAAGCCAATTCCCAAAGGTTGATGATTTTCTTTCCTATCTATTTAGCTCATTCTTAGTGTTGTCAACCCCTGGATTTCATCAGAAACTGGATCATGAATCTGATTATTCATACCTAATTTAGTTCAAAAGATATAGCCAATTCTTGTGTTGGACTTGGAAAAGGCTACATCTACCATCTGGTCATTCATTCCAAACTTTGTATTCCCCTGTGCCCTAGATGTTCACTGCTTTCTCACTTCAATATTCTAACCACTACAATGATAATACAACCAAATACAGATGTTTCCTCTTGTCCTGATAAGGACTATAAATTCCTAGGAGCAGCAAATGAAATATTCTCTAAACTACCCAGACAATAGTCATTCCCAAATGACTCCTTTAAATCTCTGAAGTTTGAGGTAGAAAGTGAGAAAAAAAAAGAATGAAGTTGCTCTTGAGCCTAATCAAAGCCATACCCATACCATTTATGCCTTCCATGCATGGCAGCTACCCAAGGACAGATACCCATGAAGGGAGGGGGACAGAGAAGAAGAAAGAGGGAAGTAAGAGGGAGGGGGGAGAGGGAGGGACAGCGAGAGGGAGGGAGGGAGAGAGAGAGAGAGAGAGAAAGAGAAGGGGGGAAGGAGGAAGAGGGGGTAGGGGGAGGGAGGGAGGGAGAGGGAGAGAGAGAGAGAGAGAGAGAGAGAGAGAAAGAGAGAAAGAGAGAGAGAGAGAAGGAGATAAAGGGAAGAGAAGAGAGAAGAAAGGCACGAAAATAGAGAGAAAAAAGAAGAAAGGAGAGGAAAACAGAGGAGAGACAGAACTGAAAGAAGAGAGAACAAGATTACATTTTTGCATCATGCATACATTTGGTGTTTGATTTATATTTCTCAAATAAAATCCTGTATATATCACAATTATAGGCTGAATCTTAGATTGTAAAATGAGTGTATATATTGTTGGAGGGAGGTGTCTTATCTAGAAAAAGGATGAATTCCCACAACCCTGTCCATCACTCAGCTGCACTCCAATTCAAAACCTTTCCCCAGCTTTAAACTTCCCCAAACAGGCAAAGTTCCAAACTAGTGTTAGCACTTTATTTCTATCCCACAATTCATACTCATTAGCCTAGTGAGGAAGGGAGGAGGATATTGATGAGCCGTTAATTATCCTTTAAAAGGTTTTTCAACGGAAAAGAGAGATTAAAAAGAAAATGTACGAAGAGGTGGTTTGGTTTGATTTTGTTTTTAGGACATTTAAACTTAGAGGAGAGGAGATGCGGAAGGTAGGTTGTTTTTTTTAATGAGCAAGAAAAAAAGAGAAAAAAAAAACTAACCTGCAAAGGAAATGGTGATGGGAAGAAGAAGGAGATGTTGAAGAACCTGATGCAGCACCAGTATTGGCAGAAGTTGGGTCACCCACATGGTGCTGGTCTTGCTGGCAGATCACACAGAAGGAGATGCCTGCTTGAAAGGATCCTGTGTAGAGGCAGTTACTAAAGGAGCCAGCCTGCACCGAGCTGCTTTTTATTACGATGAGCTAAGTTTGTTGTGTGATTAACTGGAAAGATCTAGGTCTGAACTCCCTCTTACGGTAAGAAACTGTTTAACAACAGCCCTTAACTCTTGTCCAACCTTCCCCCTTCCCCCCACCTCCCCTCTAAACAACACCAAACAGATTCCAGCCCCTTTCCCTAGCTTAGAAAGGAAACTTACAAGGAAAAGGTCACCTGGCTTGAGGCCAGCTTCAATTTGGAAGCGTAAGCACCAGATCCCTGTGACTCGAATCAGACTAGGGAAGAGGAGGAGGAAGATGCAGACCCGCCAGTTAAAACTAGGCAGGCGACAAGGACCAATCCTCTCAATTTAAAAGCAGCCAAATGCCAGTGTTCAAATGTTTATTTGGGAAAAAGAGGAAGGGGAAGCAGAACTATCTGAAACCAGAGAGTGCCCTCCAGCAAAATGTGCCCTAAGCTACTGATCCTGGGTGGTTTCACCGCTAGAGCCACCTGGGGATTCCAGTTAAAGATATTAATTCTCTGGGGTTTTGGAGAACGAGGGAGAAAGGAAATCAGCCGAGCCTGGGGTCCGACCTTGCAAAGGGTGGGGCTAGCGCAGGTAGAGAGAGGAATGATGAGGAATAAGTTGGAGTCCTGGGGAAAATTGCGATGTTCTCTGGTGGGAAGGATCCCCCGGTAGCTTTGGGCGAGAACACACACGTGCACACGCACACACTTCCAGGTGTTTGACTCTACATCAGATACTTGCCTGTTTGGGGAACTAGGATAAAATCAGGTGACATTGTCTCTAAGAATCTGTACAAGACTGCAACAGAAAGGTCTGTCCCAATGCCGCCTCTTTCCCACTTCACTCCGCAAGTCCAGGTAAATAAAATGCAATATAAAAATAAATATTTTCTGTGATCTAATTTTCTTTTTAAAGAGAATGGGAGAAGCCCTCACAAATGCTAAGCTTTCTAGTAGCTGGTAGATCACTATGCTGAGTGCAGAGGTAGTATATTTATTACATTGGAAAGAACACCGACTCTCGGATTTGAGGGACCTGGGTGTAGATTCCCAACCCCCAATTGTAACTTTGTGTCCTCTGCCCCACTGAATTTGAGAATTACTATGTTTGGGAGGTTTTGTCCGCCAGTCGTCAGTCAAACGTTTATTAAGCTCCCAGGACACATAGAAAATATAATGTATAAAGCATAACGTGTAATGAGAGGGATTCACATGTTAAATCACTTCTCACACCCTCTCTGCATAATCCCTGGGGTTTTTCTTTACTGCTGTTAACACAAGTACTTGGATTCTTATATACCAATTTAGGAAAAGCTCTGAGGATTTTGAGGCAAGTCCTGGGCCCTGCGGAAACTTTGAAGTAGCCTCAGGCTTCAGTTAGGTGCAGCAAGGAAATTAGACCAGTTGTCCTCCCAGTACTTTGACCAACCTTCTTTTTGACCTGCAGACCTAGAAGAAGTGGTAGACTAGAAGAGGGGAGGGAGAAAGGGGAAAGGATAACTAGGAGAGTGGGATTAGGAAATAGTGTTATGGAGCAGCCTATTTTCATTCAGAAATGGGGAGCAAAATGAAAGTCACCAAAAGAATAACACCTGACTCTAGTCTCAGGTACCAATAAGAACTGGTTCCATGCCTGCCCCCAAGGATCTCTTTCTCCCACTAACTCCCCCTTTTCCCTCCCCACTACCAACCCAACTGAATGAATTTGTCTTATATTTTTACATGTTCTGGGCTACTTGGGAAATTTAAGAAATAGAAAATTTGCAGTTAAGTAGGTTGAGAGAATGCTAATATCACCATGATTGATCTGTGATTATTACCATCCTCTTCTAAGAAACAAACATATAAAAACAAAAGAAGACCCAAAAAACCCTCTAGTGAGTATTTCATAGGATCATGCATGTAGAATTATTGGGGACTCAGTTTCTTAGGCATGCCAATAGCCACCTAGCCCACACTTTCCTCTCAGCAAAAATCTCAAAATTCTAATATCCCATGCTCTGTCCACCATTACAACATACTTTTTCATCTAACTTTTCAAACTGTCTTTGCTTTGGCAGAAGAGCTCATTAGATTTGCTAAAGGATAATGTGTGTGTGTGTGTGTGTGTGTGGGAGAGAAAGAGAGAGAAGAAAAGGTTATGACATTAAAGTTATTTTCATAAATTACAGTGGCAGGCTTAAATTATGCTGAGTTGTGATTTTAAAAAAAAGCATTTATTCATTGATTCCTATGTGTCAGGATATGCTAAGCATTGAACATACTCAAAAAAGGTAAAATCAGCCCCTGCCCTCAAGGAGTTCACATTCTGATGAGGAGATGACATAATAGGCTACAAGCAGAGTAGATAGGAAATCATCTCAGAGGGGAAGGCACTATCAGAAGGTGGTGAGCTGAGACTGGAAAAGGCCAGCTTCAGAAAGTGGGATTTCAGATGAGACATGAAGGAAGCCGGAGAAACCAAGACCCAGGCCTTAAGAGGGGAAGATTTCCAGATTTGTAGGGACAACTACTTACTAGTGAAGATGAATGAGCAAGTAGACCAGAGTAAATGTGTGGAGGGCAAGTAAAGATAAGAAAGTGTCAGATTGTGAAGTGGCCTAAATGGCAAGGGAGTTTATATTTGTTCCATTAGGTAATAGGGAGCCACTGAAATTAATTGGGGATGGCAGGGTTAACTCAGTTAAACTTATGATTTAGAAAGATCACGGTAGAGTCCAGAGAAACTATAGCACGAAATATCTAGTAGATCACAATGTTTCATAATTGTGGATTATCAGACCATATAATAACAAAAAAAAGCAAATATTCATTGTCTTTTATTCTGTAATTTCCCCACCTCTTTTAGCAATAATAATAATATAAATTATATACATAATTTTATATTATTATATACTATATACTATATAAATAATAAAATAATAAAGTACCTAGATTAGGCATTGTAATTTTGCGTTTTTCTCCACTCCCCTCATATATTTCTTTTGTGGAGGGGTGAGGTGACTGAAGGTTGAAATGAAAGTATACTTTGAGAACTGTTAAGTCATATAAAGAGTATCCTAAAATCATAGACTAAGACTGTACAAATGTAAAACAGCATTATTATCATAAGCTCTAACAAAACATTTTTTATGCCTTTGCATATCAAAGTCCAAAACTGTCCTTACCCTCTTCCCTGCTTTTGTCTTTCTTTGATGAAAGTAAAAGCTGAAAAGTAAAATGTATCTCTACAATCAAGCAGTGTGTTTGATTAACTAAGCAGCCAGGACAGATTTCAGTTACAAATGGATTTTTTTTTAATACAGTGGAAACCTATTCAAGAATAGGATGGTAATTTACCTGCCTTGGAAACTGTAGGCAAACTTTTGCCTTGAGCAAAGAGACAGATAAGATGGTTTCCAGAGGTCCCTTTGAAATGTAGTAGCAATATGTAAAATCATGCCTTCATTGGAAAGTTTAAAAAAAAAAGCCTTTAAATGTATGTATTTTAAAACGTTAAGCTCAGTTAAAAAAAAAACCAACCACCTCTGGGCACACACAAGCGCGCGGCACACACACACACACACACACACACATCTTGAGCATGAAAGATACAAGCTGGTGTGGGGGGAAATCAACTGGACCAGCAGTCAAGAAACCTGGGTTCTAGGCCCAACTCAGCTAATCATTAGGCGTGGGATGTTGGGTCACTCACCCAATGTCTCTATATTTCACTTTTCCCACTTGTAAAATGAGGAACTTGGACTTTTTACAAAAGTTCTCTGGTCCCTTCCACATTCTATTTATTTTGAAAAACTTTAATATGTTGGGTTTGTTTTTGTTCCTGGTTTTTTTTCCCCCCTGATTCTATAGTCTTCTCAGTTATAGTTTTCAAAAAAGCCATATGGCACTCTGGCATTATTTATCTTTTCTACACTGTCATGTCCTCCTTCCTAGCTTTTCTCTAGTCTCCATTCCTCAGAAGACAATACAGGGCCATGCTAGAATCTACTGATACCTACAGGAGAGTTAATCATTAAATTTTAATTGTGAGTATTTACTACTGGGAGAGTGATCAAGATTTTGTGTATTGCTTTGTTGATTGTCTAAAGTTAAGAAAATTGAAGAAAATGTTAATAATGTAGATTAAATTTAAAAAATTTTGTTGTGTATATTTTAGAGCTGGTTGTTAATATATACCAGCACATCCCCAAACTATCCTATCTTGAGATGATGACTCTTAAGGATTCCATATTGACTGTCCTTAAAATGTAAAGCATATAGCTACTGCATAATTTTCTGATTCTACATATTTCTCTGGAATAAAAAGTAACCACCTTCAATCTACCTTCATTTCCAATTAAATGAATTTACCAAATGTTTATAAAAAATCTGTTCCATGTTATATGTCATGTCAAATTCTGGAGATAAATGACAAAAATGCTAACAATCCCTGCCCTCAGTCATTTTACATTCTACTGGAAGGAAATAGAATGTATACAGATAAACAAGTACAAAGTATATTCAGTGTAATTTCATGGGCAGGAGAATATTCACAGTTGGTGAACTGAGGAAGGATATTAATTTTTTTTATAGGAGGTGGCATTTGAGTTTGGCCTTGAATGTAAATTAAGTATTCATGGAGTGGGAAAACCTTTCAAGCCTTTGCAAAGGAGATGAATGCTGAGTTTGGGATATTGAAACAACAATTTAGGTGCAGTATAGCTTGTGAGGGAAATTATTCTCAAAAGAGTGCTTTAAATGTAAAGTTGAGGAGTTTGTATTTTATCCTATAGAGATTTGGAGCCAAGGAAGGTTATTGGGTGGAAGAGTGACATGGAAGGACCTGTACTTTAGTTTATGGGGGGGGGGGGGAGAAAGGCACAGTATAATGTGGGCATTTGATGTTGTTGTTCAGTTATGTCCAACTCTTTGTGACTCAGTTTGTGTTTTTCATTGGCAGAGATACTGGAGTGGTTTGCTATTTCCTTCTCCTGCTCATTTTATAGATGGAAACTGAGGCAGAGTGTGACAAGCCTTTAAAAACCTGAATTGCCTTCACTCCACAGATGCTTATCTGAGTAGAATTTTAGTTGAGAAACCTTAACACTAAAGACATATAAACAGATGTCATTTGTTATCAGTCTCTTTAACCAGATAAAACGAAATCAGGGAACATAAGTGTTTGGTATGTTCATTTGTAAAGTAACTCATGAAAGGTAACACTATGGATGACACAGAATCTTTGCCATAGATACTCTAATTCAAGACTTTATTAGTTTAATGACATCCATTCTCCTATTATGGGCCTAAGCAAGAAGCACAACAGTAAGGAAATCACTGTTAACTACCTAATAAACCACTTCAAAACTATTTGCAAATTGATGAGATTGCAATTTGGAAATACTCTTTCTTCTCAGTCTCACCTGAATACTGAAAAATGTGATCAATCCCTGATAAATTTCTCAAATAATGGGGTCTTTTGTACACATTATTAGTGCTTAGAATAACTATCACAGAAAATTGCATGTAAGGGGCAGTAGCTAGCACAGTCCCCAAAGAAAGTGATCATTAGAATAGTATGGTATTTATACAAAGTATTACTGGAGGCTAAATATCCACTGGGGGAAATGAGTAACTAAACCAGCTAAAGAGTTCTTTGAAGTCTGTCAAAGGCTTCATTTGTCAATGATAGTAGCCCCCAAAGTAGGGGCAAGGAAAACTTGAAGACCTGTGTTCTGAATTGAAAGGGATAACAGTCTAACACTAAAAGGTGTTCTGTCAACTAATTGAGTAGGAAGATAGATTGTATCCAGGGTGCATACTAGAGCCAATTCATACTAGCTTGAGAGAGAACTGATTGTTAAATTTTCAGCATGAGCATTTATACCTAGGAAATCAGTAAACATTAAAAATTAGAGAAAGTATTAACAATACAGATTAAACTTAAAAGTATACTCTACTTTTTTTGAGAGCTGATTATTAAACATTTACCAGCATATCCTTTTGTCCCAACCTCCAACTAATAACTAACCTTGTGACTTGTCTCTAACACAGCCATACCCACCCTTGACCTCCAACAATTTCCCCAATCCATCTTCTCCCTCTACTGTGCCTGTTTTGAATATAAGGACTGTTTGCGCCCAATCTGTGATAGAGTCTTCCAAGGTCATATTGGTCTGATCAGCCGCAGTTGGACGCGCCGTACCTTGACCCAAACATAGTGATGTCATTTTGGTCCTCTTTCAGAAAAAAGGACAAGCAACCAATCAACATGTGTCTAATCTTTCCCACTTCTGTGCTAGGGGATGGCTTTTCAGGCCAGTTATAATCAAATCATTTCCTAAGACAACCAGAGAAATAACTGCACATATGCCACTGTGGGGAAAAAAAAGTCCCCTCCCTGACCTTCATCATCTTGTAGCTACAGCAGGCACCTTTCAGATGATATCTCTGGTCCCTGAGACATGTACCAGTGAGAGACCTGTTTCTTCATTTTTTTTGGTGTGGATGGGACAGAGTGATTTGCTCAGGAGGAGCAGGCATAGATGGATTGCAATATACATTGATTGCAGTACAGCAGAGATCTTACATTATCATTTCCACCAAAATACACCCCTCTTTTAAGTACCCCTATCTTTGTTGAGAGCGCTGCCATTCTTACACTCACATGGGCTGTCACCTTCAGTATCAGCATGCTTGGTGTCATTTTAGACTTTTCACTTTCTCTTACCCAAATTATCCAATCTGTTGAAAAATTCTGTCATTTATAATACTGCAATATCTTTCACATTTACCCCATTCACTTGACTCACACACTCATTGCCCTAGTTCAGGCCCTTTTCATTGCTCACCTAGATTAATGCAATGGTCTTGTAATTGTTCTCCTGGCCTTAACTCCCTTATCTTAACCAATCCACTTTCCATACAGCTTACAGATTGGTTTTCCTGAAGAACATGTCCAGCTATGCTATTCCCCTGCACAGTAAACTCCATTGATTCCCTAATGACTCTAAAATTAAATACTATTTCCTTCAGTAATTTATCTTGTTATTTTTATTTTCCTAGATTCCTATGTAATAGAAATGTAGCAGCAGTAGTACATGTGTTTATGTATACATATACATAGATACAAATGTAAGGTACGTGTGTATATACATGTATTTATATGTGTATACATGCATGTATGTGTGCATATATTTATGTATATGTGTAAATTTTAATTTTATCTGTATCTAGGCCTTGCATAAAGCTAAACATTCACATATTGTCTCAACCATTAGTGTGTCAGTGTCTTGGCAGTAAGAATTTTTTTTTTTGCTTTTCTTTGTATTCCCAACACTCTGTACACAATAAATGGGCCATAAATAGTTGCTGACTATTAGGCTGATTATATATCATTTATAAACAGGTAAATATAAATGTATTGGAATTGTATGCACAAAAAAGCTTTCATTGATGGGAAATGTGATCAAAAAAGTTGGAGAGACAATTGATCTATGAGATCATAGGATAATTACAAATTTTAAATAGATGATTTAGATTTCAGAGGCCAAATCAGTTCAACTACATGGTCAATCAGATCAATTGTGCATAAACCAGTCACTGAGATAGCCAAAGTACTTTATTTAGCCTAGTATTTAAAGTCCTCTACATCCAGGGACCAACCCTACTTTCCAGCATCATTTTATATCCTACTTCTCCAAACTTAGAGTATGTGGATCTTCCCATGACACCTCCTCCACCATATATACAACCTTTGTGTTATTTTCTAATGTGATTTCCTAAGACTGGCATACTTATTACCCACCCCCATCCCCAACAAAATAATTATGCATCCTTTAAAGCATAACTCAAAGCAGAAAGCCTCTTCTGATCCCATCCACTCTCCAATTCTACCTAACATAGCGCTGTGCTTGCATCTTAGGTACATTTCATTTATTATTTTACCTTAAAATTTTGAGTCTGTGTAATATTCCCTTTATCAACTACAAGACGATAAGTACTATGTCTCAATCAGGGATGTTTGGTTGCTTGGGTCATTTCCCTCTGGACCCAGTTGGCCCTTAATGAATGTCTGCTTGAATTGAAACCAGATTAAGTGACTTTATACCAGGCCAGATTTTGCCAAATAACCCAAAGAATGACTTTGCTGTAGAATATTGTGGAATTTGTGGTAAGTGCTGTATGTTCCTGAAGCAATACTCAGGAAAAAAAAACAGCGACTATTAAGACACAACATAACAAGGAAGGTATTTATTTGTATTTCAAAAAAGCAGAATTAAATTTTGTCACAGAATTAAGTCATGCCTATTTAAACAAAAAGTCACTTCCTTGCATGCACCCTCTGATGTCAGTAAAACAAAAAAGTACTGACTCTTCAGAAAGTCCTTCTGAAGTTCTAAGAATAGGCATTTGATCAACAAAGAGCTGTTTTTTAACTTTTTAAAAAATTTTTCCTTGTTAGCATAAGAAAGATACATGCTGAAAAATCATAGACAAATTCAGAAAATTCTAGCTATAGCTGAACACTATCATGCTGAATTTTCACTTTAATTTCAGTATTCTTTCCTGAGTCACAAGTGGCCCTTCTCTGAATCCAGGAGGGCCTAGTTAACTAACACTCATCACTCTGCACTTAAAACATAGCTTTTATGTATTTCCAGGTGTTAGCTGCTTTGTTAAAACTGGAGTGCCCCCAGAGTTATAAAGCCTAAGCACTCCACACCTGGTGTGTTAGGCACTGACATATTAGGGGGAAAGGCAAGAATTTGGGTTAATCTAGGAACTTCCCTGCATTTAGAAATTAGCACTGAGTAAAAAATTAGTGGAAGATTGCAGAAATGTTTATTTTGAAGATTTTTTTTTCCAAGTGGCTGTTTAACCCATTTATTTTGCATCTTGAGAGCTATGTAATAAAGCTGGGTTTTCCCTTTTACTGTATGTACATGTCATGTGTTTATTGTGGTCTTGGGGATATCACAAGGGCAACTCCTTTTACCAGATGGTAATCAATGACAGGGATTAAATTTCAAACTTACTTTTTAAAAGTTTCACCTGGGTACCCTCATTCTTCTAAACTTGTATATAAACATGTAGAAAATACTTGATACTGACTCTTTACAAGAATCTGTAATTTACAATTCTATTTAGCTGTTTGGTTTGATCATTTTATCCCATATAAAATATAAATCTTGTTCAATGGAAAACTGTTTAAAGGTTTTGTTGTTGTTGTTGTTTGCTTTGGTAGGGCAGTATCATCTGTGCTTCATAAGAAGCTTACACTTAAAATTCTAATCTATGACCTGATTCTTCTGGTCCTAAATTACTCCACAATAATGTTGTGTTCTTTAGAAGGTTCATTAACTCTTCCAGGACTATAGGCATAGAACTCTTGCTTTCCCAGTGACTTGAATTGACAAATTCTTCAACTCCAAAGTTTTAAAACTTGTGATCAAACAAGTAGCCTTTGAATTGGAAGAGCCAGCTTCACTGTCCTTTTAAAGTATCTAAACTATAGCCCTAGGTATTTATTTGTGTGTGTGTATATTGTAAATAATCATAATAATATTATGAAATAGAAACAACAAAAAGCACAAAGTCATGGAGAACAGCTTGTTAAATATGTTCATCTGCTCCTAAATGGAGAGAGGAAAAAAATAACAGTAGAGTTGCCAAAATTTCTCCATCATCCAAGTCTACAAGAGAATTAGGGCTACTATATTGACTATGTGATGACATTCTACAGAACACCCACTATGTAGAACATCAATCTACAGCTGTTCTTAAGCTCCATTTTTTTATTTTAAAAGAAAAAAGTTAATGATCATTTTTAAATTCTGGCTTTTTCACAAATAGGACATGTTACTGTTGAAGTTTTGAAGCATGAAACTAGAAAAGAATGCTGCTTTCTCGACAACATTGAAGCAGTGTATTTACTCCAATAACTGTTAGCCTTCAAAGAGGGGTGATTTTCTTCCTGCCCCATCTGACTTTTTCCCTTGAGATGAGTGCTCTACACATTTTTACCCCTAAGTTTATTCTGATCTCCTAGAACCATTACTTAGTAAAATTCTGGCTTCCCTATTACTCTTTAAATTCTGAACATCATTAAATATTTGTGGCTTTTAACACTTAAAAAATTCAAAACAAGCATAATTTAAATGTCACACTTTTAGGAACAAGTTCATCAAAGAGGCAGAAACATTTAAACCACTAATTGAGAGAATATTTAAATTAAAAGAGGCAGAGTGTTATCCTATTATTTCCATTAGAGGTGTCATATACTCCTAGTCAGGCAGCATGCAGCATATTGCCCACAATACTCCTGAATGCCACTAGAACCAGATTTGAAGTGTAATTGGGAAATATTTAGCAACATACACTAAAACATAGGTAATGTTAATATGTGCTTATCTCAGTTAATACGCACCCATAGAGGATGCTTATGTGTCATTTAGTGGCCCTGTTCCTATTTGAGTTTTGACACTACCGAATTGTGTAATAATATCAAGAGCTATTCTGAGAATCCCTTGACTTCTTTCCAACAAACGGTGTGCAGAATGGGTAAGTCGATCATCCTGTTTAAGGAAGTAAAAGGTCTTTAGGAATGTGTCTCCATGCTGTAGTTTTTTAGAGAGAATGAAGTATACCTGGTCAAAACGGGGAAAAAATCATTCAAAAAGAATGCCAAGAAAAAGAGGAGGTAAGGAATTAAAACCAGAGTTAAGATCTTCTTTTATCATGTTCTATTTAGCATGAAAGTGATGTGTGTATAAGTGTCTCTCTCCATTCTATGTTTTAAGCTCCATGAGGAAAGGGACCAGAAGAGAAGAAAAAAGGAAAATGTGAATTCTAAGAACTATATTAATCAATTGGACAGACTATCCTCGAAGAAGATAAACTAAACTGACAACAAAGCACTCTGTCATGCCCAATAGACTGATAAAGAGGATCCCCAGTAGCCAAAAAATTATATAGAACTTATATATACAACATGCAGAAGCAAATGATCTTATGAACCTAGTGTTCCATAAACACAAACACTCCAGCTACTAGGGTAAAAATTTGCTATTTGCTAAAAACTTCTGGGAAAACTGGAAAGCAGTAGATAAACCTGAGATTTAGATCAATAGTAATATATTGAGATTTATTTTTTTAAAAAACATTTAGAATTTCAAACTTCTCCCCTGTATGACCCCAAGCAAAGCTCTTAATATTCCTCAGCCTCATTTCCATAATCTAGAAAATGAAGATGGTGAAATGGTCTACAGGCCTAGAAAGAAAAAAGGAAAGGTTATAGTTGTTGGTAAATCTGTGCTAACTGATCCAGAGGAAGTCATACCTCCCTAACAGGAGGCCAATGTAGATTAAAACTCTTGGTGGTTTATTTAGTTCGGTTTTTTTTTGGTTTTGTTTTTGCTTTTTGGAGGGAGGAGGCATGGCAATTGGAGTTAAGTGACTTGCCCAAGGTCACACTGCTAGTAAGTGTTAAGTATCTGAGGTAGGATTTGAACTCAGGTCCTCCTGAGTCTAGGGCCAGTGTTCTATTCATTGCAACACCTAGCTACCCCTAGATTAAAACTTTTATTCCTGGATAGAGTATTTATAGTAGGTGAGTGCTTATGACTGTTGCTCCCTATAACCAGAGGGTCCTGGTGGGAGATGGATATGGTTGAGACCTTCAGGATAGGTGTAAAGGAGAAGAGGTAAATGATGTACTTATTCCCTATCCTTCTGCCCTGATTCTTTGGGAGGTTTAGGGAAGAAAAAGAAGAGGAACCTCCTACAATGTCTACAGATGATGACAAATTAGTCATTCTGATGCCACTGTAGGGTTGGGAGGAGAGGTTGTAGAAAGAGACTAGAAGTTATCAATCTCTCTGAAGCATTTGGTACTGTTGATATTCTCCTCCTCCTGGACCCCCTGCCAGTTTTTTCTGAAATTGCCATCTCTTGATTTTCCTGCTTAGCTGAATGTTCCTTTGCTGTTTCTTTATCCATATCACACCCACTGATCATGGATTTTGACTCCTTTCCCCCAGCCCTCTTCTCTATTTCCTGCATATGTCCTCACTTGGTGATCTCATCAGTTTTCATGAACTTAGTTATCATTTTTATGCATATGATTTCTCAAATTTGTACACCCAGCCCTAGTCTCTCCCCCTCTATCCCTATATCACTACTTTTTGTCATCTTGAAGTGGGTGTCATGAAGATATCTCAGATTCAAAATGTCCAAAATAATCTTTCCTCCCAAAAATGTGTTTACCTCTCTTTCATCTTAAAATTAGGACTTTGACAAAGAAAGGTGATTATCAGGGTGAATAATTAGGCATGTGGATAAGTATTCAGAAGAGAGACATTGTTTATTGGGATGATGGTTTTTTTGGCTAGGAATGAAGTACGTTTCACCAGAAGAGCATTTTTAGTCAGAGATTTGCCCCTCTGCATAAACCTACTTGAGAGATAGTGCCGTATAATGGAAAGGAGTATGAGTTGTAAAATCAAGAGCAATTTGGGTACAAATCCTGCTTCTAGAATATAATATTTTTGTGGGCATGATCAAGTTTCTTAACCTCTTGGAGCCTGTTACCTCAATGCCAAAATAAAGAGAAGACTTGTAGTATTTGCCTACCTCCTAGGTTTGTTTTGAAGCTTAGGTCAACATATGTAAAACCACTTTGAAAACTGTTAAAGAGCTAAAGAAATATTAGTTATGACTTTCAAGGCTTTAACCAGAAATGGATGTAGAAATACAAATACGCAGATATTATTTTTCTTACTACTAGCTTATATTTTTTTTACATTTTAGTAGGAGGCTAATAAGTAAAGAATACTGAGACTGATAAAAGAATAACAGAAGAATGCAAAATAATTCATAGGAGTATGAATGAGCGAGGAAGTGGGTCAAAAACAAACATATAACATTGTATAATTATATTTTAAGGCTCAGAGGATAGCTAATTTTCTTTAAAGTGAACTTGGGAGTTTAATACAAAGAGGTAAATAAAACCTTATAGATATCAAGACTGGGTATTTTGGGACTCACAAATTAAACCCAGTAAGTAATGAGAGTAATATATAAGAAAGGAAAAGGCACATAAATAAATGCATGTAAACATACTCACATTCTTATAGATACGCATATATGTAAATATGTACCTACATTTTATATCTCTATACACACCAGTGGGTAAGTCTGAAAACTTCAACAAATATTTATAACATAGCTAATAAGCAGAGAGTAACTAACACAAAAATAAATGTGAAATCATCCTTGACTTTAAGGAACTTAATTGTGAAGAAGAGCATTTGCATGAGGACAAGGAAAGGAGTCAGAAGTCACATCATTATGGAAGTGTATTAGGGGCTACCCACTAGCTGAAGGAAATAGAAGATACTTTCTTATTATAAAACTGATTTGACAAGATAGAAATGAAAGATATTAACTAACTGGAATTTTGTGAGAATTCTCATATTTTTGAGCCAGAAAATCTGAGAAATTTTTGCCTTACCTTGCTGTTAATTCCATCTTTTCAATAATAAAGAAAGTAATGAAGGAAATTGGTTAACTGAACCTGAACTGAAACACAAGGAGGAACTCATTTTTTATATGGAAGACATGAGATTCTTTAGAGGAAGTGATCATGTCATTATAAAATTAATGATTGACAAGGAGAGAAATTCTGACCCTATTCAGAGGTATATCCTAGGGCAGCTATGTCAAATTCAGATAGAAATAGGGGCCACTAAACCACACGTAGGGATCCCTGCAAACTACATATTGACTTTAAAAATCACGTATTAATGTTATCAATTGTTTATCATATTTTTATTTATTTTGTTAAATATTGGTCATTGCATTTTAGTCTGGTTCAGAGCTCAATTGAGAGCACTGTGGACTACATGCTGCCCACAGGCCATGTGTTTGATGCTTCTGGCCTAAAGGATAAGCATTTTTTTAAGTTCAGAGGAAAACTAAAAATGATCCCCTGCCCTGAGACACTGAAGGAGAATATGAACAGAAAGGACTAAGCCTCTCTAAAATGATATTTTGATAGTACAATATCACTGGATCCCTGTAAAGACAAAAGGAGGAAGCATCTAAAGTGATGTCATTTGAAAGAAGTTCAAAGAAATAAACAGAAATGACTTTAACTTAAGGCTTCCTTTGATGCCCATTTATTCAACCCAATCCAATTCTTAAATATTTTCAAATGACTACTATATGCAAGGCACCCCCAGGCTTTAGAGTAGAAAGACAAAATGAAAATAATCCTTTCCTCAAGGAGTTTTTATTCTAATGTTCTACTGGAGTTATCCAACATGTAAGAAATGAAGTCTATGTAAAATATCATGACTATGAAGGAGAGAGCATCAGCACATAAGAGTATTCAGGAATCAGAACCTTTCTTATCTATAAAAAATAGCATCTGAACTAAGCCTTGAAGGGGACTATAGATTCTGGAGAATAAGGTGGAAAAAGGAGTGCATTCTAGGAATGAGTAGGATAAGTAGGCAGAAAATAGGGTGCTAAATTCAGGGAACCTTTAGTAAGTCAATTTTTCCTGGATGTGGGGTGTATGAAGAGAAATGATATAGAGTAAGCCCAGAAATGTAGGCTGGAGCCTTGTTGTTAGCTTTAAATGAAGTCAAATCAGTGAGAATTTATGAAGTGTCTAATGTCTCAGCTAGTAGTGTCTCCATGAGCCCCTGGACCATATGTGCTACACCTTTCTCTCCTCCACTATCCCTTGGAGTCTGTCCAAGTTCATTCTTGTTCCTTCCATGACACTATCTTTTCATTTCATCCTTGGTTGTCCTCTTTTCCTTTTACTTTCCCAACTCAGGGTATTTTCCAGTGATTACCATCATTATGTGGCCAAAGTGGTTAAGCTTCAGCTTTAGTATTTGATTTTCCAGTGAATAGATTGCACTAATTCATTTAAACATTGACTGATTTAATCTCCTTGCTCTCAAAAGTCTTCTCCAGCACCATAATTCAAAAGTGTTGATTCTATGGTGCTCAACTTTCCTTACAATCCAACTTTCTCAGTCATATACTACTACTGGAAAAGCCATAGCTTTGATTCTATGGATCTTTGTGGGCAAGGTTATGTCTCTGATTTTTAGTATGCTGTCCAGATTTGCTATGTCTTTCCTTCCAAGGAACAAGTGTCTTTTAATTTCATGGCTGCAGTTAACGTCTGAAGGATCTTTGAACCCAAGAAATTTAAATCTGGTGCTCCTTCCATTTTTTTCTGCCACTCAGTTTTGCCAAGAAGTGATGGGATCTTAGGGTTTTTTTTATTTTAAGCTTCACGCCAGCTTTTTCACTCTCCTTTTTCACCCTCATTAATAGACTTCTTAATTTTTTCCTCACTTTCTCCCATCAGAGATTCTGCCACATGTCAGATTGTTGATATTTCTTCCAGCAATCTTAATTCTGGCTTTTGATTCATCCAGCATGGCAGTTTGCATGATGTACTTTACATATAAATTAAATAAGGTAATAATGTATACAGCCTAGTCATACTTTTAGAATCTTAAATCTATCAGTTGTTCCATGTTCAATTCTAAGTGTTGCTTCTTGACCCTCATACAGGTTATTCAGGAGGTGAATAAGATAATCTGGTACTCTCATCTCTTTTAGGACTTGCCACATTATGTTGTGATTCCACACAGTCAGAGGCTTTAGTGTAGTAAATGAAGCAGAAGTAGATGTTTTCTGGAGGTCCCTTGCTTTCTCCATAATCCAGTGAATGCTAACAGTTTGGTTTCTAGTTCCTCTGCTTCTTCAAAAACCAACTGCTCTTCTGGAAAATTCTGAAGCCTAGCTTGCAGAATCTTAAGCTTAACCTTACTGACATGTGAAATGAGTGTAATTGATTGATAATTCAAACATTCTTTGGCCTTTCCTTTCCTTAGACTTGGGATAATCTGATATCTTTCAATCCAGTGACCCCTGATGAGTTTTCCAAATTTGTTGCCATCCTGATTATAGCACTTTGATATCATATTTAAAAATTTAAAATAACTCAGCTGGAATTCCATCATTTTCACTGGCTTTATTGTGAGCAATGCTCCCTAAATCTCACTTGACTTCATTCTCCAGGATGTCTGGCTCTAGATTAGTAACCACACCATAGTAGTTATTGATGTTAAGATTTTTTATAGGTATTTTTTTTCATTTTTTATGGATCTTTTGTGTATTCTTCCCACCACTTCTTAATCTTTTCTGCTTCTGTTAAGTCCATACCATTTTTAGTCATTCATCATGTCCATTTTTGCATGAAACTTCCCTTGATATCTCTAATTTTCTTGGAGAGATGTCTTGACTTTCCCGTTCTATTGTTTTCTTCGATTTCTTTGCATTGCTCATTTAAGAAAACTCTCTCTCCTTGTTATTCTCTGGAATTCTGTATTCATTTGAATATGTCTTTCTCTTTCTCCTTTTCTTCCATTTTCCTTCTGTTCTCAGCTGTTTTTAAAGCCTCATCAGAAAACTATTCTGCTTTCCTGTTCTTCTTTTTCTTTGGAATGTTTTCTTGTTTTTGTTTTTGTTTTTTTGCTGCTGTCTCCCATACAATATTACCAACCTCTATCCATAGTTCAGGCATTCTGTCAACCAGATGTGACCCCTTAAATCTATTCATCACCTCCATTTCATATTCACAAGAGATGTTATTTAGGTCATACCTATATAGTCTGATGATTTTCCCTTCTTTCTTCAATTTAAGTTTGAATTTTGCAATAAGGAGCTCATGATATGAGTCACAGTAAACTCCATGTCTTGTTTTAACTGATTGTATAGAGCTTCTCTACCTTTGACTGCAAAGTATATAATCAGTGTCATTTAGATATTGACCATTTGGTGACATCCATGTGTAGAGCTGCCTTTTGGGTTGTTGAGTGTTTGCTATGACAAGTGAATTATCTTGATAAAATTGTATTAGTTTCTACCCTGCTTCATTTTGTATTCCAAGGTCAAGCTTGCTTGTTATTCCAATTATCTTTTGCTTTCCTACTTTAGCATTTCATTTCTCTATGATGAATGTGGCATCTTTTAAAAATGTTATCCTTAGAAGATTTTTAGGTGTTCATAGAACAGATCACCTTTGGCCCCTTTGGCATCAGTGGTTGGAGCATAGGTTTGTATTACTGTGGTGTTCAATGGTTTGCCTTGGATTCAAACATATATCCTTCTGTCATTTATGAGATTATAACCCAGTACTGTTTTTCTCACAATTTTATTGACTATGAGAGGGCTATTTCATTTCTTCTAAGGGATTCTTGCCCACAGTAGTATATGTAATGATCAATTGAATTAAATTCACCTATTCTCATCCATTTAGGTTCATTGACACCCAATGTGTCCATGTCTACTCTTTCCATCACCTGTTTGATCACATCCAGCTTATCTTAGTTCATAGATTTTACATTACAAATTCCTATGCAATGTTGATTTTTATAGTGTTGGATTTTCCTTTCCACAGCCAAGCTTCCCTTCATCTTTGACTGAGCTGCTCACTGAAGCTACCTCTACTTACCCTTCAGTCTTCCCCTTTGTTCTTTGTCCTTCATTCTCAAGGAGTACCAGTGGCATCAGGAAGGTGGTGTCTTGGCTTGTGGGTGAATTGGATTTGAGTGAATCAGGACTGTGAAAAGTCACCAGCCTCACTCTCCCCTTCAGAGCCACCAAGGTCCAGTGGCAAGATAGAGATCATGACTGGGGATGGCCATCTTCTCTGTTATCATATTGGACACCTTCTGACCTGAGAAGCTCATCTTTTGATATAATATCTTTTTTATTTTATTTTTGTCCATGGGGTTTCCTTGGCAAAGATACTGAAACGGTTTGCCATTTCCTTCTCCAGTGGTTTACCTTTTATCGGAACTCTGCACTAAGACCTGGCCATCTTGGATAACCCTGCTCAGCTTAGGGCATAGTTTCAACGAACTACACAAACTCTCTGCCACAACAAGGCAATGATGGGGAGATGAGGGGATGGGAGGAGGAAGTGTCTTTCTGTCACTTATCTCTTATTTATCCTGTATATAGTTTGCTTTCTATATATTCATTTGTATGTTCTCTCCCTCCATTAAATTGTAAGTTCCTTGAAGGCAGGGACTGTATTTTACCTCTTTTTGTTTCCTCGGTATTTAGCACTGGGCAAGTATAAATCTGGTCTCAGACACTTACTAGCTGTGTGACCCTGGGCAAGTCACTTAGCCCTATTTGTTTCAGTTTCCTTTTCTGTAAAATAAACTGGAGAAGGAAATGGCAAACAACTCTTGTATCTTTGCCAAGAAAACACTAAATGGGATCAAAAAGAGCTGGACATGACTGAAACAACTAAACAACAACAACATTTAGCACAGTCCATGTCACCTAGTAGGCATTTAATAAATGTTTATTGATAGATATGACAGAAAGATAATGACAAGAGATACAGATAGAGGTATGAAAATTTTTAAATGCTAATATGTGGATTTGCTTGATTATTCACACTCTTTACAATCTACATCTCTCCGTGAACTCTGTGATTCAATGCCACTGTGCTTAAGTTCTAGTGAATGCTAGCATTGGCAGTAGATAAAGTTTCAGTGTGGGGTGGGGTGAGTGGATTGGTAGTAACAGAAATACGGAATAAAAAGAGAATAAAACATAATTGACAGAAGAAAGCACAAAAAGGTAAAAGGGAATGCAAATAGACCAATTTTGCTACTACCTTGTTAAATTTAATATGTACTTAAAAGAAAAATATTCCATCACAAAAATTGGTTTCTTTACAAATCTTTGTCTTGTTCTTTATACATGAAAGTGTGTTTTCTGATGATTGTTTCATTCAGAAAAAAAGAGGAAATTTTTGAAATGAAACTCTTAAACTTAAAAAGTATGCTTTCCATATTCAGATAAACCTTTAAGGGGCCAAAAAAAAAAGGTGAGAAGGTAATATTGAAATTCTAAGTAATTAAAACCCAGAGTAAAGGAGAAGTAAGGTCTGGAATTCCTAAGGATACTAATGGACAAAAAATTTTCCCAAAAGAAAAGTTTTGGAAGGAGGACCAATGTTCCAAGCCTATGTCTGGTCAGCACAGAAAGTTTTCACGTTTTTGTAATGTTTAATTTTGTACTAAGATACACATTTTGTTTTCCAAGATTAAATTATCTATGTGCATATAATTATTTATTTATTTTTTGTCTAGGAAATATTTTGCTACACTGGCCAATGGGGGGGGGGGAAGACTACCTGATGTACCCTCTGAACTCTGTTCAACCCTGATTTGTCAAATGATTTTGTGAATGGATAAAGGAAAAATTATTTATTGAGCATTTAGTATATTCAAATTATTGCTCTAAGTGCTTGGAGAGAAAAAAAAATTAAAGAGTGAAACTGTCCCTATTTTCAAGGTTCTCACATTCTAATATGGAGAAACAACATACAGGATGGAAGTTAGAGCCCCAGGATCCTTAGAGTGCAATAACCAACTAAACAAGCATTTATTAAACACCTACCAAATGATGAGTAAACCCTAGCCAGGACTGCCATATCATCCAAAGTCCAGATCTGTTCCACCTACAAACCCAGTACTACCTCCTTCCATCTCCTCTTTCACAGTTGACTTTGGCCATTAGAATATAGGTACCTTGTGAGGAGAAATCATCTTTTTTTTAATCCTCAGCGCTCAGTGCAGTGACTAGCATCTAGTAAGCACTTTACTGTGCTCTCATGGGCAGACAAACACAAATGGTCATTATCTAAGTACAAAGAAGGAAGTAATTTTTACTTGTAAAGAGTTTATGTTCTAATAAGAAAAGCAACAAATATGTGTGTATGTGTATGTTTGTATGTGTGTATGATGTTGTGGTTGTGATTATTGTTATTTTTTAGTCATGTCCTATTTTTCATGTCCCGATTTGAGGTTTTCTTGGCAAAGTTACTGGAGTGGTTTGCCATTACCTTCTCCAGCTCATTTTACATGTGAGGAAACTGAGGCAAGCAGGGTGAAGTGACTTGCCTGGGATTACATAAGTAGTAAGTGTCTAAGCCTAGATTTGAATTCATAGAGTCTTCCTGACTCCAGACCCAAGACTGTATCCACTTCACCACCTGGCTGCTATGTAATACAATACAACACAACACAACACAACACAATTTAATGTAATACAATATGATAATATATACATATATATATACACATATATATACATAAACACACACATATAAAACAAATCTAAATTGAATATATGCAAAAATGAAAAGTAGTCAAATGCAATGTGAAGTTAGGTTAACTTAAGTTTAGGGAGTTGGGTAATAGAAGTTGAAGGAATAAGAAAAGGCTTCATACAGAGGATTATACATGATATAGAGGTAAGGAGGGAGTAAATCCCAGGCATGTCCAGTTGTCCAGTGCAAAGGCATGGATATGGGAAATAGTGTTTTGTGTGAGAAACAAAGCAGACCAGTTTGTCTCTATTGAAATATATAAGGAGAGAGTAATATCCAATGAGGCTAGAAAGATATTAGGGTTTTGTTGTGGAGGGCTTTAAAAAGCTAAAGAGAGGAATTTATATTTTATCCCAGAGGCAATAGGAAGCTACTGGAGTTGATAGAATAAATGAGTTACCTAGTTAGATTTATGCCCATGGAAAATTACTTTGGCTCGAAAAACAAATGATCTCAAGTGAGAAAAAGAGAGGATAGAGCAGGGTGTTGAATTAAGAGGCTATTTTGATAATATAGGCCAAAGGAAATAATTAGGGTATGAACTAAGGAATGAGTAGAAAGTAAGGGTGGGATGCAAGAGATATTGTAGAAGTGTAGACAAATTATTTCAACATAAGATGCTTTCATGGTAGTACTTTATTATCAATATTGTCTCTTTGATTTGACCTGAGTTCCAGCACCTTTTAGCACCTTTTTGTTTTCATGTAAAAAATGTTATAGCCATTATGTATATTATCCTTCTAGGATTGCTTTCTTCAGTATGCAAATTCCATACAAAGTATTGCCATGTTATTTTAAATTTTTCACATTCATCATTCATTATGATGAAATAATATTTGGTGCAAGATTTACCCCACCCACTGATTGGTTATACAGTATGGAGAAAGAGTAAGGAGTCATGTATAATGCCAAGATTATGATGTACCTGGAGATGGGAAGGAGGATACAACCTTTGATGGAACTAAGGAATTCTCATTTAGAAGATGGGAGGGTTGGGAAAAGGAAAATAATGAGTTCAATTTCGGTTCTATTTAGTTTAATATGCCTCTGGGATGCCCTGTTTGAAATGTCCAGTACACAGTTAATATAGACTAAAGTTCAGGAGAGAAATTGGGACTAGACATGTACATGTACATGCATACATACAGTTAGATATAGCAACAGATACAGACACCAATGAGATAGATCAGTCATCTGCTAGAAGTGACAGTTAAACTTATGGGAGCTGAGATTACTTAGAGAAAAAGTCTATGGGGGAAAAAGAAAAGTCCCTTGGGGAACACCCACTTAGGGAGTGTGCTATAAATGGTGAACCCACAAAGGAGACTGAAATGGAACCTGTCCTATAGAAAGGTGGAGAACGGAGAGACTGTGGAGAGTATACTGTCTGTATCACATAGGTGCTGCAGATTTCATACCAATTTTTTTTGCAAAAAAGTGGGGTGCAACCCTTGTGCGAAGGCTTTAAAAAAATAGCCAGTAGGGGCGGCTAGGTGGCACAGTGAATAGAGCACCGGCCCTGGAGTCAGGAGGACCTGAGTTCAAATTCGGCCTCAGACACTTGACACACAAACCAGCCATGTGACCTTGGGCAAGTCACTTAACCCCAACTGCCCTCCAAAAAAAAAAAAGTAAAAAATAGCCAGTATTACTTGTCTTTTAGTTTCCACCAGCCTCCCACCAACTTTTCCCTCACTGACAACTGTCTTTCTGTACCTGTTTCCATATTGTCCAGCAAACACAATCACTTTCAATCTGAAACCTGTAGAATAGTTTTCTATTTACCCATAATCAGAAATCAAAGGTTCACACATTAATGTATCATTGGCAGAAGAACTGTACAGTTTAGCAGTCATGGGAAGATGAAAGTCTTACCATGTCACATGACTTACTCATGGCAGCTTTTCCTCCCCAACTGCTCCCCTTGTGCATACAACTTCTCATTGGGTTGAGTGACAATACAGTTAGTACTGTAGCACTCTAAACAAACCATGAAAGTTGACTTTTGGAAATATATTGACAATGACCATGTTCTGAGAATTTTAGCCTCAGGATTCACAATGTGCAAGAGATAAATTTGTATCCATATGTAACTGGTGAATACATTGCTGCTCTACTTACCTTTTAAGCAACTGACAAACAGAATTATACCATGTACCCAATTATGCAATGGAAGGCTATAAACCAGTTTTTGGACTGAAAAAAAACAGGGTGAGATGATTATGCAGTGTTCACAATTATGAAATACCATACTTAGAAGAAGGTAAATAATTACTTCAAATGCAATATATAAGTTGAGAAACCTAGGCTAAAGATGAGGAATAAGGAAAAATCTGGCAATTAGGAAATTATTATTACCTTTGGAGAGAGCAGCTCCAGTTGCATGATGAGGTCAAAAAACCAGATTGATGAGGGAATTAGAGAAATGAAAGTAGAGACACGTGTAGACAGCTTTTTCAAGGAGTTTGAGAAAGAGAGGAGAGAGAGAAAACTATATCTCAAGAGAATGGTGGAGTATAGTATTTTTTTTCCTTTTTAATGACTTGGACTTGTTTAATGGCAGTAGGAAAAAACTAGTAGACGTGGAAAGACTACAGGTTAGAGACAAGGAAGATTGAAGGGAAAAAATGGTCTGGAGAAAATGGGAGATTGTGGAAAGAAGATGGGACAACTATTACAAGAGACTAGGGAAAGTTGGACAGAGAAATTACGTCAGGTAGTTTTGAAATAAAGAGAAGGGAGAAAAGAGATATCCCATTGAGTGGTCTCAAGTTGTTTTCAGAAAGATAAGAGGCAAGTCCTCAGATGAGGAAGAGTAGAGAGGGAAGGTGTGGGAGCCAGGAAGATGGAAAAGAAGTCGATGGTAACATATCTTTAATATTATTTCCCCTAGTAAAACCATATATGTTTCTAATGTTGAATCATTTGATAGCACCAAGGATTTTACTGAGGAAAACTTTCTTTTTCTGATATTTAGTAGCTGTATCTGCTGAGGAGGCAGGGGAAGTAGTTGGTAAATAGCATCTACATAAGGACTGATTGCCTGGATAATGGTTTGGGAATATAATCTAGAAGCAAGGTCAGCGGTCTGGGGAAAGGGGGAAGACAGTCACTCTTGGGGTTCTTAGACTTACCTGACTGAGTGGCAGCTGGTTGCTAGTTAGAGTTTACTTAAGGGCGTTGCCTTAATTAATACTCCTATCAATAACGGTTAGGGAGATTGACCCAAAAGGCAGGCTAGTGATCTCATTGGTAATGCTATTCCCAGAGCTCTTAGGCTCTATCATTTTGAGCTAACAGGGTCTAAAGAAAATTGATAGATGAGATGGTGGTAGTTTGATTGACATATTAACCCATGTCTATCACTGAGGGTGCCTTGCTTGATCTTGCTGTCTAACCACTTGGCATTGAGTGCTTTCTGGGAAATTTGAAGGGAATGATTCACCCATTCTCTATAGGGATTTCTTTACTGGATGAAGGTTGTAAGATACAGGGTAGAAATGGGATGGGTAGAGGTGTAGGGGGTGCTATTCCTGGGATTCTGGCTTGCCTGCAGTCAGGAAGGACTGAGTTCAAATGCAGCCTTAGATACTTCCTAGGTGGGACACTCTCAGCAAGTCAGTTGACCTGTCTCAATTTTCTCACCAATGAAACAGGGATAATAGCACCTAATTCCTAGAGTTGTTTAATCATTATATGTATAGCACAGTTCCTGGGACAAGGTAAACACTATATAAATGTTAACTATTACTGTTGTTATTATTGTTGTTTTCTCCCCATTGATGACAGTTGATCAGTGGTTGGCATTGGTGGAGGTGAAGAAGGTCGATCCATTCTCCATAGGGATTGCTCCCTTCAGTTATGACTGTGGGGGTCAGAGTGGAAGCAGGATAAGACATTGGAATGTAACACTATTCTTAGGGCTCTTGGGTTCATGTGTCAAAGCAGAAATGGCATTCAAATTTTTGGTGGTGGCGTGATTCACCTGGCATGTGCCATAGTCCATTTTCACATACACACATATACATAAATGTGTGTGTATGTGTGTGTGTGGGTGTAACATCCTTCTCTAGAATGTAGGAACTCTGAAAACAAGAACTTTTTTTCATATACTTCTTTCAATCCTTTACAGTAGCACCTTGCATTGCATGTTTTAAGGGTTCAAAAATCTTTTATCATTGAAAATTTCAACCCTATCTTTAAATTTTGAAAATGGACTAAACAGGATGTTATGTTCTTCAGCTATATGGTGACATTTGTCTTACCTAATATAATGAGTCTGATTATATTGATCAAATTATTCTCCTAAAAGATGCATTTTTTCACATGAAAAAGATCTATTTTATTAACAATGTGTTTTTTACATAATGTCAGAAAATAATCTAACCCTCCCCCCCAAAAAAATTGGTTGGGATCTGTAGAATAAAAGCCTTCACAAGTGCTCCAAAATAGAACAGTATACCTGATTTTGCAATTCAATGCATTCAACCAGGTTGATTACATGCTTTTTTTTTTGCTTTATTGACTTGTTTATTTACTTTTGGTTTACAAGATTCATTTACAGAATCACTTGAGTTTCAGATTTTCTCCCCTCCCTTCTCCCCGCCTCCCACATGGTGGCATACAATCATGTATGGGATCTGCAAACACTTTCACATTGTACAAAAGTCTTGTTGTATAGAAGCATTGTAACCAATGGAGCGAATAATGTGAAAAGAAAGGAAAACAAAAGAAAAAAAAAACAAATGTGGGAAAGAACAATAGCATATATTGCTTCAGTCTCCATTTAAACTCTGGTCTTTCTATATCTTTCTCTGAGTGTAGGTATCTCCTTCCATTTTGAGACTTGTAGAGTTGTCTTTTAACTGTGCATTGCTGAGAAGAGTCCAGTTTATCAAGGTTGGTCATCATACATATGATGTATCTGTAACTGTATACAAATTTTTCCTAGTTCTGCTCTTCTCACTTAGCATCAATTCATATAAGTCTCTCCAGGTAAATATGAAGTCCATTTCCTTCCCATTTCTTATA
>CM053597.1:124120923-124142006 GCA_028646575.1 Pseudocheirus occidentalis | reverse complement strand
TTCTTTTTCTTGTCATGGGTTTCAGGTAGACCAATAATTTTCAAATTGTCTCTCCTGGATCTATTTTCCAGATCAGTGGTTTTTTCAAGGAGATATTTCACATTGCTTTCTATTTTTTTCATTTCTTTGTAACTGTTTAATAGTATCTTGGTTTCTCATGAAGTCATTAGCTTCCTCTTGCTCCACTCTAATTCTGAAGGAATTATTCTCCTCAGAATGCATTTGAGATTCTTTTTCCATCTGGCAAATTCAACTTTTTAAGGCATTCGTCTCCTCATTGGCTTTTTGGGCATCTTTTGCCATTTGAGTTAATCTATTTTTAAGGGGTTATTTGCTTCAGTCAGGTTGTTGACTCTCTTTTCATGATTTTCTTGCATCATTCTCATTTCTCTTCCCATTTTTTTCTCTACTCCCCCTATTTGGTTTTCAAAATCCTTCTTTAGCTCATCTATTGCTTGTAGGCAGTCTACATGTTTCTTAGAAGCTTTTGGTGTGGAAGTTCTGACTGTGTTGTCTTCATATTGCCAGTGAAGTAACTTGATTTTTTAGCTCTGTGGAACTCTGCTTCTAGAGGGGAGAGCTCTGTCCAAAATCACTGGTGTTTTCACAGCTGCCTGAGCTAATGGGAGGATGCCGTTTTTTTGTTTGTTTGTTTGTTTATTTTGCCACCCCCACCAGCTCTGGCTCACTGAAAACACACCCCAGTCCCACCACCCAAGACCACAATCTTGATCCAAGCCACTCAACACAAGACCACTTAGCCTCTGAACGATCGCTTGGCACCCCTGCAGTCTGCAGACCACGAGCTCTGAAGCATCCATGTGGAGGTGGCAGCAGGGCTGCTGGAGGCAGTTCAACCTGACTGCTTTTCTCCCCCAAATTTAGCTTAGGTCCACTGACCTTTCACTTAGTCCTTGTCTCTTATGGCTTGATAATTCTGGAAACTGCTGCAGCAGCCACTGATCCACTCTCCTGAAGGCTTCAGCTGTGGCTTGTCCTGGCCTCGCTGGGGCCAAGCTGTGGTTTCAGGTTGTGCTGGTTTTGGCTCCCAGTGTGCTGAGATGAGCCCTTCCTGCCGAGCTGCTTTCAGTGGGAGATGTGTTTTTTCTGTGTTTTTGTTTAGAGTTATATTTTATGGGTATTTGAGGTGGCTATGTGCGAGCTGGGAAACCTTGTTGCTTCTATGCCACCATCTTGGTTCTGCCCACTTTTAACACATTCAATTCTTATGATCTTATTCCTACATTCCACCGTAAGGACACAAAGCAAAAATCTTATCAACCACAAATTCTCTACTTCCATGTTCATGAACTCTGAAAGTCCTTTATCTGATCATAATCTTTTATCATTTTATCTTTGTTTATGTCTTTTGATCTCTAGCCCTATTCTTCATCCTTCTTTCATGTGCCTTCTATTTCCTCCATCCTTCACTTTTTTTCTTCAGGTCATTATTTGGTACACTCTCTTCCTTCTCTAATCTCAAGTCCTCAGTGAAACATATAAATACTATTACACACATTACTCTCAAATTTCTTGCCTCCTTGTTCTACCAATGAGCAGATCTTTCCAAATCCTAATCCTGGATTACTTCCACCATCTTTCTGCTTTGTTCTTATTCACTTGCTGCTGAACTGAGCTAGAGGAAATCACAAAGCTGTATTGATTTAGGCTACCATAAATTTATGTTATCTATTCAAAACTAAGCCTGCAGTGCACCAAGGCAATTTTTCTGCTCATACACACATACATACATAGATAAGATAATTCAGATATAAAGCTATATGTGTGTATGTATATATACATTCACATGCATCTATACCTATATACATATATATGTATATACTTCTTATATCTCTCTTTATCCATATACATACTCAATCACACATCCAGCTCTAGTGTCTCTCTTGGGATCCAGTTCTATATCCACAACTATCTTTTGGACATCAAAACATGTGGTTTCCTTTTAATTCTATGTATTTCATTTTATGCATTTAAAACATTATTCTGAGGTGTCCATAGGTATCACCAGATTGCCAAAGGGGTTCATGACAGACAAAGGACTAAGAACTTCTTTCTAAAGAGCTGCAAAGGGCAATGGGAGGCTATGTAACTTGTCCAGGCTCTCATAGTCTCTATATACTAGCTGTGTAGTCTTAATATTCTGAGATCTCTATTATATTCCACTCCCTATAAACATACTTCTCATTTTCTTATTTATCACAAGTATAGCCTTTGATTCACAAACTTAAAAAAAATTGCAGTCATTATCCATGGACCAAATTAATTATCTTCTTGGCATGAAATTATTTTTGTAAACTCAGCTGGCCTCAAATTCACATCTTCATAGTACTTTTAGGTTTACTAAGTGTTTTACTAATAATAAGCCTTAAGAGGGAAGTAGGGTAGATAGTATTGGCCCTATTTTACAGAATAGGAAATGGGCTCAAAGACTATAGAGAAGAGTATTGCCTCCCAAAGATGATAAAAAATAGTGTTAGAACTGGAATGTAAAAGTAGGTCATGGGACCCCAAGCAAGGTTTCTTTTCCTCTGACATTAGGCTGAATTAAAAAGTTGTATAAATGTAACCCAGTGGAATCAAATGAAATAGGGTGTTAAATGTAAATAAATCACCATATTTCCCTCATTTATGAAACATTTATCACAAACTATGATGGGTTAAAAGTACAAATATAATCCTTCAAGATATGGACAAATCATAATTAGGTACTCTTTAAAAATGCTCTAGTATTCAAAAGAGGTTTTTCCTATGATTTAAAATTTTAAATGTTTTATACCTTAATCATTTTATAATGGTTGCATTTCCCTAAGCAGGTCTCCACTGAAGTTTATAAATAAAATTGACATTCCAAAATTTGATCTTCTAAACTGTTTTGGTTTTTAATGTTTATTTTCAGATTAATGGGAAAAGTGAAGGGACCAAGTATTTATTAAGCACCTACTATATGCCAAGCACCGTGCTAAACGATTTAAAAATGTTATCAGATTTGATCCTCACAACAACCCTGAAAGGTAGTTGCTATTATTATCCCCATTTTAAATATAGATGAGGATGCTAAGGCAGACAGAGATTTAAGTGCCTTGCTCAGAATCACTCTGCTGGTTAAGTTTCTACGTCAATTTTGAATTCAGGTTTTCTTGATTCCAGGATCAGTGCTCTATCCATTGCCCCAGGCTTACATTGTAAGATCATTTCACTGAATAGACTTCATGGGGGAGAGGGAAGAGCATTGCATTGGGGTGTATTTGTTGCAGCTCTGCCTCTGCTTAGCTTTGACTTTGTGCTATCCCAACTTTGCCACTATCTGTGCAACTCTGAGTAAGTCACTTAAACTCTGATTTCTCTAAGATGTAATTTACTTCTCTACTAAATAAATGATAGGGTAATCTTTTCTAATTTGAATAATCCATCAATTTAAATTACTTTATCTCACTGACTTTCATTGTCCCTATTGATAGAGTGACAGTGCAAGATCTGATGACCTTGAAGGTGCCTTTCATCTCTATGATTATTTGATTTCATTATGTATGTCTTCTTTTTACAGGACATTTTATAAAACTAACAATACCATATACACTATGAGAACCTGAGAAAGGTAAAACTACCCTTGGATCTTTAAAATGTTTGTTTCTTTAATTATAAGGAAGAAGAATATTGAAAACTACATCATGGTCGGCAAGAGAGAAGCCTTAAGAAATAAACAATTTGAATGTGTGTGTTCTTTAGTAGCCTGGTAACCATTAGCATAATGTGACATTTCCTTCCCCTATAATTCCAGAAAATAAGAGATCAAATTGAAAATTAAACACCATAACCATTATTATTTCACTGTGTGCAACTGCATGAGAGTGGTTTGCCAGTGTAATTAGTAAGTATTTGTGAAAGAAATTTGCAGGTAACATTCTTGATATTGGCTAATTGCATCCTTCTGTTGGTCTACATAACCTTATTTCCAGGTTTAGAGTCAGTTTGCTGCATTAGTTCTTCCAAAGGGACCACACGTCAGACATCCTTGGAACAGGGTACAATTTAAATTACTGGTGGTCTACTAGTTATTTTTAGTTCAAGAGAACAAACACCAGATGTATTCTAGACAGACTCTAAAGGGCACTATAAAGAGAAGGGGGAAAAATCTACACTTAAAAATATGGGACAGATTCATTGTTATTTTGCATAATATTCTCATTCTAGAAAATTTTATTCACATTTATTACTCGGTTCTTTGAAGTGCTTCCATGAAGAATCTATGCAGAAAACAACCTTACATAACTCTGACATGATTCACTTTTGATCCCTGAGAAGTGATTTGGAATTTGTCTGCTTGATTTAAAGACAGGAGTTGATGATATACATTATGTCAAGATGTGATTTGAGGGTTACTTGATAATGTCCAGTAATTGTGCTCAGAAATCCAAAATGGCTTTTACTTTATGAAAAGATTTGTAAGAGTTGCCTGCAAAATTCATTTGTCGGTTATAGAACTTTATTTTTTTTCTCTGACAAAATGACTATTACTATTTTTGAAAGACAAATGTTTGCCACAGAGTATGTTTTGTCTCTCTTTGTCTCTTCCCTCCTTCTAGTCTCTCTTTTTCTCTGCATCTCCCTTCCTTCCTCTGTCTCCCCTTCCCTCCTCTTCTTCTTCATCTCCTCCCCCCCCCGTCTCTCTCCTTTGTCCCCCCTACGTCTTTCTTTATAACTATCCAGAGCTACACTACCTTCAGGGTGACACCAACACTCAACACTATTATTAAACATGGTTTTGCTAACCATTCAGTTCAGAAGTCTGGTGTCGATTGAGTAGTCACCACTCCCAGCTGTGTAAAGTCTTTGATCTTTTACTTACATTTTGATGTCACGATTTGGTACTAGTGGAGATTTTCTAACCTCGGATGTTTAAGTGGATTTCAAATTCTACACAAAGGTCTCCTTTAGGCTATTTAATTGATGGGGATCTATGTTATTAACTTTCCCTGATAGTGCCATAAGCACAAAGATACAAATAAAAGCCACATGCCCCTTATTCACAAGCTGCACAAAAAGCATGCAACAAGTTGCAAATATATTCATCATGCATTTAATATTATTAGATATAAAGTCTCCCCTTTTAATGTCATGCATTTTACATCTCTTTCCATGTTGTCTTCTTAATGAATATTAAAAGAAGAATGCTGGTCATTTTAACACCTTGAAAACGGCATTATAAAACCAAGAAATTATTTGAAGTAGACAATTCATTTAAAAGAAGAGAAATTCATTAGAAAGTAATTAAGAAAAGTACATTCCTTTATACCTTAATATAGTGGAAGTAAGATTGACTAAATTAAGCATAACAGTTTTTTTTAAAGCTCTTATACTTCGTGGGTTTAGGCAGAAAACGTAAGTATTGATAAACACTGGAATTTATGGCTCATTAAATTTCCCAATATTTCTCATATTTGTTGGATCTGGAAAAATATTGTATCATATTGTGGCATAATATTATAAGTATTATATTAAGAAGTGACTATGTGACAAGTCAATTAACCTTCAAGGGTTCTAGGTAATTCTCCAAAAATCTACATTGCTGAAAATGTGTATTCCTGAATTGGTAGAAGTATTCTCTTCCAAATATTCTCTAGTTATACCAATGAAATCTCAAGTCCATTCCCTCTCACCATCCCTATCTCTATCTTATATACATTTTCATGGCCTTTATTGTTGCACAAAATTCCATCCTCCTATTTCTCTGAACATTCTCTCTCTCTCTCTCTCTCTCTCTCTCTCTCTCTCTCTATATATATATATATATATATATATATATATATATATATATATATATAAATAAAAAAAAACCCTGCATGAAGTTCAAGACATGAAAAAGTTAGTGATCTCATTCTGCTAGCAGTAAATTAGAATTTCACAATACAGATCCCTTGAGGTAGTAACAATGAAATGTTAGTAAGGTAAAGTTAGCTCTAGGATAAAGTTGAGCAGATAATTTATATTGAAGCGAAATCTTCAGCCTGTATTTTATGAGTATCTATAGATAATAAACTTGCATATATATGTACACCTCATATTTCTGGAAGAAAAAAATTAAGGATACATTTTAGTAGGTCTGACCTTTCATCCAAAATTATTCATAATAAAACTAGGAATCAACTGTGATTGATGATCATATAATGAAATGCCACTGACTGCATGGTAATATAATCCTGGGCCTCTGAAAGAGTAGCTTATTATGAGGAATATGAGTTTGGTAAATTGTTCTTCTGTCTCAGGCTATACTGAAGTTATCAGCTATCAAGAATTTATCACTTAGACAACAAGTAGATTTTCCCCATGTACAAATTTTTCAACAATAGTAAATCAGGTGCATTTGAAATAACCATTAGGTGACAATGATATCATTTAGTACAAATGGGACAATACAGGAGAATGGAAAGAATAGTAGGCAAAATGTCACACCAACCGGATTTTAGTTCTGGCTTTCTTGTTTTGTTACTGACCAAGTCACTTTATTTTTCTTTTGCTTAGTTTCAGTATATTTAAATCGAGTATAAAACTTGCCCTCCCTACTTTAGGGGGTTTTATTAATGAAATGTTATTATTGTGAAGTTATCTGCATAACAGCATATCACAAAATTGAAACACGACAGTCAAAGATCATCATGTGCAAAAGCAACAGAAAAATCAAATTATATATTCAGTGTATCCCAAAAGTCTCAGTTCAGTTTTAAGCTCCAGTAGCCTAAGACTGCACTGGGACTTTTCAGACATGCTGCATACGTGCAATATATGAGCACTATTTCTTGGTGCCTTTTCACCACCAGAGGCAATGCAATATAGTGGGCAGAGAGGTGATCTTAAAACCATGAATATCTGGGTTCAAGTTCTACCTCTAGCACTGGCTAGATGAGCCTTGGCAAGTCACTAACCCTCTACCTTAGTGTTCTAGGCAACTCTCTGAGATTATAATTTGAAAATAAGGATTTGATTTACAATGATTGGAGTTTCCTCATCTGGGAATTCTCCATCCAAGTAAAATAAAAGTCCAGTGCTATCCTTCTTACCACCATTATGACTAACCTAGGTTCCTGTGTCCAAAACAATACTAATTTCAGGGTGATAACAATTACGTTATGATGAGGATGATGCAAATGATAGTTCTCCTAGTATACTACTTAAATACAGGGGGAAGAGGTAGACACTTGTGCTCTTTGGCTTCTCTCTGTCCTCTCAAGAATTATGGCCTCTTTTGGTCCATAAGCTTTGCAGATATGCACAGACATGAGGCCAGAGGTACTAGGCAACACACATATTTGGCTGGAAGGGGATGTCTGATGCACCACAATGCTAACCAATTTCCCTTAATGAAAGAGATAATAACTGCACCTGTGAATATAGGGAACTCCAAGGTGGGCAAAATGTAAGAAAGTAGGTTTACACCTTCTCTGCAACTTACATTTTAGAAGAGTTGCTAAAGTTAAATGACTTGTCCAATGTCACCCAGGTTTTCTACAGCAAGACTTGAACCCATAATCTTCTTGACTTCTACTCTGGTTCTCTATTCACTATGCCTCACTGCTTCTCCTTATTTTAAGGACTCATATAAAACAACAATGAATGCAGCAAATGAATTTAGCTTTACCCTATCTATCTAGATCTGCCTGAATTAAGTAAAATACAACTTTTCTTAAAATAGCCTTTTTAGGGTGGGGGCAGTCCAAGTGCCAAAATTCTTTATCCAGACTGCCAAGGAAAATTCCACTGAGTTAAAACACACACACACACACACACACACACACGGGGGGGGGGTGGGAGAGGGAGAAAAAAAGAGGGTAGGAGGGGGAGGAGGGAGAGAAGGAGAAAAGGAAGGAGAGGGAGGGGGACAGGGAAGAAGGGAGGGAAGGAGAGGGAGAAGAGAAAGGGAGGGAGAGGAAGAGTGACAGAGTGAAAAAGTGAGAGAGAGAGAGAGGGAGAGAGAGAGACAGGGATCCTTCTGTAAGCTTCTTTGAAAAGGGGAAAATGTATTTAAAAGTGATTAAAATTTTAAAAGTTAGTCTACTTCTAAGTTATTTCATTATGCTTCAAACTCAAGATATATTTTGTCTTGTTAAAAATGTCACAATGTTCTCAGCTTGGGTAGGAATACAAAGCATTGCTCATCCTTTCATTGGCACACCATTTTTTGGGTAAGTTAAAATACATGATGGTCTCATTGGCAAGCTGATGTGTAGAGGAGGCATGAGGAACTGAGCCCCTACAAACACTCAAGCTATTCATGTATTCTCTGACCAATGCAATTCTTATTATTGTGGTTGACCACATAAAAATTAACTTAGGAAATAGTTTAATCAGGAAAGAAAATTTAATAGTGAAATAATTCAATTAAATGCACTTATTCTTATTATTTAAAAATATCTTCTTTTATAGCATGAAAGGAGCAGAGGGAGGAAAACAGATGGTATACATCACTAGCCAGCTCTTCCAGCTTGACTACAGTTATGACAGAATGACTTCAGATCAGATGCTTTTATTTTGCTCCTTATATCTCCCATTTTGTTGCTGGAGTCTAAAGTCCTTTCTGCATTTCCAGTTTAGCACAAGATTTAAAATTCCATACTATGTAGCAAAATGATAGGCTCCTAACAATGAGATATAGTTAGTTCCTTCTGAAAAGTCCTAAATGTATGCTTTTCTTAATAGCATGAGATAAAAATCAATTCTATTTTTAATTCAATAGGATTCAGCAAATATTTATTAAGCACTTATTAGATGATTAATACCATAGAGAATAGACTGAGAAGGAACCTACAAGCTTTCACACTAAGACTAATTTCATGTTTCCATATACACTAATCAAAGCATGATGAAAAACATCTAGCTGCCCTTGGTGAATTCAATTCACATGAAACAAATGAATAGAGTCCTGAAAGAACTGGCCCATGTGACTATTGAATAACACCAAACACTACCTGAAAGATCACATAAAGCCAGGAGATATACCACAAGATTGGAGAAAGGCAAATAACTTGATTAAAAAAAACAAGAAGAGTTTGTAAACTATAGGTTAATGAGCTTCACTTATTTACCTAGGAAAATTCTAGAACAGCTTATGAAAGAGATTGTTAGGGAACATTAAGACTGGGCAGAAGTGGTTACAAAGAACCAGAATGGCATCATCAAAAAGAGGTCATGCCAGACTAACCTTATTTCCATTTTTGACAGGATTATTGAACTAGTAGATGAACAGAATTTTGTGGATTTAGTTCAGTTAGATTTTAGCAATGCTTTTAATCAAATTATCTCATAATATTCTTATGGAACAGATGGGGAGTTATGGATTAGAAAATAATATAATCAGAAGGATTTAGAAGTAGGTGGATGATCAGGCTTAAAGAGTAGTTGTTATTGGCTCAATGGAAATATAGCAAGAGATATCTTAATGGCATACTCTGAGTATTTCTGTTTTATCTCTGTGCTGTTTAACATTTTTATTAATGACTATGATAAAGTCATGAATTATATGCTTATAAAACTTGCAGAAAACATAAAGTTCCTAATATAGGAAGGTTGGCCAACACTAGTTGACTGAGTTGATATTTAACAAGTTAGTACAGTGGTGTCAAACAAATAGAAATAGATCCCTGTAGTCACATGCTTATGGAGAGCCCCATATATTATCTATGCTGTATTTTTATTTATTTTGTTAAACATTTCCTAATTACATTTTAATCTGATTCAGGCCCTAGGGTGGAGTTCTGTGGTCCACGTTCTACCACAGGGCCATGACTTTGACATATTTAGACTAAATATTTGGGTGGAAGTTAGTATGATGCAATTGAACAGATAATGGATTTAAAGTCTTGCACTTTGAGACCAAAAAAGTTAACTTCATAATTATAAGATGTGAGAGTCATTTATATAAAACATTTGTTCTGAAAAAGATCTGGGAGTTTTAGTAGAATGCAAACTTAATACAAGATAGTAGTGTGATGAAATGGCCAAAAAATACTAAGGCAAATCTTGGGTTTTCTTAAGAGGGGTATCATTTCTAGGAATAAGGAGGTAACCATGCGACATCTACTACCTTTGTCAGATCTTGTATATTCGTTTGTCGGTGCCACAATTTAAGAAGATCATTGATAATCTGATGAATTTTTCAGAGGGTAACCAGCATGTTGAGAAGGGTCTTAAGTCTATGTCATAAGAGGTTTGGCTGTAGGTTGCCCTGAAGAAGAGAACACTCAGGTGGGATATAGTAGATGCCCTCAGTATTTAAAAGGGTATTGTGGGTAGGAAGGACTAAATTAGTATGGTTTGATCCCAAGGGAGAGATAGTCAAAAGAATAAGGTTTAGGCTTGCCCAGAGTGAGACTAAATGAAAGTAATTGAATCAAAATAAAAAGTTCTTACACAGGATAGTAAGCTAAAAGAATAAAAATGGATGAAAAAGATGTTTCTCTACTGACTGACCTGGCATCCTACTTCAATATTTGCCCCTTTAATTGTACTTAATCTGCCTCAGTTCCCACAATTTAATCTATCCTTTTGTGTATAAGAATCAGAAATCCTAGATCTATATTGGTTGTCTTGGTAACAAGTTACCTTGGCTTCTGGTCCCAGTAAAGCCTCATATCCAGTTCACATCATGTCTAAGTTCTAGATGTATTAACCTATGCCTATTGGTACTATTTATGGACTTAATATTGGGGAATCTTTACTTTCAAAATTTCTCTTGAGAAGTCATTCATCCTTTCTCTTATGACTTGAGTTATCATTAATTGCAAGGTACTAGACTTCTGGAATTTGATGCCACCACTTGCTTGACTGGAACAAACTCTGCCTACCTCTATTGACAGAGGACATGGATTTCATTCTCCATTTGCCTGCTTCTCAAAGATGAACCTCCTTGAAGCCAATCACTTGATTGACTAGATTTTCATCAAGTGCTTACTGTTATGTAGCCTTTATAACCTTATTATGTACACAGACTTGCTCTAAGCACCCAGATCTTCTGGAGTTGTCTTCTCTACAGACAAGTGGGTCTCCCTTGTCTTCAATTACCAGTCAGTCACCTGCCATTTACTCTATCCATGCACAGGCCCTCAGGACAGACCAGGCTCCAGTGCTGTCATTTGGACAGAGAAGATATTAAGAGAAGAAAAATACAGAGATGCTATTTTTTTCTTTAATTTGTCAAGGTTTTAGTGGAAAATATTTACATAATGCTAATTATTAATTTTCCTTTTACTAGGTTTTACTTTTAAGTGTATGTCGTTTAGATGAAAAAGGTAGGAACAAAAATATTCCTCTACCTAAATTATTCTGAAAATATTTTTAGTGACCTAAAAATGTTGATTTCTCTTTTTTAAAACTTTAAAATATCTATTATATATACATATATGTGTATATTAAGTATGGGAATGTATGTATAGGCATGTATGCAGGAATAGTGAACCCTCTGTTTATTCCATTACAAATCAAGGCATTCACATATAATATTCACAACATTACATCTTATCACAGAAAATCACAATATGGTGTTAATAACAGCTTAACATTCGAATGGCCACACAGTTTTCACTACTGTGGCCACAATATTTAGAAGAACAAGAGAATAATCATATGGTTTTCCTAAGGGGGAAACCCTCTTTACTTAATTATTTAGTCAATTCACAATACAATAATCAAACTTCCACTCATGGGACAATCATTAACTTAATCATTCAATCAATTCATAATACAATAATCAAACTTCCACTCATGGGGCAACCATTAACTTAATCAGTCACTAATCTAGATTCACAATTACTAAATATCATAAATCAACTAGTACAGTCATTATAAAAACCACACAAACCCTCCATCCCTTGGTGTCCAGCAAACTGCAATTTCCTCCAAGGGGAGGCCTTTTCTTCATCTTGACTCTGGGAAGTCTCTCTGATTCCCTGGATCCTCTTCCATGGTCCTGGCTCCCTCCTGAATCTACCAAATAGTCACCTGGATTTGGAAGCAAACAGCTGCCAGGTTCTCATCCAGTTCTTAGTGGTAGACAGCTCCCAGGTCCTTTTCCAGTCCTCAGGGCAGTCCCTGGCACACACTGAAGTTCACAGGGTAGAGCACATCTCAAACCCTTCACCACTTCTCTTGCCTGGAACTTAGGGATCAGCCAGGCCATGAACAAACAAAGTCTTATTCTGGTCATGCTTCTTCAGTTCTCCAGCAGTTCAGCCAGCCCTAGAACCCAGAAGGAATATCAGCCTTCTGGGTGGCCTTCACCAGATTCTGGTCTCAGGAAAACACCATCTCTTTTCTCAATCAGCTTCCAGATGCTGGGAGAGAAACAGTCTCTCTCTCTCTCTCTGTCTCTCTCTGTCTCTCTCTCTCTCTCTAACTCACTTCTTCAGTCCAGCAGCCCAGCTCCCAAATGCTGAGACAATCCTGCTACCTCCAACAGGAAAATTCCAATTCTGTCTATCTGTCTCTGAAATGTGCTAAGTATCCGCTAAATTGATTGCTATTACACATACATATACACATATGCCCTCAGATGTTTTAATTTTTTTCTTTTTTCAAATAAAATATTCTTTTTTTATCATATGATAAGTAGTAGGAGGAGTCTCACTTATTTTGCCAATGACTAGGCTGAAATAAACTTTACACTGAATACCTAGGACTCTCTTCTCTTTTTCTTTCCACACAGTTAACTGGTTTAATTCTAATTATGACTGACCTCTCTAAGAATTCCCATCTTATAGTCCCCCTCATAGCATCTGGAGCAATATATAGTATGGGGCACCTGGGAAATTGGGTGCTAAAACTTAAAGAACACTGATAGCACTTAAACTTCCTCAACAGTTAGAAGCAGCAGAATTTAGAACCTAGGTAGCAAGAATAATTAGAAATGATGAGCTCAATGATCTTAGAAAAACATGGAAAGGTTTGCATGAAATAATGAAGAATGAAATGAGCAGAACCAGGAGAACACTATAAACAATAACAGTGCTACTGTTTTAAGAACTTTGAGCAAATAAGTCATCTTGACTATTGTAAATACCCAAATTATTTATCTAAAGGACATATGAAGGAAGATACTTATCTGTATCCAAAGAAAGAATTGATAAACAGAAACATGTATATAATAATTTCACACATGTATATAGTGTCTAATGATAGCCATCTCTCGGGTGGAGGGAAGTAAAAAAAGAAAATATTTTTACAAGATTACTATCACATATTTAAAAGGAATAGCAAGTTGTATACAATAGATTTGCAGTTTCATGTGCAATTGTCTTTTTTATTATACTAAGTTGTGGAAATGCTTGTTTTATTCCAAAAATTAAATTTTTTTTAAATTTAAAAATAGGAAACTACTAGGTGACACCCTTACTTTCCCAATGGCTGTGGTATTCCAGTGTCTCTCGTCACCTCAACTAAATTTGTCTTTAAAAGTTGTTTTGAGAGTGTGTTCTGTACTCCTCTCCCAAGGTATGTTTCCTGAAACCTGCCCCTGGTACCAAAATTGCTAATTACAGTTCTCACAGAACTTGTGTTTGTTGGGACATTCTTATTAACCAACCATATGAACAAGCCCTCAGAAAATGATAATATGGCAATAGGGATACTGGTTAAAATGTACAGAATCATCCTATCATACACATGTAGACATTTCATTTTAAAAACATCAACTTTCAACTTTCAATGCAATTAGGAAACATTTAATATGTACCTGCTATGTGCTAGCTTCTGGGAATACAGACAAAAATGAACCAATCCTGGTCCCAAAGAAGGTAATAATTTATTATTGAGGATATAACACATATACAAGTAGTAAAGTACAACTATTGTGTATTGTCCCTACTTATGCTACACTATATTCTGTGTCTTTGAGAAATTTGTTTTTCAATCTTAAATAAAATGCCTTTGAAGCATTAAATTGATAGCAGATTCATTAACAAATGTCATGCTGCTAGAAATTTGAGATATTCCAAAATAAGAGTTCCATAGTACAAATCAGTACTCATTAAAATGAATTGGCACAAAACAAAAAGAATAAACAAAAAAGAGTAGTATTTGATAACCCTGGAAACCAGTTATGGAGGGAAGGCCATACTATTTGATATTAAATAAATTGCTGGGGAAACTGGACAGCAGTCTAGCAAAAATCAAGTTTTTACCAACACCTAACACTATATCCCAAAATAAGCTCCAAATGGATACATGACTTAGGACTCAAAAGTCATAATAAACAAATTAGAAGAACAAGGAAAAATTACCTTTCCAATCTATGAAAGGGGAAGAATACTTTATTAAATAAGTGAGAGGATCACACAAAATAAAATGAACAATTAAAATTATGGGGTATTTTTTGTACAAACAAATTGATGTAGTTAAAATTAGAAGGAAAACAGGTAAATAGGAAAAAACTGTTAGGAGCAAATTACTCTAAGTAAAGGTCTCATTTCCAAGATATGTAAGGAAAGGATTTGTATTTACAAGAGTAAGAGGCATTCTCCCAGTAGATAACTAGGTAAAGGATTATGAATAGGTATTTCTTTTTGTAAAATTAACTTGTTTATTTTTAGTTTACATCATTCATTTCCACAGGATTTTGGGTTACACAATTTCTCCCTGTCTTTCCCCTGCCTACCACCCCAAAACAGCAATTCCAACCTGCTCTTTCCCATATCCTCCCCCATCACCCTTCTTACTTTCTGGTAGTGTAAGCTGGGTCTCCCTACCCCAGTGCCTGTATATCTTATTTCCCAGTTGCATGTAAATAATAATAATAAATATGTGCATGTATGTGTTAACAATGCAGCTTTTGTTTTGATTTTTATTTTGGTTCAATGAAAGCAATGAGAAAGGGAAAGGAAAGGAATAGACATTATAAAGCACCTACTATGTGCCAGGTATAATGTTAAGTGTTTTTACAAATATTATCTCATTTCATCTTCAAATGACCTTGTAAGGTAGGCACTATTATGACTCCCATTTTCCAGTTTAGGAAATTTAGGTAGCCAGAGATTGAATAACTTGCCTAGAATTATACAGCTAGTTAGTGTCTGAGGGCAGATTTGAAGTCGGGTGTTTCTGACTCCAAACTCAACAGTCTATCCACTATATCACCATGCATATAAAATAAATAAATTTATTTTTTAAAAAGTTCAAATCCAGCCTCAGACACTTACTAGCTGTGACACCCAGGGCAAATCACTTAATCCTGTTTGCCTCAGCTTCTCAATCTGTAACATGAGCTAGAGAAGGAAATAAACAATCCAGTATCTTTGCCAAGACAACCTCAAATGAAGTCACAAAGAGTTGGACATGACTGAAAAATGACTGAACAACAACAGTTTTTTTTAAATAGGGAAAAGACTGAACAATACCAAATTAAAAAACAGTTAACCTTGTTGCTGTTGAGTCAGTGTTGGAAAGCAATTAGAACTATAATTCAAAAGTTACTCACCTAGTAGACCTCATATATACAAAAATATTTCTAGCAGCTCTTTTTGTAGTAGGAAAAGACTAGAAATTAAAGAGATAAACATCTGAAGATGAATAGTTAAATTATGGTATATGCAAGCAATAGAATAATACTGTATATGAAATAAATTAATAAATGGATGGTTTCAGAAAAAACTGGCAACACCTGTATGAATTGATGCAAAGTGAAGTAACCAGAATCAGAAGAATAATTTATATAGCAACAACATTATAAGATAAAATAACTTTGAAAGATCTGAGAAATCTGATCAATGCAATGACAAATCACATTGCCAGAGGACTGAAGATGAATCATGTTATCCACATATTGACAAAGAGATAAAGATATCAAAATATTGAAATGTGACATATAACACATATTTTATATAACACACGTTTATGCACACACACATATTTTTTAAAACAGTCAATGACTGCTTTTTTTAACTAGGCATATTTTTCCCCAATGGGGATGGGGTAGTGGAAGGGAAAGAAAATAAATGTTTAACAAGTAGAAAATTGAATTGAAATTGAAAAGCAAAACAAAATAGGTGCATCTTAACCATATTTTCATTTTTTCTGGATAATCATGTTCAGAAATTAATTTTATCATCTATACTCTAAAACTTGCTTCTCCCTTTAACTTCTCTATTTTGGGTGTTGATATTTCTATTATTCAGATCTGTTATGTTACTGTCATATTTCAGTCATTCTTCCTCACTAGTCAGTTCCCCCATCCTTTCTCTTCCGTCTCAGCATGTTTCTTGTATATATACTTTGATTTCTATTGCCCTTGTAACCACCTTATTTTAGAGTATTATATCTCCTCACTTAGACTTTTATAGTAATTCATCTCCCAGTTTTCATTTTACATTTTTTTAACTTTTATTTATTTTTAGTTTACATCATTCATTTCCATGAGATTTTGAGTTACAAATTTTCTCCCCATCTTTCACCTACCCACCACCCCAAACAGCAATCCCACTTTATACCTCCTCCTCTAATCTGCTCTCTCCTATATCCTCTCCCATCACCCCTCTGACTTTCCAGTAGGGCAAGATGGATCTCCCTACACCAGTACCTGTATATCTTATTTCCAAGTTGCATGTAAATAATAATATTTCATTCTATATTCTTTGTTTCTATCTTTTGTAATGCATCTTGCCTTTGCGCTAATGAATTGTATATCCCTCCTTTACTCAGAATCCTTTAATTACTCCATATTTCTTTTTGAGTAAAGTATAAATTCCCAAATCTTGAGGGAAAATTCAAGGCATTAAAGTCTCTCCAAAATTTTCTTCCAGGTAGAACCAAGATGGTAAAGTTGTAGAAAACACTGTAGCTGAGCTATCCTCCATCAAACTCCTTCACACACGTTTAGAAAATGTCTCAGATCTAAGCTTGATGGGAAAAACCAGAAAAAGTCACAATGAATCTGAAACAAGCAAAGGAAGGTAGGTATTTGGACACTGGGAACTTGTTAGGCCAGAAGCACGTAATGAGTAGCACTCCAGGACAAGCTGATTCTTGTATTGATACACATAGGTCCTAGATCTGTGGAAGGCATCAACAGAACCACACTAGGGCAATCACGAAGGATAAAGGAGCCAACTATGCCATTCTGGGTCACAGATCCAGGCCAGATTGAGAAAGGTATCTACACATGAAGGTGCTGTTCCTTGTTAGAGAGGTTCTGAGAAAGGAGGAAGTTCAAAAGAAAAAAAAGAGATATATACCTTATACCCTAGGAGAAAAACAGAGTCTAAGTTTCAGCATTTCCCCCAGACTATAGAAGAATAATCAAAGCAGGAATCTAAGAGCAAAGGGGAGCATACAATTTCATCATCTAAACCAACAGAGCTTTCTAGTTGGCTTATAGGGGCTGAGGCCAGTATCATCTACTGTTGCTCAGACAAAGACCAAGGTCAGGAACTTACAGAACTTATTCTGGGGGCAGGGGGGTCATAGGTGGGAGGGGAAGCAATAAAACTTTGCCCTGGACCAGACTAGAGAGATGAGATAGGCTGAGGCTGACAAAGACCAATAACCCCATTTATTGGTTCCATAACTTCAACCAGTCAAGGAGACTGCTGTCTATTATGTAGTTAGTAGACCAGAACAAGTTACAGAATTTCTGCACATATTCCAGTTTCCCAAAGGTCATTCCATTTTACAACTTCTCTGGAAGCAGACACCACAATCTCTTCCATGTGGAGAACTGAATCATCTGGGCATATTGATGGGCTCTGTACATGTGTTAGATCCACTTTATAGGCATTATATTTATCTTTGTAGCAGCAGCATCAAGAATATTGCCTTGCAAACAGTATTCTCAATAAATATTTGTTGAAATGAAATTAAAGAGAACTATGTGTGAGCAAAAATAGGTGATAATACGATTCCAACTTACTGTGTGAAAGATTTAATTCATTTCCTTTTATTATTAGCATAAATAACATTTATATAATAATTCAATAGTTCATGAACCTGTGATTTCATGGGTGTGGTATAGACTCTACCAACCCATTTTAGGACCATTCTACAGCCTAGGACATGAATCTTTGAAAGTCAATGTGGCCAAAAAATTTCATCACTCAGTGGACAGCCTGATGATGAAGCTTTCTGAACTTAGGCTGGAACTTGGAAAACAGATATGGTCTATCCCTCGGCCTGTAACAGAAATCTTTCCAATCTGGTAGAATATAACAGAGCTTGTATTCTTCTTGCATAATCTACAAGAACCAAGGACCACCTACATAATGCAATAAAACACAGGACAGAGCTTTATTGATATAAACCAGCCATGATGCACAGTAAAATGAGCAAGCAAGTTTTGGATGTAACCTTAAGGATAAAAAAAGTATATTAAAACATTAAAGAGCATCATATTATTAAAGTCAGTCAAACTACTATCTTCACCTTAAAATTCCATGGTAAATATTGAGTATAAAATTTGGGTATGTCTGCCAGAATGAACAGAAATAGAGTGCTATAGATCTGTTTTGGAGCCTTGCTTTAAAGAACTAATCTAAAAAAAAAAGAAAGGAAGAAGTATTAGATAATAGATATGCACAAAAAGGGCTTTATTTCACCAGTGTAGACACAACCTACATATGTTCTGCTGGTTCATTTCAAGAGGTTATTTTTCTTTCCAATTTTAAACTTCATTTTGAAACTTTTTTCAGGCATTCTGCCAAATTTTAATAAATTCAGTGAAGTCTGAAAGGTCTGCTTATATTTCTTGAATTATGAATATCAGGGGTTGCTGGGCTGGTTGTAAAAAAAGTGTAAGGTGTCATTTGGTTAATATAAAACACATTACTTGGCAGTCATTCTTGATATTAAAGATATGATTAAATCTTATTACTGTTAAAAATTAAACTTTCAGTGTTTGTCTTTCAAAGTTTTCTGCATGCAAAGAACAACTTCTGTCACATTTGTTTTTTTTTCACATCAACAAAATGTTTTCTCTACTATATAATGTTATCTAGTGGTTTTTTCTTAAATTATTAATGGATTTCAGCTTAGAAAAAGTTATTGTAAGAATTAAATTTAAAAATAAAGTAATTCCATCCTTCTGAATATATGGATTTATGAGCTAATATAAGCATAAGACTATAAATCAAAGAATAAGTCAGAATAGGAAAATTAGAAATTAAAAATATATTGTGACATACTGCATGTAAATTTTTGTATTTAATTTTTATCCTGATTAACCAGAACTATTTCCATTCTGAAAAGATGTCATTAGTTACCAGTAGTGTGTTTACACATGTAAGTACATGTATTATATATACACAAATGTACATGAATACACATATATGCATATACATATTTAGTTACTGAAAGATATTTGTTAATTTACAATTTTCTCTTACTTTTGGTGTGAATTATATTTATTTACCTTTGATTATGGAATTCTAATTTCCCAATAATAAGGCGATTTTTAAAAAGGATAAAAATATAAGGAAAAGAAGTTAATATAATGCACTTTGTTTACTCTATTGTTATACATGCAGTTTTATATGTGTATGATGTAGAGGTGGAAAAAGCTGCTGATGTGGAAGTGGAGCAATACTTCAGAGTGAATTATGTTGAGATTTTTATTTTATTTATATGCCCACACTCTGCTGGGTAGGGAAGGGAAAATGAAAAGACTGCAAATGACCACCTAAAGAACAAGGATTCAGAAGGCATAGAGAGAACATTAAAGGGAATGCATTGTAAAGACAAGAAAAATATTTCCTCTCATTGCTTAACAGTCAGGAAGTCAGTATAAATGTCTCTTTGTGAATTGAATTGGGCCGGGTGAATATATCCACATTACACTATCAATATAGATATACTGAGTCCAAAGACAATATGAAAACATTTTATTATGATAGAAATACATCTTATGTGTATTACATTCTATTAAGTATAAAGCCTTCCATTCCTGGAAGTTAAAACTCTACGGATGAAGATATTCACTAAGGATATAGTCCTAGTAGGGGCATATAACAATTGGAAAAAAAAGAGAAAAACAATTAACTTTTAAATCTTCATTGCAATCAGTCAAGTTGTTGCTGTTACAGCACCACCAGCTAACATCTCTGTTCACCAAGCTATTGGGACTACACCAGTCAACATCTGCAGAAACTGGTAATCAAAGACTAGAAAATCACCATTTCTTCTATTTCTTTTCATTGACTTCATAGCTTTTGATGAAGTACCAAATAAAAATAACTGCAATGTAGACAATTACAGGTGCAAGAATTAGGGTAGGTTTTATGCACGATTAATATTTGTAAAGGAACATGTATATAAGATAACTAAGGCACAGTGTGACATAGGAGAATAAAAAAAAAAGACTTCCGAAAACCAACATTTCACCCCCAAGTCCTAGAGGATGTGGCCTGGGTTTTCAGCTGAAGACATACATCTGTGTTTGACAGACTTTTTGCAACTACTCTTACCATTTTTCTGTTCCCTTTGTTCCTCTTTTAATAAATGATTTGGCAATTTTCTACATTGCTCTTTCCATTTTACAGAGGCTTTTTGGTCATAAACAAATTTTTCATGGCATCTGCTTCCCAGAGGAGTCTCCTTGTAGCTTTAGGGAATAAGATAAACTCCATTCTGGAGCAATGCCAGGCTTCTTACCATTGTAGAATTATCTTTCCTGGGGAATCTGATGAGATAAAGTTAAACATGGTTATGCAACTTCCCCTTTGAAAGATACTGATCTATCTTTCAAAACAGTGCAATTGTTTGTTAATCTTCCTCCACATTCAAGCGTAATTTCTGTATTCTTTTCTGATTCCTTGAATAAGTCATTATTCTTTTGCATTAAAAATGAATCTTTTAGAAGCTGGGCATAGACCATTGCCTAATGCCATACACCAAAGTCAAGCCTAAATGAATGCATGATCTAGGTATAAAAGCTGATATTATAAATAATCTGGGGAAGCAAGGAATAGTTTATCTGTCAGATTTATGGAGTAGGGAAGACTTTATGACTAAAAAAGAGTTGGAGAGCTTTATAAAACACAAAATGGATAATCTCGATTACATTAAATTGAAAAGTTTCTGTACAAACAAAGCCAATG